>JAOWBL010000024.1:6426176-6451361 GCA_028564865.1 Zenarchopterus dispar | reverse complement strand
TGTGATTTTTTTTTTCATGTTGTACCAGCCTCTTTAAGGAAACTTTGGGTTTGAGAATGTTAATAAAGTTAGTAGAAAGTGTCAAAGGCTCGTAGAAATAACTTGTGAAATGTGCTGAAAAGGTCTTGGCGATGTTATTCAAAGTTGTATAGAGTGATACTTCATGGCTGGAATTTGAGAGTAAGTTGTTGTCACTGGCAGGAAATAAGGCAGCACATGACCATCATTCAGCAAATGAAATTAAACTTAGGCAGCGTAAAGTTATGTCAGCTGACAGAGTAGTTGCATTTTTGATGTTCCAGAAGAGGGAAAGCTATGAGAAAGCATGGCCATTCAAATAAACTGTGTCTTATTACTTCTTGTGAATGTTTGCAGAGCAGATCTGCTCTCAGCTGAGTGTAGTGGTCAAATTCCAGCGTGAGAGGAAACGAGTGAATTCTTTGTTGCACATGTTTGGGTGCCTAAGGCAGTCAATGCTTGAAGCTGGGTGGGGTGTGTTGTAGAGTGGAGGAGTGTAATTGTTAAAAGAATCCTCTTGGAAGTAGAAGGAAAAGTTATGAAGACCTAAGTTCATGCTAGAACAGTCAATGTTTTATTTCTTTTTTTTTTTTAAAAATGTCTTTATTGTTATTGCGCAGGTCTGCCGCAGTTATTTAGGGGTGTGACAGCAGACATGAGGCATCAGTTTTCAATAAAATGTCTGTTTATTGTGTGGTTTTCTCTGACTGACTCCATGTGTTTCTACTATGTGCCATTGCAAATCAACCAGTCTTGCAGACAAAGAACTGTTAAGAGCAGTATTTTGTTGTTATTTCTCATTCCATTGATGTAGAGAAAAGCTTTACAGTGTGTTTTATAATTTGGTACCCAGATAAAGATATTTAGTTTTGACTGCAGTATTCCCTGTTCATACTCATGTACTCTACTTAACTCTCTTCAAGCCTTGTTCTCTCTCTCTCTCTGTCTCTCTCTCTGTCTCTCTCTGTGTGCACAGCCTCATGAATTTGATGAGTGTCGTTTTGACATCAGCGTGAATGACAGTGTTTGGTACCTCAGAGCAGAGGATCCTGAGCACAGACAGCGTTGGATAGAGTCAATAGAACTGCACAAGGTGAGTAGTTTGGTTTTCTCTTTTATTAGCATTGATTACTGTGTCTTTCTGGTTGGTTTATTTTATTTTGTAGTCATATGTGTTTATTTGCATTAAATTTATTATAGTTGCCGATATTCCTGACTGCTAACTCCTGATAGACAATTAATAAATGTTCACTGTGTCTGAATCAGCTATTTATTTCTTTTTTTTTTTTTTTTTTTTTTTAAATTTTTATTCCCTATTAAAAATATACATTCACTTACTTGCAATATTTAGGTTGAATTTGAGGTCGGGGTGGGGGAGCCAGGAGGGTTCGTCCTTGGCTCCAGACCAAACAGGGAGTTATGTGCTTTTCGTTGTGTGAGTTGGGTGTGGCAAGAGAGAGGATTTGGACACGCACCGGGAGTTCTTCACCCTGGGAATGTGTGGAATCTGGGCAGTGAGTTGTTGACGTTGGGGTATCCCTAGTAATCAGCTGCTGGTCCCTCTACACAGATTTTTAAAGTCTGAGTAAAGGAAGTTCAGATATTAGCTTTGTTTACTTACTTGAGCATTTTAAATGTACACTTAAAAATGTGTTGTTTTTTTTTTCTTTTCAACGTAACAGTGTTCTGTGTTTGGGTTGTTTTTTTTTTGTTTGCATTTTTCACATTGAGAACTATGTTGCACTAAATTGCTGAATTAGATTGATAAACTTTTTTTTTTTTAATTGATTTTCTGTTCAAGAGTTTCTTGAATATGTTAGAAGTACTGATTTCATGATGCAGCAGACTAGCCCTGACTAAGGAGACACATACACGTTGAATATGCAAAACTAAATACAGTCATCAACAAACTGTCTGACCCAGATACAGTTTGCTGTTTATTCTTTATCTTCAAAGCTATCATTTAAGTGTGCGTTAAGAAGAAATAAATGTACTTTGAGTTTTTTGCATTACGGAACAAAAAATTTTATTAAGTGTCTGGCAGATTTATAAAACTAAACAAGAAAATGAGCAGTATTCTCTACTTCTGAATGCTTGAACCTCTGTCACTAAGCACAGTGATTCACAGAGCTCTCTCAAATTTAAATGGACTACTGGGGCCAGTAGAGCAGTCTTCACATTAACACAACCAAATTACAAAATAACAAATTTCACACTGCAGATATTAAACATGTTGTGCATGTGAAGCCTAAACATCTGATTAAACTTAACAGTTTGTTCATTTCAGCATTCTCTCAGATATTTACACGTCAGCATCAAACTGACAGCACATTTATTTCTTTTCTGGGAACTCCACACCATACCCTGGTGCACACTTTCCACAGTCTCCAGATGTTACTATGTGTTGTTGTTGCAGATAGCAATAAATGTGATTGGTCCAATTGGTAGCATTGCAGTTCTGTAGTTTTGTACATCCTGCTACAACTTCAGGTGATCTTCAGTTCTTTATCGCTATGGTACAAAATCAGTCAAGTACATGTCCACTGATCATAGTAACTCCTGTTTCTACAATTTTCTAAATAGGCGTTCACCCCCCTTAACTCCAGGGAGAAGCATTAGCTTTTTTGCAATTCAATATCTAACTGCACAGCTCAAGCTGTTGCTCCCACCACCCAGTCCAAGATAAGTCACAAAAGATAGATGATGTCATATTCTTATTTATGTCCACTCATTTGATTTCAGCTCAGTATGAGAATCATTAAATCATTCATGTGTAATTTACTGCTACAGTAGTTTTTCTGTCTTCCTTTGCTTTTGTATTATGTTTAGAGATAGCCCTACTTCTCAGCAAGTGTTTAGTCACCTAGAACTAAAGAATTTTAAAAACCTGAATCTGGCGATAGTGGCAAGAATACAGATTGCAAGAGTCTCCGGTGTGCACCACCATCAGCCTGGGAGAAATGTTAAATTTGTGTAAACAGTAAATGTACATTCAAAAGTTCTTTCACATCCCAGTTGCACAAAAAGCTTACATTTGCATGGTGTATTGCTTTATCAGGATATGTATAATGAGTAGTTGATTGCACCTAAGATTTTTTGCAGTTGGTAGGACACAAAAAATAAAATTAAATCAGTATCTAATACTTATCAGTTTATGATGTAATATATGTAAAACAACTTATACTTCACTGAATATGTCATGTAGTTTACCACAGTACCTTCAAAAGATTTAAATAGCCCACAGTTTTTCTAATGTTACTTTATTCTTATTAATTTCTTATCTGATAGTTTATTTGCCACATGAAGTAGTATTGGGAGACCAATGAAAATATATTGCCTGTGAAAAATGACCACTATCCTTTGAGTGCTCATCAGCCCTGCTTCTACACTAAAACAGAACTGTAGATCATTTTGTTAGTGCTTCTGGGTGCTTTTTAGTGTGGGTGTGAGTAACTGAGGGTCTCTAGTCCATTAGCAGTAGTGTGAGAATATGTCAGGGTTACGCATGGTCTGTGACCTACAGTAACCTCAGTAAGGTTAATGCAACATAACCTGCGCCATGTCTATGCTACACCCAAATGGAAAACGAAGGACTTGCATCATGGTGAGTTAACTTCCAGTAAGAAGGTCTTTTTTTTTTTTTTTCAAAGCAGCAGCAGCAGGGTCAAACTATATCAGTAGTAATCTAATGGTTCTGCTGTCTTGTTGAAGCAAGCTCTCCCTTTTTTTTTTAGGCATATCAACATAGTAAAGACACTTTTTTATGTTGTACTATAGTTCAGAGAATTTTCAAGCTTCAGCTCTGCATCAGGTAGGTCTTTACTTTAGCTCTTTAGGATTAAAAGGATTCCTTTGTATTTGATGATTATATTGAGTCAGGTGTGAATTTATTTATTTATTTTTAGTCCAGCCTGCTGATGGTTTGCAAAACAGCAAACTGATGTTCCTCAGTATTTTGCTTTTTTTTTTTTTTCCCCCTGTGTTCTTATGTATACAGACTGTCGAACACAGTCTAGCAACAAAAAGGTTTATACTTAAAGGAAAGGCATCAATAGTGCACACATTACAAAACAGACAACCACAGAATATGTGAATGTTTAGACATTTTTTTCACAAAAACAATGACCTGTTTGGCTTTTGCTCATCATACTTGTCGCCATTGGTATAGAAGTGATATACAGTATGTGTAAGACACCACCATACGCCAGGTAAACTATACCTTGCCATGGCAGAAAAGACAGCATTCCTGTGTCAGTTCAGGAGTTTAAAGTCAGTTTTATTCATACTTCTCCTCTATACATTCACTCGCTTGTAGGTTGACTGAAGCTGGATTAGTATCACTCAGTTACAAATTTAATTCAGTATGGGTTCACAAATATGTTTAAAGCTTTTAAATACCTAATTACATACCTAATAGTTACTTAGGTATGTAGGGGGGGATGAAAGGAGAGAGTTGGATGGAAATAAAGTATAGTATCCAGATAAATAATCATCCATGCCTCCCACTCTTCCTCTCTTGCCTTCTCACTGTGTAATGTTATAAAGTGGGCAGCTTCACTCGCCCACTTTTTTTTTTCCAATTACTTCATCAGTTTATTACTCCGACAGCTGCAGACAGTGATCGTCTGTCTTTAATGCCTACATTCATGCACTTCCACTCACACTCTTTTAAAAACCAATGCACAGGGTTATGGAGACTCACTCAGAGATGGATGCTGGACGGAGAAACGGAAGAGATGAAAGCATTTTGCGTATCAGGGTGTGTGGTTTCTTGATGTATGCATTTAGCCAGAGTGAAGGGAGTATTTGAGTGTGTATCCTCGAGCCTGTGTGCAAAACCAGGCGACCTGATTGTAAGCAGACCCTGCTTCGCTTTGCTGAGGAATTACAAGACTCCTCCTCTGAGCCTCTCTGTCTCTTCTGCTTCAGGGAGCATCTCGTATCTGCCTTGCCTCCAGTTGCTTGGAAAGAGCTGACTACTTTTCCTTTTCTTCCTTTGCTTATGTCTCTGTTTTCTTTGGTGAGCTAAGATAAGCCTTTAGGGCTACTCTTCTTCACCTACTCCTCTTCCCTTTTGTTCTGTAGTGAGGTGTGTCCAGGGAAACGAGCAAACTGGATTAAAGATTCTGCATTGTCAGATCAGAGTGTTGGGAGCGACTGGCCATGTTGGGGCCAGCAAACCGCCAGGACTGCAGCAGTGCCCTGCTCTGCTTTGGCTGTTGGAATGGCCGAATGGTGGGCTTATAGCATGTTAGCATGCTGCCTTTTCACTGTCACCCATCACTGACATTTAATTACTGTGCCTCTGTTTTGAGATGAAGGATTTCTACACATGCCCCATTTTCCGCTGTCCATGCATTGTATGAATAATTTAATTGTGTTTTTGTTTGCATGTATATGGACCAGCTATACTATTGAACATACATCATTTCATTGACTATTTCCTGGGTTTTAGTGCATGTTTGATTGCTGGGAGTTTGTTTTCCAGTAGCAGTATGCTTATATTTGTAAATGTTGTTTTAAGCGGCTATGGTCTGAATGTTCGTCCGTCATGTGCGTTATAAAAATACAAGATATCAGTATACTTGTTTTGTATGTGTGGGCATTAAATTTGCATGTTTGTCATACAGTGTACCAGGTCTATTACAATGGTAGTCTATGGTGTGATGACGCATTGGTCATTTTTCTTTTCAGTCTAAAATTTTGTTTTTTAAACTGTTCTTTAGCAGTAATTTTATATTTTTGCTGTTTAGTTTGTCCAAATAAAAAGAAAGTTGTGTAGTATTGACACTGTTACAGATGTCAGCTAAATGGAGGCAAATTTTCACCTCATCTGAAAACCAGTTAAGTGTTTACAGTTTAACGATTGTTGTTTGTACTAGTTTGCTATTATAGTATTAGAAGGATTTGTAGTACCACTCAAGTTTTATAGCAATGTTGGACACATGGTAGATGCATCTATTTGTTCTAGTTGTCAGGGGTTATTAGTGTTTCTGTAAAACCTGAGTACTGATAGTTTTGTTGAGCTACCATAAAATTATCAAAATTATCATTCCAGCTCAATTCTGTCTCAACCTCCCCATTTTAGTGAACCTGGAGAATCTTTTCCAGCTGACTGTCCTGGAATTTTCTGTATTGCCTTCTCTTTGGCATCATACTATGTGGCTTATTTGTTCTTTCTATTTCAGTTTTGTTTTATTACCTTTCTTCTTCTGGGAACTTCTAAAAGATTTTAAACTCAAATCCAGCCAGGTGTTCGATAGTCCAATGGATTGTGTGTTGAGGTTGTAGATCCCACTCCATGACAATGACACGTTCTTATTTCTTCAGAAGTTGTGAACAAAGTCTGTAATTTGCGAAGATTTATCACAAACTGCAAGTAAGGTCCTAGTTCTAGTAGTCCTCCCAGACAAACATTAATGTCAGGCTCTGTATATGATAAGTTGAGGTGTGTGTGTGTGTGTGTGTGTGTGTATATATATATATCAAGAAATTGTCTAGTGGTCAAATAAATTTGATCTTTATGTAACTTTATATCTTTATATAACAGTACCTGGATCACTTTAACAAGAAAAAACCCTAACAAAAAACACTGCGACCTTTTTGTCTCGTCTTGAACACTCTCCCACTCAGCTCACCAGTATTTAACAGCAGTTTTCTGTCACTCTGCTGTGATATGAGAGTCTGCAAGAGAGGAATGTCTAAGTGCTTTGTCTTGAGATCATCACCTGACTTGCTCTTCAATTTGCTTGCTGTTCTTAAGAAATGTTTCTGCATTTACTTTGGCCAACAGAGTCTGTTATTATTTTTATTATCAAGAGGAAAATTAGACCATGATTGAACCCAAGCAAATAACTTCAGTCATAACACATAACAAGTCATAGCAACTAGGCTTTTAGCTTTGCAGCTCATAAGTAAAATACTTTAATGCATTTGTTTTCACACTAGTTCAAAATGGGTATGGAATATACTTGGAGACTCCAGTAATGAACTATGATATATTTTTTTTCTTCTTTTTTGGGGGTTAGGGGGTGGGAGGTGTTGTGTGTGTGTGTGTGTGTGTGTGTGTGTGTGTGTGTGTGTGTGTGTGTGTGTGTGTGTGTGTGTGTGTGTGTATGTCCTCCAATGTTATGGATAATTGTTAACAGCTGCATATGGGACAAACAAGACTATTTTGCTTTTGTGGAAAAGGTGGAACTGGATGTATACGCAATATGAGTCACAATACTCTTACACTTTGAGTTTGTAGTGCCAGATGTGGTACAGAAACAAGTTGGACACTTTGAAGATTTAATACCCCCACTGCCACTCCCAAATGCCTGGTGATAGATGTGTTTTACAGCTTAATAGGAGACTCAACAGAGGTCCAGGATCCTGATGAAATTTTCCACTGTAACACTGGTAGTCACCACCTCAAATGTTAGCACTAGCAGAAAAAAAGCAGCACCAGTTGAAACAATTTGGAACATAATAAAATAAAATATAATATTAATGATAGTTAATGGTCAGTATAACAGAAATAATAATGTTTTGAAAATGTAAAAAAGTATTTGTTTGAATAAAAATAATATAGTAAAATCTAGTTTTATTTCACATGAATATTCAGAATATTGATGTAAGATGAAAAAGTACCCTGTTAATTTTGTAAATTGGCTATTACAAAAGGATGTGAAGAATACCACTGTCATGAATTAAATGGTTTATGACTGTAGATGTGTCAAATGATTAAATGATTAGTTCTTTACTGTGAATTTGTGTAAACTCCAGTCAACTATGCTGACACTGCATTTGCTATCATTTTGATGAACTCTCTTCTACGTTGTACATCGACGAGAGATGCTATACATATGGGGGCATAATAAAACTGTAAAACAGATACGTTAGTATACAGAGGAGTGTTCAGGTCCTGTGGCTGTAAAACGAGTAAAAAGTCATCACTTCACCACCACACAGATAGCGTGAGGTGGTTGAACTCACAAACATTAGATGCCCTTACTTTTTTGCAGTATGAGCCACATAAATTGTAAGAGCTTATTCTCTTGGAGAAAATGGATTTTTGCCTTTCTGAAAAAGATCACACCTGAATCTGAATTATTCTCAGAAATTTGGAACTGGATGGTAAGGATGTTTTTCGAAACATGAATGTGTTTCATTGAGGGCACAGGTAGATAACAGGGGTTTGTCCACTCCATAATGTATGAGAAGCTAATTTTAGCCCTCCACTCCAGTGACTAATCACAGCCACATTTGATCTCTGAATCTCTCTCCCTTTTGATGTTTCACATTTCATGATGTTTTACTCATAAAATTTTCTTTTACTTGTAAAATTTAGTTAAATTGTATGTTTTAATCACTGTTTTACTTCAGAAGGCTGTGGTATAGACTACCTGGTTGCTGAATTGATTTTTTTCGTTCTCAATGATTACTTGTACAGTAGGTCCTGATGAACATTAAGTGATGCTGAATGCTAGAACTGATAACCATTTTTTAGGTTTGACCATCATCAGACTTCCTAATTGAACTACAGACTGAGTTGTTTCATATTTGGACTGAACTGATCTTGTGCTCCCTCTGTGCTTCTCCCGTTGTTGCTTCATGTGCTCTCCTCCACTCTCCACTGGGCTAAAGGCTGAATCCGGATATGGTTCTGAAACAAGTCTGAGACGTCATGGTTCCATGTTATCTCTCACTTCAGCAGCTAGTGCCTTGTCTTCCACATCTACATCCTCCTTCAAGGTAAACACAGTCAGAAGTGACTGAGGCTGTTGTCATATGTTGGCATGTTGATGAGCACCCATGGTGCGACCTCAGCGCTCGCCAGGTTACATTGCATCAGTTTGTCAGTTAGTTTGGTTCGTGTTACCAAGTTTTGTCTTAACTCTAGCCCAAATGCCACACCACAAACCAGGTGACAACAGTAGGTGTAGTAATTGGTGAATATCATTGTTGGCCATGCGAAGTTTCCATGCCAACCACCCTGAAGCAAAGAACTGAAACTCATAGCAACACAACATCGCCTACTGTTTGTTTGTACCACTCTAGGCAAACTATACTCAGAAGTCAGGCTTCATTTATAAATGATGCAGTTTGTAGAGAAAGCACAACTGCAGTTGGAAATTATTTTTCTGCAAATGCTGACATTATTTCCTTTAGTCATGATTGATTGTGTTCATAGACTGTATAAAGCAAAGGACAAAGCATTAAGTTACGTGTGACCCATTGGTTTGTGAAAAGCAGTTTTAAAGCCCATTTTTTCTTTGTATGACTCACAGCTATGTCGCTCGGGAAGCCGAGGGGACCATGCCCTCACCATATGTCAGTTTTTAGCTACCAGCTCCTTCAGCGGGTCTTGGCCAAAAATCTCCATTGCTGCTGTCAGATGTTTACAGCAGAATATACCATTCAACATGTTGATCTGATGGTGAAATCAAAAATTACTGTCACATTCAGCAGCACTGGGTTCATACAAAAGAGTACTTGCTTCTCTAAGCACAGTAACATGATTACAGATGAGAAAGCGATAGGGGCAAGCCATTGGCTGAGCCGACTGTCAATCATTCATATTAGAAATAAATTTAATGATTTATATAAACTACTCTGGCATGGTGCAAAAAATGCACACCCCCTCAGAGTTTTCTTAGATGTGAAATCAAATGATTGAGACCAAAAATATTTTTTGAACCAGGCTGTAAATGTGTTTATTTCTGCTTTAAGTCTGACATTTTAAAATGGGAGTCAATGGAGATTGGCTTGTTCTGCTGTCAGCCTATTATGACCAGTCTAGGAGACCCAAAAGGACATAACATAAAAGAAGCTCCATCTCCCCCAATTCTCAAACAGCCAGAAAACATTATCAGTTTGAAAATGATATTTATTTGAGATCACAAATGTTTTTCTGGGAAACTGGAGAGTTATAGCTCCAGGGTGGACCACGACCCAAATAAACAAAACAGAACTACCTAAAATATCCCAAACTTACCTATCAAAAATAAATAAAACAAAAAGTGCAGACTTACTTCCCTAACTAAAATGAACAAGAGGAAACTGGAATCAAAATAAATGGGAGCTCACCGCTATAACTCTAAAATTGTAGGCTTCATCAAGGTTACCAACTAACTAACCCTACAGCTGGCTGGTTGGGAGAAGTGAGAGATGGAAATAAACCCCTCTCTCATCGTCCATCATCCTGTTCCTTTTATCCATATGGTACAGCACCAGGTAGTCAATCTTCCATCACTGGAGCTCTTCAATCCCAGCATGGCGCCCACACGCTGCAATCTGTATGAACAATCCAAAAAGTTTCCACATACGCATATGACGCCAGATGTAATACAGCCTCTATTGGTCAGTTGAGGAACTACAACAAAACTTAGTTCCTCAGTGCAGTAGGAAGTGAGGTAATTGGTGCTTGCCCAAAAGTTAGATGGCTGGCGTTTGGTGTTCCCACACAACCCAAAATGTAGTACCCAGCTGTATTTCAGCAAATATATAGAGTCCTCCCATAGCTGGTTCAAATCAAAGTTGCAGAGCTTTCACAATACAAATGGACTACACCAAAGTTTGCTGATAGCTGTACCAAGACATCTTTTTGTTGTGCACAGGAGTGCTACTGCTGTTTTCACAGAGACCCAAGTGAACCTCACCCATGCCCAGATGGCCTTTTAGGTTAACCTAAATAGTGCCAGTGAAAATAAAAAACACACTGAGTGTAAATATATTCCTAAATAAGAAACTGATTACAGGTACATGGCCATATATTTGACATACTGGCTGCTTTTAAACTTGAGGCATCTTTTTTTACTGTTGAGCCTGAAGCCTCACAATCCAGCATTCCAGTCAAGATATCATATTTATTGAGTTTTTTGTTTTGTTTTCATTTTAATCACAATCATAAGTTCACTATCAAAACAAAGAAACAAAAACATATCACTTGAAACCATTTTTTTGTAGTGTCTGTCTGCATGTGATTTTTTTTTTTTTTTACCTGTTTCGCTCTTCCCAGAAGGGACACAGGTTGCGTGAGAAGCTGGCAGAAATGGAAACCTTCCGGGACATTCTGTGCAGACAAGTGGACACTCTTCAGAAATATTTTGACTCCTGTGCTGATGACGTTTCCAAAGATGAATTTCAGCGAGACAGAGGTAATCTGTGGACAATTCTTGATATATTGTTTTACTGTTTTAAATTAGATATGGGTATTAAATTGTTTTTAGGCAATAACATTTAATATCTGAATTTTTATGGGGAAAACATTGCCTCCAGTTGTATGTGTAAGAATAAATTGTTTGCAGTAATATCTGAAGTGTAAAATCTTCTGAAACATAAAATCGCTGACAACATTTAACTCTAGGCTGCATAGGGAAGAGACATGGTAGGTTATGCTCAGATTACTGCTGTGTTTTTACCAGTATTAGAAGAGGATGAAGATGAATTTCCCACCACTACAAGACCAGATGGTGAACACAATCAAAACAACAATGGCAGCAAAGAGAAATGTAAGTCTACCTGCATATGTATGTCTCTCCATTCTTTGATTTAGTTATTGGTGTTTGCTGAAAATTTACATAATTTTTGGTTGGTCTGCCAAGAATTGATAAGGTTTAAACATAAAGTTCATAAAATGTATGTTTTGAATCAAGTCATGTGGCTGCTGTTACATTTCAGTGTCTTTGTTCCTGTCTGTGCCAGTGTTTGCTCCCGGTAGTCCCAAAGGTATTAATGGGATAGACTTTAAGGGGGAAGCCATCACCTTCAAGGCCACCACAGCAGGGATCCTCTCCACTTTGTCCCACTGCATCGATTTGATGGTCAAACGAGAAGACAGCTGGCAGAAGAGACTGGACAGGGTAACAGCAACAGACTCTGCACACACACTGCAATAAATATCATAGTGTCTAAATTTTACAAGTGAATAGTGTTCCATTCATTTTGTGGGTGTGAATGTCCCCAACTGCTTTAGTGTTTAAAGGGTTCAGTAGTGTTTGAGGAAAGGCTTTAAAATTCAAATAAGGTTCTGAAAGTGGTTACTATGATCGCCCAGACCTACAAACAGCCTGGGTGATCATATGATCGTGATAAATTTCATGTCAACTACGGTGATCAGCTGTGAGCCTATTTAGACGATCAAACATGGTGGAAATGTGGGCGACAGCAGCCAATCAAATGGTCCTTCTGACTTTTGTTTGAGGAACATCATCATGTTGGTTCTATGTGTGCAACACCTTTACAGGGACACAGAGGAAGGCAAATTTTTGTCTGAACCACACATCATTATTCTTTTTCACTCACTCTAAATAATTTAACAATGCTGAATTGGGGAGATGCAGAAATAAGAAAAATCCATAGTTGCATAGTTTTTGAGGAAAAGATGAAATCAAGCACTACATTATTAGATTGACTGAAGAAACAGTGCTGCTGGAACTGCATCCTTTTATGTCAAGAAAAGGATGACGTCACCCGTCGTCAGGCCAGAGGCTCAGTCACAATTATTCTGTATGACATGAACACAGCAAAAAAATCAGGATTGTGACATAAATATTTTAAACCGTTCCTCTTTGCCGACCATAGTTGTAAGCACAGAGGAGCTGCACCTCGCTCCACAAATGACCAGTGGTTGTAGTTAAAATCCTCTCACAGATAAAACACCAGCTGGAGACTTTCAGCTGGTGAAGAAGATCCAGAGATTTCCAGCTGGAGGAGCTGGAGTGTTTTTATTTACTGTAGTGATGCTGTACATGAAGCTAAATCTGTCTAGTTATGCTGTTCAAATCTTCCCGCTCAACTTCTTCACATCAGCGTGCACCACACACACAGTCAGTCATCTCTCTCATGCTCATGCATGCTTCCACAGACAGATCTTAGCCTGTTAAAAGGACCATGACACTGTGATACTAGCATGAAGAAAGCTGATAGAAAAAATATCATAATAGATGAGATTTTACTCTTTCGTTCTTTTTTCTTTCTTTGTTTCCTTCTTTCTTTTCTTCATGTTTTTTTTTTTTTTTTTTTTAACCATGAATACAATGAACATGACATGCACACAACTTCGAGCCGCAGTTTGATTCTTGAATGCTGGTTTTGTGTATGTAAGGACAAATATTTGCCCTAATCTAAAACTAATCAAAATATTCATCAAAATCAAGCAAATACTACTTTGTGAATTTTTTCAGTGTCATTTGTACAGCAGATAATTTTTTAAATCTACATCGCAACATGAACTGTGGTGTGTTCTCAATATAGCATTTGTTCAAACCACAATTCAATCTCTGAGGGTTGAGTTGGTTTGAATTATGGAAAAAAAACGCTTGTCTCTTCCTACACTGAATAGTAGTTAGCGTGGTTACACTGTCTTTGTGTCATGATCAGATCCAAATACTATCTGATGTAACATTTGCACATTTTACACTTACATCTACAATGAACTTTTCAACATGTCTGACTGTAAAAGTGAAGATTAAAGAATCATCCATTTTCATTATGATTTCAGTGTGAAACACATAGGTGTGTGACATGATTCACTGAGCAAATAGTCTTCTAGTGTTCAACCTCCTGTGCTTCTGTGCTGTTTATTGTACTGCTAGCGAGCACCCATGAAATGGCAAGCTGAGTCTGATTACAAAGAAAAATGGCAAGCAGTTTTTGAAAAATAAATTCAGGGTAGAAGATGGGTAAGGAATGGTTTACTATGACAACTTCAAAACTCATATTCTGAGCATGTATCCTGATTGCTGCCTGCTGTATATAATATACATGCTACTTTAAGTTCTTCCTATAGTCCCACAACATATCCCTTTAATTCCTTTATACTTTTCATTAATATTTGATGCATTTTACTCTGCATTTTATGGATCTAAAACTCACTTATGATTGAGTCTTACATAATGGTTTGTTATTTTAATATTCTCCCTCAATATACTTCAGAGGGAAAAGTTCCTGAGTCATAAATGACATTGGGAGATGACATTTTTGAAATTTAGTTCACTGTTTAACTCCCTGTTGTGAATGATGAGATTTTCAGGTCTAATCCAAGAAGATATGTACCCTAACACCATCAAAGAGGGGAAAACTATTATAGTACTTTAATTTCAGTTCCCATATTCAGAAAACCTGTTGTTAGATTTTTTAGATAAAATAGGTTTTCAAGTATTAAATTTAAACTAGCTACCAAAATGCACATATGTAACATTACAATACATATACATATTGTTCATCATGAGCTTTAACCCTTTTTGTGATCTGATCTCTTTAGTTTATTAATACTTTAGAGAGTGTCCTATGTCTTTAAAACGTATGCTCCTCGTGCTGAGTTGATGTTGATGTTGTCAAACCAGTTTTTTGTTTTCCCTCCCCTGTGTAAAGGCGTGCCACCCAACCCTAAAACTCACAAAAGCTGGGAAGTGCTTTCAGTTAGACTAGTTGAGTGAAACTGTTTGAACTTTATCTGATTATTTTAGTGTGAATTTTAGCTGGCTACGTAGGGCAAGGAAATAGTAATAGAAATAGAGCACACCCTCAAAGGAACAAAACATTTGAGACTTGTACAGATTGAATATGACTGCTCGGACTTCATGGTACAATTTGTGGAAACCTTCAATACAGCGGAGCACTGAGCTGCTTAAGCACCAGACACAAAAATGGATACCTTTGCAGACCTCCAGCCACCTCTATACAGTAGGTCTCTGTCTATAACTGTGAAACACATCTGACAACAGGATCAAGTCCTGTTTATTTTCCATTAAGTCCTGTATGTTTTCCTTGTTTAATTTTTGAGAAACATGTTAGATTGGCATTACAATGTTTTTTTTAGCTACTGTTGTTTCATCTACTTGCTTCCTTATTTCACTGTTCATGAAATGTCCCTCAAACATAGACTCTTTTCTTTCTCCCATGCAGGGTGGAGTACAAAGTTAAGCCAACATAACATTTATTGAACAACTCTAAGCCAGACAAAGTTGGGACAGTAGAGTATTTAAAAAGTGGTTGAGGGTGATTCTTAGTAAGATTTTTTTATTTAACTATAGACAATATGAACCCAAGAAATGTCATTACCCCGTCTACTCAGCTTCAATTAATTTAATACATTCCTATTTCTGTATTTCAGGCCACCAATACAACAGAAAAAGTTTGAACTATATAATTTTTACCACTTTGTATTCTTATTTCTTTTCTTTATGCTTAAATATGTTCTGAAATTGAGTATACAAAATGATCAAACATTTCAGATGTTATTTTGTGATACTTATCCTCTTCACATGTATAAAAGTGTTGGGATCATTGCATTTTTTAAATTTTTTTATTTTAATTCCTTCAACCATGTTTTGAAATGTGTGCACAAAATAGTTTCATATTATTTTCCTCTCCTTTCGGCTGTTCCCTTCAGGGGTCACCACAGGGAGTCATCCATCTCTACCTAAAACTATCCTCTGCATCTTCTTCTCTCACACCAACTAACTTCATGTCCTCTTTCGCTACATCCTTAAATCTCCGCTTTGCTCTTCCTCTGGGCTTCCATCCTGGCAGTTCTAACTTCATTGTCCTGCTGCTGACATATTTACTGTATATGTCCAAACCATCTCAGTCTGCCCTCTCTGACTTTATCTCCAAAACATCTAACATTTGTTGTCCCTCCACTGTACTCATTCCTGATCCTATCCATGTTCTTCGCTCCAAAGAGGACCTCAACATTTGAACGTCTGCTACTTCCAACTCTGTCTCCTGTCCTTTTCTCAGTGCCACAATCTCTAAACCATGCAACATCCCTGGTGTCACCAACGTCTTGTACACTTTTTCTGTCATTCTTACTGATATCTATCTTCACACATCACCCCTGACACTTTTCTCTACCTGTTCCAACCTTCTTATACATGCTTCTTTATCTCTTTTCCACACTCTCAGTTGCTCTGGACTCTTGATCCTAAGTACTTAAAATCCTCCACTTTCTTCATCTCTGCTTCCTGCAGCCTCACCTTTCCACTTGGGTTTCTCTCATTCAAACACATGTATTCTGTCTTGCTCCAAATAACTTTTATGGCTTGCCTTTCCAGGCCATAATTTTGTATTTTCTTTAGAAAGACTGTATACATGTAGATGTCATCTTGAAGGCAGTTTGTATTGCTCTAAAATTATAATGACATTTTTTCATTAATGCTGCCATCACAGAAGGAAAAACTACTTTACCAAGGGAAGTGATACAACCCATACCATCACAGACAATGACTTTGAAATTGTTTAACAGTTTGAATGATCATTTTTCTTTGAAAATGAGTGGGGGAATTGAAATACTCAGCATTCTTTATTCCAAAACAGGGCCAGAACATAATTTGCTAACCACGATACATACTCTGTCATGGTACATCCAACAATGCGTCTAAACGTTGATATTTGACAAAGGTTTTCCAAATGAGTCACTTGCCCATGTGGTTCCATCAACTATTGATGAATGGTGTCCAGCTGAAGCTCACACTCTTAGTCTTCACTCACTGCTACTTCTCCATATTCTTTTAATTGTTAAATGATAATACGCATTGCAGAAGGAGAAGTATACAATTCTTCTGAAGTTTCTTTTCAGAAAATTCATTTAAAAAACATTTCAACCCCCTACAATGCATTAGTTGACACGCTTGATCACCCATGTCTATCTTTGCACCTCATTGGCAGTTTTTTGGTATACTGGTTTTATACTAAATTGTAATTTCTCTCTAAGGAATAGTGTTCTCCTTATTGACTTTACAACATAATTTTTCTGTGTTAATATTTTACTTCTAAAAATATTTCCTGTTCTGTTTTTCCAATTTAAGAAGTTAATTTTTTTATTACAGGGTTTTGTTTTCTCTTCAGACCTTGATTAATTGATTGAACACAAGCAAACATGCCTTGCGTGTTTAGTTTAATCTAGTTTTATTATGATTTTGGGCTAAGACATTGGGAGATGCTCCCGTCTTTACCTGACACAGATGCAGTTAAAAGGCAAAAGCTCTATTTTAGATGCCATATCATGACTTATGATACTAATTAGACTTATTATTCTGGAAGAGCTTGATTTACTTCATGGGGGCAGGAAAACTATTTTTTTCCTCTTCCACCTCAAAATTAACTTGTTAATTCAAGAAACAGAGAGGAGAATATTTTTAAAAATTAGAAAAATTATATAGCTGATTCACAAACAGATCTCAAAATATTTTTTTTTAAAGAAAATTGTTCTAAATTCTGAAAAGCTTTTTTTTAAATCTTTCAATTAAATGCAATAAATTTCCATACCAATCAACTGTTTTTATAACCATGTTTTAAATGATATTTAAGAGTGGGCTGCATGTCTAAAATGCAGATATTAAGATATGATGTAAATGAAATGAATCAAAATTAATTAGGAAAAAAAACAAGAAATATCTTGGGTTCATACTGTTTGCAGTGAAATACACATTTAAGCAAATGTAGCAATCTGTGTACACTTTATACATTTTCTGTTCTATCTAAGCCCTTTATATGGTATTGGATTTGAATTAAAATTGCTTTACATCAACCACATTTTCCCTCCATTCTTTATTAGTAACATATTAGAAAAACTGCATTGGCTTCAGTAGAGAAAATAAGCCATTATAGCTCTGTATAGCAGTAGTTTGTTCTCACTTCTGTGGTTTGCCTGAGTATGAGACATGCCATCCCTTTTCCTCACCTTTTGTGTTTTTATCTGTAATCTGAAGACCTAAGGTGGTGCCATGACAATGAGAGACGATTTGAGTCTTTAGTTATACAAAGAGAGTCACATTAACCACACTACCTTGTTCCTTGTGTGTTTCTGTGCAGGAGCTGGAAAAAAGAAGGAGGGTTGAGGATGCCTACAAGTCTGCTGTGAATGAACTGAAGAAGAAGTCACACTACGGAGGCCCAGACTACGAGGTATGATAAAAATATAAATTTAATATATTTCAAATGGCCATATAAATGACAGCATAAGGGTTTCTTGACTTCGTACCAACTCTTTTTGTCATGCTGGACTTTAGTCAAAACTGTTGTCATGGGATGCCAATGGTTCTGACAACACTTGTTGCCTCTTCACAGGAGGGGCCCAATAGTTTGATCAATGAAGATGAATTCTTTGATGCTGTAGAAGCTGCACTGGATCGACAAGACAAGATAGAAGAGCAGGTGAGACGAAGATCTAGACTGATAGTGTTTTACACTATGAAGCTGTCTTGTACAGCTGAGATGTATGAAAGATTTACATGTATCTCTTTTGGTTTCCCTCATCTGCTGATTCTGTTTACGCTAATCCAAAAACATAGAAAAGAAGTGTGTTTGTATTTGCCTTTTTTTTTCTTTTTTCTTTTTTGCCTTCAAAAAATACACACAATATTTTAAACTCTAATGTCCTCTCTTTCTAAACTTCTATGCTGCATCTCTCAGAGCCAGTCAGAGAAGGTCAGGATACCACGCCTAACTCCAGTTTCTCCTAGTGACGCCTTTTCCACCATTGGCACACATCGATTTGCCAACAAGGTACACAGCAGATTTCATTTAATCTTTTTAACTACACTTAGTTTCCATTCTGCTTTGCTCCAAGTCATTACCACAAGTTACCACAGGTTTGTGTTCTTTCTTTTCCCATACTTGGGTTAAGTCTTCCTCCTCACCAGTGTGACCTGTCTATACATTTTGCAGCTTCTCAGTGTCACATGTAGCCATGGCTCACTTTGATCTGTTTATGAAGAAAATCAGCCTGCACTTGCTGCAGGATTTTTATTTTGAGAGCTTACGCTGCATCTTCACATGCTCCTTTTGTGATTGTGTTTTCTGATCTGCTGCGGTGGTGCTTCTTTCTCTTTTGTTCTTTCTTATGTTCTGTTTCAACCAGCTCTCTGCTGGACGTCCCCATAGCTATTCTTCTTCCCTGTCTTCCGTTGAACTAGTCAGCGCTTCAGATGACATTCACAGATTCAGCTTGCAGGTACTGTACTTGGCCAAGAACATCTTTAGGATGATGCACGTGCTTGTCGTTCTAGTTGGAGATGGCATGAGATTGTCCTAACTCACAACTCAGACCCTAAGAACTCACTCCAGCATTCAGTGATGATAGAAATGTTTTAAAGTACAAGTTTATACCAAAGACTAGAATATTTTGCATGTGAATAAAAGTGCCTTGAAATTCCTGACGTGAATAGGTTTTTCTCATCACATAATAGCTGTCATTATACCTACAGTCATGTATAAAAAGTACACCTTATTTTGTTTATTTACACAGAAAACAAGAATTAATTAATTAGGCCATTTCCAGATGTAGAATAATATTACAGTGTTATTGTTCATTGAACAAAAGCCAAGATTAAATGCACTCCATAATTCAAAGGTTTTGATCTATCAGAAACAAAGAGAAACACAAAAACAAATCTGTTAATTGCAGTTTTAAAATTTGGATAAAACAACCTCAGATGAATACATGACATTAGTGTCTCCATTCATTTGACAAAAATTAAGTCAAAATGCAGAAGCTGTGTATGAAATCTAAGCTCCTCCTGTGATTCCTCATCTTGCAGAGATTTAGCATCAATAACCTGAAGTTGTTATTTTCTGTATGATGTTATCAGTCTCTGATGTGGAAGAATGTTGGCGTGCTCAACTTTCCAGTGTGACTTTAGTTCATTTTGATTTGTGGGTTTTTGGTCATTCACAGCTCAAATGTCCCGTCACAACAGTTCAGCTGGATGGACGTCAGGTTGTTAATGAGGTCATTGCAGCACCTTAATTTTTTTCTTTTTCAGTCATTGGGATTATTGTCCTGTTGCATGACCCAATTTCAGTCTTAGCTGTTTCACAGAGGCCTCAAAAATATATTTTTTTAATATTTAGATAAACAGGAGTTCATAGTTTACTCAATTACTAAAAGGTTTCCAGGTCCTGGTGGCTGCAGAATAAGTCTCAAATAATCACCCACCTATCTACTGCTGTTTTTCACATGGTATGAGGTTGTCATCCTTATTGGCTGTGTTTAGACTTAGAAGAAGAAGCTTTCTCCTTTCAGACAAGCCATATGTGAAGGTGGGTTTTTGTTTGTTTGTTTTTTGTGGTAGTTGTAGTACCATCAATGTCAGTATTTAACATGCTTTGAGGATGCTGTCCAGTCTGAGATATATCCTTTCTCAGAATACAGTTTCTCTGAACATTACACAGTCTTAGTGTGTTGTGGACATTGGTCTTATAACACTTTTTCTAAATTAATTTATTCCAGGAGTTACTTGTGTAAGAGCAATGCTGACGTCGTTCATGTTAGACATTGCGTTAAAATACTCCTGAATGTGCCAGACTGAAAACTGCCAAAATTTGACGAACCTATAATTAACAGCCCCTGTTTGCACATTTTGAAACTGAGGGTTTTGTTCAGGAAAGCCTTTTAAAACCTGAGCATTTTCCAGAAAACTTAAATCTGTCTGCAAAAGAAAAAAAACTAGAACCATGATGTAAAAACCATTTACAAAAAGTTACATCTTCACATTTTATTGTAGATTACTGAATTGCCCTATGTGATTTTTAATATTGAAAATGATCAAAATAGTTGATGCATCTTGGAGCTTAAAAGTTAAAAGTACACATGCTGCATCAGCTTCTGAGTGTGTTCTTAGTTTTACTTCAGCATCATTTGCATTTTGGCTGAGTTATTGTTAAATAATGTCAGAGTATAATATTTCTTGTGCTGTTACTCATCTGATGAATTTACTTAAGATCTGGTGGAATACTTTTATTAGACGTGATGGATAAAACCTGAGAACCGAAAGAGTGTGTACTTTCTTTTTTTGCATGACTGTAGGACATCTCATGCTGCATGTCTAGAATTTGTGAAACATCTTAATTTCCTTTCTTTCCTCACGTCACTGTCCTTCCTTGACAACAATGAAGAAGTATTTATCCAGACCGGATATGATCTATATGTGTAAAGCATTTTTGGTATGTTGGAAAATCACCCCTGGCAGGATCAGATGTCAGATTTTTTTTTTATTTGGCTGCGGCTCAGCGGATCATGTATTTGCTCAAGAAATTCCTCAAGTTCTAAGAGGGAAATTGTTTCTTCTTTTCCCTTCTATGAAGTTATAAAAACCTTCTCAGTACAATGTAAACACAGTTGCAAGGTATGATGAATACCTGAGACTGAAAATGATGAAGCTGAAGCATAGGGTTCCTAAATAGTGTTTCTTTTTGCACCTGAATTCATGTCATGTTCTCATCTTTAGTAAAAGACTGACTAACATTCATTTAATTGATATGTTTCTGTCCCTCAGGTGGAGGAAATGGTGCAGAATCACATGACTTATTCTCTTCAGGACGTGGGTGGGGATGCTAACTGGCAGCTGGTAATAGAAGAAGGGGAGATGAAGGTGAGTTTATATGAGACAATGTCCTCTGACTCATTTCCCTTAATTCCTTTCTGTAAGTATTTAAATCCCTTTTAAAAGGACTCTGTGGTACTTATAGAATCATTTATTAATCAAAAGTGTGGCGAATTAGAGAGAGAGGGGTGATAGACCAACTCAAATATTCAACTTACTTTCTCTTTGTGACATGAGTATCTTTTTAAATCCACCCCATCTTGATGAACTACAGCATCTGATAATTAAGTGAAAGTTGGCATCAACCTTTTATGTTAGTTTTTTTCTGGTATTATTCATATGTCTACAGTGTCCATTTGTTCCTTTTCTTTATGTCACAGGTTTATAGGAGAGAAGTGGAGGAGAATGGCATCGTGCTGGATCCTCTCAAAGCTACTCATTCTGTAAAAGGGGTAACGGGACACGAGGTCTGCCACTACTTCTGGGACACGGCTGTCCGGATGGACTGGGAAAGTAAGTTCAACTTTTCTGAACACACTATCATATCAGTACTGTTTGACCTGCTTTGTTTCAAGGTCATGTCTTAACTGAACCCAACCTGGCCTTCCTCAGCCACCATCGAAAACTTCAACGTTGTGGAAACGCTCTCTGATAATGCCATCATTGTTTACCAGACACACAAGGTAGATGTAGTTTGTTTTAAACAGTCAAACATGTTAGAGATTTGATCACCAAGTATTCTGCAGCTGATTTGACTTTCAGCTAAATGTTATTGGTTTGTTGTTTCAGAGAGTGTGGCCTGCTTCTCAGAGAGACGTGCTTTATCTGTCGGCCATCAGGAAGATTCTGGCAACAAATGAAAATGATCCTGACACATGGCTGGTGTGTAACTTCTCTGTGGACCATGACAACGCTCCGGTAAGATTAACCAGCAGATACGTTGTCTTGCTGGCAACCTTGAACTCTCAAATGGTATCAGCTGCTTTGCTTTAAACTTGTTTTCTGTGTAAATGAAAAGCAGAATGCATTTTTAAATAATCTAAACAATATTTGATTGAAAATCAAACCAATCCAACATATCATACTTTATGGGAGTTAGCATCTAATATTAAAATATTTTGCAAAAACTGAAAAAAATCACTTTGTTCAAAAGGGATGAAGTGATTTGGAATTGAAGTCATTTGTAAATCATTGCACTTGGTTTTATCAATGTTTTATACATCGACAGAACCTAATTGTTTTAGAGCCGGGTTGTAATATAAGTTTATGGAGTCCTTTTATCAATTCAAGGTTTTGTTGTTTTTTTGTTTTTGATGTGTGGGTTTGGTATGTTTGGGTGGTTTTGAAGCTGCAGCCTTCAGAGTAGCGTTTGTGTGGACAGAAACCAATGTCAGCATGTGGGTGTGATGACTACAGAGATGTCACAGTCAGCTTGAATCCCTGCCTCTGTGTCTGTTTGGCTCGTTGTCTCGGTATTGCACATACCAACAAAATCTCAGTGTCCTAGAATCCAGAGGGACTATTGAGCTGATGAAAAATATCTTATACATGTATACCTAAAGTGTTTTAAGGATACACCTACCTTACAGTTAGTTTCTGACCCAAGACTCAACTTGGAAATATGTAAGATATTAACATACAATTTTCTGTATCCTGGAGAAAAGAAATGGAGTACAACAAAAAACAAAATCTTATGGAAGCTTTAAAAGTGTTTGGGTTGATCATTTCTGCTTACAAACCTACACAGAGGTTTCAAGAGGTCAAATTTGACAAATGTATACTTTTACTGCAAATAAGTACTATTGTTAACATTTTCTTTACTTCCACAAGTGAAATAATGAGCCACAGAATTCATTTGTCTATTTTTTTTAATAATTACACATATTTATTCATTCATCTTGATGTTGTTTTTGTGATGTGTAAAGTACTCAGACTATGAAAACACATTGGATTCATTGCAGCTTGTAGAAGCATGTATTTTATTATGAAGCTTTTTTTTTTTGTTAATAATGGATAAATGGAAGACAGAGTAGTTTTAGAGCAGCTGACCTTAACCACTCTGTCTGTTCAGTTACAGAGATCCTTGGAAGCTTGGGTGGTGTTTTAATTTATGCTTTTGTTTTATTTTTAGCCCACAAACCGTTGTGTTCGTGCCAAAATCAATGTTGCCATGATCTGTCAAACACTGGTTAGCCCACCAGAGGGTGATAAAGAGATCAGCAGAGACAATATCCTCTGTAAGATCACATATGTTGCCAATGGTAAGTGCCTCTCCAGCCCATCTGGTGATGTCAGGATTTGTACTTCAGATACTTTTGTAAAATTAACTGCAGATCTGACAGAAGAAAAAAATATGCATCCAGAATAGAAAAGTCTCTCAAGAAGGGAACAGCCTGTCCTCTCACTTGAGAGTCCCTCACATTATTATCTGTGGATTGACTCTCTGTGGTTTATGATTAATTGCTATAAATCAGAAAGAACTCTGTTTTCTAATAATTATTCTCTGTGGGGCTGTAGTGAACCCTGGAGGCTGGGCTCCAGCTTCTGTCCTCAGAGCTGTGGCCAAGAGAGAGTATCCCAAGTTCCTCAAACGCTTCACATCCTACGTTCAGGAAAAAACTGCTGGGAAGGCCATCCTCTTCTGAACACAAAGAGGTAACCAGGGACTGAAACACATTGTTTTCCACTGAGAAAGTTGGTTCAGGAAGAACATTCATTGTGTTGCTAATGTTATTTTCAGGGTTTTTTTTTTTTTTCTTTTTTGGTACATTTAACTTCCTCCCTGTTTCAGGCTTTCACCCTGGAGACACTGTGCTGCTCACCATTGAACAGACTCTTGATGGTCACATGATACAACCGCCTCTCATTTATGATCCACTTTCAACCATCTACAAGCAGGATTTGATACCATCAGGACATCCCACCAGATGCCTGCTAAAAATGAGACTGTCTTACAGCTTTAATGCAGAAATAGTTATCATCCCAGCAACACTTTGATGGACTGCTACCATGTAATCAGGAAAGAAAGTATATTTTATGTAAATTTAAGAGTTCTGAAGGAGTTTCCGAAATGTAACCTATAATTGGCCTTTTTCTTTTTGAAATTTTTTGTACATTTCTTATGATTTTGTAATTCTTGATTTTCTTTGGGAGAGGTTGTTCTTTAATCACTAGCATTAACAGCTACTTGTTTTGCTGCTGCTAAAATAACTACCATGAGAGAGGAGCATAGATATTCCCTGTAACAGCACCGTCTTCTCCCTCTTGCCTTCTTCTGTCTCTCTTGTGAGAACTGTTAACAGTTTGATGGGGGGTCAGAGCCTAAAGCTTTGAAATCTTTATATTTCTAGATTGTTATAAAATAACTTTCAGAGAGCACCATGGACACAATGTATTGTACAAAGAAAACAGAGAAAGTTTTCAGTTAGTTTACCTATGAGAAATGTGAATTGACTGTTAAACGCTTGAATTTGATAACAACAATGGGCTGAGAAAATGGAAGATGAGGAGAATTTGCTAATGTGTTGTTTTGGGCCATATTTTTGACATACCTTAACAGATAATATAGTTAACTGTGGTCTGTAGATGCTAAGTTGTGGTCAGTGTGTATCTGTCTTTGAGCTTCAGACATTTGCCAAAGTTTCAGACAGATATGTCCAAAATACCAGCATTAGTGTCTAATATAAAGATTTCTTTCATTGGGAGATAATTAGATACACTAGGTACATCATAGCTTTTGCTCATTATGTTCAGACTCTTGTGAGGCAGAAAAAAAAGGTAATTTTATTGATTGAAAGTACCAGGTTTGCAAATGAATTCTGTCTTTGTCCAAGATGAGGTAAAGTCATTAAAT
>JAOWBL010000024.1:6411556-6426076 GCA_028564865.1 Zenarchopterus dispar | reverse complement strand
ATTAAATGTTTTGAGAAATATCATCTACACCAGGGCTTCAAGGGTCACTACCCTGCATGTTTAAGATGTTAGATCTGAGACCCCATCAGACCTGATGAAGATAAACTGATCAGGATCAGCATGTGATCCAGGTCTGCAAGAGAATAAAATTAGATAGAAATCTAAGTCATGCAGGGCAACGACCCTGGAGGACATGGACCAGGGAACACTGATCTCCAACCTGCATTCTCAGATGCATATACATTACATTTCACCCACCACACTACAGAACAGTGGCCTCCTGCCATTTGACTGATAAACTACCCCCAGAATGCCTTAGACACCAGGATGAACCTTAGAAGTCCTGGACTTCTCTACTTTACAGCCACCAGATGTGCATTTACTCACACTGAAGTGAAGCTGGGGGCGGGGGGTGGGAGGGGTTGGTCAACATTTCACACCATCTTAGACTGTTCTTTTTTGTTGTTGTTGTTTTTGTTTTGGGTTTTTTTTTTTTTGTTTTATTTTCCATGAGTGATTGGTAGAGTAGATCTGCGTGAGTGGGGATCACTATCAGATGTCCAGTCTAAGAGGTCAGAGGTTTATAAAGTTTTGAATCATTGTTGTGCTGATGACAAGCTAGATTATGAGTACTGTCAGCTGAAGAATGCAGTTAGTGTTTTTAATTGTGTTTTTGTCAGTAATTACACATTTTGTATATTTCTAAGTTGTACATCAGAAGTGTTATTATTTGCACTAAATGTAATGCGATTTGATAATGTTCTGTAAATTAAAATTATTACACAACACGGGTGCAAAAATGTACAGTTTTACAGATTTGACTTATTTCTAAAGTTTGGAAACGAGGACCAGACAATCAACTTTAAGAGTTTATTTATAGGAGGCTCTTCTATATGTATAAATATGCATTGTCTTTACATTCAGTGATTAAAAGTTTTCTTCAGCAAATGGTAAAATATTGAGATTTACATAATAAATTATGTCAACAAATATGTGATGGTAAAGTTGAACATATATAGTTGGATGTGGTCTTGATGAAGAAAATATCCGACAGCATTTAAATGTAGGGTGCATGTCTCATAACTTCTTGAAGAGGACACAATATGAAAGAATATCCTGAGTAAAAATATATTCAGTAATGACGCAAACCACACAAAACTAGTAGTTTCACATCAAAATTCTACAGTCTTCCTTCATTGTCTCTACATGTAGCAATTACAAACAGGTGTGCATTTGTACAGGGAGAAAAAGATAAAAAGTGCATGTTCACGCAGCCACATCTGTAATTCTGTCAGGTAGTCCACCCATCTAAGCAACGTCTTCAAGAAAAATATTTTACAGTAATCATAACCAATGTCAAAAGTGCCTTTTTTTTTTTTCATCGAGAGAAAATGCATCCTCCATCTGCTCTGTGCTTCGTCCAAGATCCAGTAAATGTGTCGTCTCTCTTGGCTTTGCAGCCAGAGCATCGGGATCCTTTCAGGCAGCATAAATAGCCGCCGAGCTCAAGAACTAAAACAAAAAAAGAATTTGGCCACATCACAGTTTGTTTGGCCTTGGTAGTTTCAGAATCAAGTCTGTTCATGTCAGTCTTTTACTTCATCCGCACTGGCTCTAGCTACAAGCTGGCGTGTCCTTTTTATGTCTTAAAGTTGTGTCTCTCTCTGTCAGAGTCAGAGATGCTGCTTCTTCTGTAAACATTTCTCATCAGCAGCTGAAGCAGCTGTAAATTTTACATCTTTCTCTGCATCAGAAAACATTTACAGAAATGTGTATCTAGACACTCCTGTTGATGTGTGAATACAGGAAATGCCTCAAACTTGTACACTATCACAGCAGTATACATGTTTAAAAAACAAAACTAAATGGCACTGCTTTGATGCATGCTCTAATAAAGCAACACTCAGTTCAGCGCTGTATGATATATGTCACGTGTTTCCTCCATCAGCTCCACAATGACTTGGTCGGGGTTTCATTGTTTTTGTTTTGTTTTTCTCTAAAGCCTGTCAACCACTGGATTTCTCTGTATTTTTACTTATTGGCAAACACAGGTAGCAACATGTATCTAGCAGCACTGAAAGTGATGTCAAACACCAGACTGGCGCGTCCAGCAGAGTGCGGTGATTGTCTCATGCGTGGTGTGAGGAAATGAAGGATGTAAAGCTTCACGTTTCACTGTTGAAAGAAGAGGATGAGTGTTACAAAATAGGAAAGGAGTAAATAAGTTTAAAAAAAAAAAAAAAAAAGCTTCTCACCAGATAGACATCAAGAACAGATCCATCATCTCTGTCTATGTCCACGTCCATGGTGCTCTGCTCAGAGGTGAGGCAGATAGCGCTGTCCTCCAGGGTGAACGTGGATCTGGATGCAACGTCATCTCTGCAACAGGTAAACACATTCACACGTGAACTTGTAGACAGCCTGAAGACTTTATTGTCTGAGTCTAATGCAGCTGTATAAACGGTGCCTGAATCTAACAACATAGTCTCTTGAAACAAATTACACACTACTGCAGCAACTTCAATACCAAAAAGAGGAAAGTAAGTTAAAATTTTATTTATATAGCACCTTTTTAAGATAAAAATCACTGCTGCTTTTAAAAAGAGATCAGGGTTAACAGAGAGGAAGAGAGCCACTGCTGCAAAGGCTCTGTCACCTTTAGAGGTTGAGATGACTTCCAGGAGGACAGGAAACCCATCTAATTATACAGCGGCTGTCTCATGTGAAATGTGTTGCATTAACTTTCCAATATTTGGGATAAAAAGAAGACACAGCACCACTATATATTGATTAACAGGGAGTGAACGGCATCTTAACCCTTTCAGACAAAAGCGTTCCATATTTGGAGGGTTTAGAGAAAAACTATAAACTGTCCATGAAAACCTTGTGCTTTTTAACCTCTGAGAAACTACAAACATTGATTAAAAATGATTTGAAAGGTTAAATCTTCTGCTTTTATTGTTCATTACTTGTGCTAATTAAAAGAAAAAAAAATAGGATATTTTGAATGTCATGAAAAAGTCGATGCTGCTTGTGTGTCACCTCAGGCCTGAAATAGAAAAACACACTAATGGTGCCACACTCGGTGGTACCTGGCTCATTTTGATTCAGGTTAAAATGGATCACACAAACATAAACTTAATCACCATGTTGTAATTTGTGGAAGTAATTTGAGTTGGGTAGGGTGGGATGGAAAGGAAAGGAAAAAAAAAAATTCCTGACTAAAAGTCTAAAACTGGCAGCATACGATTGCAGTTTCCCAACATCAGGAAACGGACTGCAGTGTTGTTCAGAATGATCTTTTACAGCTCTGCATCAACCACTAGGGGTCAACAAGAGAACAGCCTTCTTTCTATTTACATCAGGTGACTACCTGATAAATTCAGGAACGTGTAATTGCCCTTAAGTTATCTATTTTATGACATATGATGACTGACTTAATTTTTTCTTTGTACAATAACAATTCCAGGTATACCGTTGTAAATTTCAGTCGTACGGAAAAAAAAAAATGGCTCCATAAAAGAGAAATACAGGTAAACAACAGCTCCATGTACCCCGACACACCTGACACATCTGCTACTGTAACAGACCGACCAGCTGTCAGACTCGGATTATTGTTGGCTGATATGTAGTCTGTGCTGCACTGCCTGCCCTCCTTTGTCACAGTATTTGTGAGGGACAAAAGCACAGAGGAAAACTGTGTCAAAGCTGCGGTTTAAATATTTATGAAAACAGTTGAGAGAACAATGTCAGGGCAGCAGCAGGTGACTGATGACAGGGACAAGACTGCTGGAGTCACACAATGGAGACTCGGAGAGCGAGCAGAGCCTGCCGCGGCTGGACAAGGGCAGAGGTGCAAGATAAAAAATACTTTTGAAAAAAGAAACAAGAAAAGGGCAGGAGAGGAAGAAACTTTAAGGAATGACTATATAAAGGTAAAGGTTAAGGTGTGAATAAAGTTTGTTAAGGGTATAATAAAACCTGTTAATGTAAAACTTTCTGGTGTTCTTTTAACCTGATAATTTGATTTGAAATGATGCCAGACATAATTTATAAAGGTTTGGAAGGATTAGGTGACACTTTGACACTGAAATGTTCAATGAAATAAAAATGCTCCAGGTTTTTTTTTTTTTTTGCTCAAAACAAGTTTGTAAAGTTTTATGTTTTAAGCTTGATGATCACAACACTGTTTCCTTGACAGCACCATTCATATATTGTGTAGAGAGCCATCCGAGTCACCCACTCCATGACGCACGTCACTGATAAGACCATGTCACAGAGTGAGTGACAGCAGCTGGGGAGTGTCTGTGTTTGGGCATGCTCTGTAGAGTAATCTTGCGTCACGTCTTTAAGGCTGACATGCATTTCAGTGTGATATGGGAGTGAGAGGGAAAGGAAATCAAAGCAGGAACTGCACCTCTCTTCTGTTTGGTTGTCCACATTTACAAAAATGGAGGAGGTGGACACGGTTCCCATGGAGGAGCCCTCGTAGGAGAATGGGTTGGCAGGGACCAGATCCGGACGCAGGTACAAGCCATACACAGCTGAGGAGGGAAAAAAATGTTCATAAATGTTAATTTTTCTAATCCTTTATTTAAAACCAAGGGGATGTTTTTCTCTAAATATCCAAGTCTTAAGCCAGATCACATTCATCTTTTCAAGCTAACTTCAGATCTACATATAACAACCAAACTGGACTCTGAAGATTCAGCAGAGTTCTGTTTAACTGAAGAAACTCCTTTTTTTCAGTCCTTACAGATTTTCATGTATACAGTGGACTTGCAGGCTGGGGCACCATGATGAAAATACTGTGATAAGTAGTCAGTAGAAGAGAAGTTGATCTCCAAGATACACAAAGTCAAAGATGAAAGGTAAATTAGAGAAAAGTTTTGGCATAACAAGAAATTTGAGATCCCAGATCATTTCTACCAGAACTCAGATCTTATGAAAACTCTGACTTCCCAAATATCGGGAGCTCTGGGTCCTTGAAGCAACAACCTATGACTCCTAAAAATGAGATGATGTCTACAAGGCAGCAGAGTGATATATGAAGGCAGAAAAGCCTTTTTGGCAGCATGTAACTCAATTTGCAAAGTAACTAAAAAAAAAATGTATTTCACAAAAGAAAGGAGGTCAGGGGAAGGCCTGAAAGACGAAGAAAGTTCCTGAGTATAAGCACTAAATGAAAAATAAATCAAGACTTTCTGTTTGACCACAAGAAGATGGTGGCGGTGCAAAGAAACTGCTGCACAATTATGAACTTAGGAGAGGATTTATCCAAAGAAAAGCTACCCATCACCACTGATATAGTTTTACTAACACTGACTAATAAAGTTATAATAAAACTTTCTAGCCACAATTAACAAGTATAATGGCTGTCTGTAAGCCATTTTTCCAGAAGAAAACAAATTGTGAGCAATGGATTAACAATCTCAAAGCATCACAATCTTAGGGAAGCAAGAATGGACAAAAATACCAAAAACAAGAACTACAAGACTCCTGGCTGTTACAGGAAAAGGTCACAGTCTGAGACTCACCAGAGCTGGTGAAATAGTAACCAGAGAGAGTGCCAAAACATTTACTTTCTGCCCTTTGATACTGTACAGAAATATAATTTCAAAAAAAGGAATCTATCATTGAGAATGGAGCCATTTTTATCATGGGTTCCCAAACCTTTGCTTGCCACTGCACATGTACTAATCAAAATGAAAACTGAGTAAATGAACATGTTTTTCCTGTAATTTATGTTTCTTCAAGGTTTAAACACATCAAATGACTGAAAGAAAGCTGGGAATGATAATTAGGCTTAAATGATTTTAAAAGTTCCAGAAAAGCCAACATGTTTCTCTACGTGGAGCTCTGACTTCACAGACTGATTTTGTTTTTCCTTTTTTTTAATCAGTAGAGAAAACAAAGGAAGTGTGATCCAATTTGCTTTGTCGTATGCTTCATCACAGACACTAGTGGGAGAGCCCACAGTTGTAAAAAAAAAAAAGTAAAGAGGACACATGACCCCCTAAGACTTCTCCCTCTGCACCACATGAATATCTACACCCTTGTTTCTTCCAGTGTGGCATTGGCTGACACTCCTTTATCACTTCCTAACACAAAGGTCGGACACTGAGCTTCATTACTGGGAGCACTTTCTCCCTTAGATTCATCCGCCTTCATGTTCTGAGGTCAAACTGCGGTCATGAGTTAAATTAAGCAAAACAGATTCAGATGGCTATACACTTTCTCTTTTTTTTCCTTTTGGTTTGAGAGAAAACATTTTTATCACTAAATAAAAGTAGCTTTGTTTTCAGGTCCAGAATGTTTTAAAACCACAAAAAAAACCCACGAATAATGAGTATGCCTGAATGTTGTCACACATCAAATAGATGCTTATCCTACCTACCATATGGGTAAAAACAAACTGCTTCAGTCAACCATAGTTTGTCTCAAGCAGTGTTTGTCCTAAAAGCTTTCTGTGTGGCGTACCTTGTCCATCCAGACTAGCCAGACTGCGTGCCCCACCCAGCCTGTCTCTCCTGGCCTCCTCGTGCCTCTCATCTGCCTGCGATGAAAGGATCTCCTGTGAGGACGACTTCAGAGCAGGGATGGAGGACCGAGTCCTCTTTGAAGGGGAGAATCGAATTGCTGCAGAGCAAAAGCCCAAAAGAAAAAAAGCATAGAAGTCAGGGATAGGGAAGAAAGGAGGCAGAAGGAGAGGGGGAGATAAGGGAAAAATAGAAAAATACTTTAATGCTCCAAAATCATCAGATATTAAACTGTTAAAAAAACATGAGATAAAATGCTCAGGAACTGGCGATGGTTGACAGAATGGCTAAATCCTCAAATCAGTGTCTCAGCCTCGTTAATTTCCACAGGGGGTCCTGCACAGTTGCATAACAATTGTTTACTACATTTAATATTAAGGTGAAGTTATAGAAAACAAGCTTCCTGGATTCACAGATGGGATTAAGAATAGACTCAGACAGCAGATCCGACTGTAGATGGTTAACGTGACAGATGGTCAGTGAGCTTGTCATAGTTTGATCAGTTCTGCGTGCTGACATTTCAGCGCTCTGATGGGCATTAAAAATGGGAATCACTGGGCTTGAAGCTCACCTCACATGTTTTTTTTTCATATGATTGAGGCTCATGACTAATTATTATCATGAAAAGAAAAAACTTGTCCTTATATGACAGCTAACATGCATGAGGACAAGGTTACTGTTGTAACCTTCAGCAGAAAGTTACTGTTTATGGGCTGTAATTACATTTCAGCATCCAAGATTACCCACAGACCTACTCTCCTTATCAGGCCAGGATTTCCTGCTTTCCAGTTTCCTTTTATATTTAAGTATGTGTGGTGGAGCTGCAGACTTACACTGAGTCTTCCTGAAGACCCGCGTGCTCATGAACTTGAGGAAGCGGCTGGCATAAAACCCAGGCCGGTGGACTGAGACAGAGTCCTGAGAACATGTGGGAGAAAGTGACAGGCTTTAGACCTCAGGAGGATGTAGTCCAATAAAGGGTTTATTCATAAAAGGAGCAGTGTCAGATTTGGACAGGATATCGACTTACGCCATCGTACACCAGGGCTTTCCACGAGTGCTCCAACTTTTTAATAAACCTGGGAACAAACAAAACAAGAAGAGGCATTGTCACAGACACTTTTACAAGCTTCGTCAAACCTGAAGGGAAAAATAGAAACCCCCAAGGTTTCTGTTTTTCCCCATGGTGAAGTTCAAACCAAGGACATTTTTTAGAAATTTTAGTATGAAAAACAAAAAAGTTTAGTCATGTAACATTTAGTGAGGCAAACTATTAGAAATACACTAGTTAGCAAAAATTGAGTAATCCATCTTTCTTCACTCTAGCTGTGTGCATTCGTTGCATCAGGCCACAAGCTCAACGAAGATTTATGTGATGCTTTTAAATTTCCACAAGTTTGGAAAGCCGCTGGCCCTGAGAGCTTCCTCCTCTGATACCAGACTTTCTTTCTCTCAGGACCAAAAAAAAAATCAATAAATAAATAAATAAGACTAATAGGCCTCTGTGTCCATTTGAATCACATTAACTAGAGGGAAAAGCCTCCAGTCCTTTTAGGATCGCACTAAAGCGCCTTGTAGCTGTTTCCATTGGTGCAGGATGATAATTCAATATAAAAGGTCTTGCTGTAAAGCAAGCATCAATCAAAGGCGTTACTCTGTCAAGCCAAGTAATTATTACACATTGATGACCCAACCTTTTTTGTGAAAAGGAAAGAAAGGTTTCTGTGGTGTCATACAGTCAACACTTGCTGCTCTACCAATTTTCCTGTTCATGACAATAATAAGAACGTGTCAACGCTGGAAATAAAACACAGAAGTTACGGCAGGTTTATTTAGTTTCATTAAAGGTCAGTACCTGTATGACTGCAGAATATCGATGATACCCAGGAAGATGAGCAGTTTTTCATCTTTGTGTGTTTTGGCAGGGATGCCACCCATCCTAAAGCAGAGGAAAAGCACAGCAGCAGTCAGTTCTTCTTGAAAGATTGCTCAAATAAAGCCACTGTGCTGCCTCTCTTTTACAAGTGTTTGTGCAAGAGCTACTCACACTATTTACATTCATGTGTATTGCTGTAAATACGTGGAACAGTGCCTGTGTTTGTATTTGTGTAGCTATGGTTATGCGAGAGCCTGACTGTGTGCATACTGACTGAGTGCCCTGGGTGAGGTATGAGCATGGTTGTATAACAGTGTCTGTGAGAGAATAAAAGACAGACGGAGACAGAGTGCCAAAATATGTGTGCAAAATACTGTCTGTTTGTGTGCTTCCCCCTCCAGCTGAGCCAACTCACGTGTCGTCAGTGGTGACGGCTTCGGCAGCCTTGCCGTCTCCTTGGATGGACTCCATAGCAGTGGAGTAAAGCACCCTCTGACCCACAGGTCTCCTGCCGTCGCCCCCCGCCTGGCCCGACTCGCCTCCGTCCCTGTGGCTGTTGTCTAGCACGTGTACCCCCAGCAACAGGCTGTAGTCCATGATCTTAAAGCTCTCCAGCACCTGTTGTGACACATAAGATGATGAGAAGAAAAAGAAACTGATGTTTTTCTTTACCTTCAGCTCCCTCTCAGGAAAAACACACCCATCATCAAACTTGTTTTCTTTTCCTCCCAAAACACTTTTATCACCCCACATGCTTTTGTCCAAAGAAAAGACCAAAAGAGTAGCGGAGAGAAAATTCTGTTTGGACCAGTTCTTGGCTAAACAAAACAAGGTGTTTCTTCACATTGAGCCAAGTGTTACATATTGACCTGTTTGAACTATTTCCCGGAGACACCATGACTTCATGTCTCCAAACTCTCAAGAAAAGCAGTCTTACAGCAAGACAGGACTGGAGGGAAAGGTGAATGGGATTAGGGTCACGAACATGTAGACGGATTTACCCCATGACCTCGAATGAAAAGAATAATAACTCTGTTACAGCTATTATTGAATGAATACAGTATTAAACAGTGAGTGAGGGTGAATACAGCCATGCCTAATGACACTTAGTTAGCAAATATTACAATGAGATCAACTGTTTTAAAGAAAAATAAAAGGTTAACTACTTCAGACTAGTCACAGACAAATGTGAACAACACTGATTAAGTAAAAAAAAAAAGGTAATTTTTTTTGTTTTGTATTGAGCTGCAGAATAAAATCTGCTACAGAGCAGAAGAAGAAGCCTCATGGACACTGGAAGTACATTGTTTGTTCAGATGAGAACAAGAGAAGTTTGTTTGGCTCAGACGGAGTCCAGCATGTTTGTTGAACTTAATCAGGGCTATGGCAGCGAATGCAAACTTATGACAGAGGGAGGATGTAGCATGATGACATGAGAGACGGCATGAGGTTAATTAGCTCTATAAACAATGGTGAATATACCAAAATACTGAAATACTGGCTGCTTTGAGGACTTCCAGTCTAAACAAGGACCCTCACAAATCTATAACAATTTAAACTAAGGAAACTTCTTTCAGCCTTTCCTTTTTTAATTTTATTTATTTATTTATATTTTTAACTTTTTTTTAGAGGTCAGTACAGTGGATTATGGGTTCTGTGTATTGATTTGTGCAGGGTTTTTTTTTTTTCATTGTTTTGTTTAATCGGGTGCCTTTCCTGACATGATCCACTTATTTATTCATTTGACACCAGCACTCTGAAAACACTGGCCTGTGACACCTTCGTGGCTGGAGCAATGGGGAAAATATGGGATTCAGTGCTCAATCCAGGGACACTTTGGCAGGTTGGGATTGATCTGCCGACCTTCCCATTGCAGGGCAACTATATCTACCTCTTATCAATCAGAAATACATTGCCAAAGATAAACAAGAGTTACTAAGGAATCCCTCTTTCTAAGAGCCACATGTCCATTTTCTTTGATAATGGTGAAATAACTTAATTTCTTAACTACTAGGTGATGTTTAAGTAATTAATTAACAAGTTAAGTATAATTACTTAATTAACTATTCAAGTGTACCTACAGTTAACTAATGCTGAAGACAGTTACGAAATAATTTCAGGTGAGGGGAGAAACAAGCAATTTCATTGACAAATTAAGCAAATCATTGAAAGCAAATCTGTGGTGCCTCGCTAATTTTAGGGTGCAAGCATGACTAAGATGCATGTTTCTTGTCTGTCAGAGGAAGCTTGGGATAATTCACACATTTGCTGCAAGGCAACAGCGGTAACCACAACACCATGGAGCTGTATGAAGCAGAGTTTATCTAAAATATCTGCTTAAAATCTTTCAGAACAATAATATATTTTTTAAATCAATTTTTTTTCTTTTCTGTTTAATTTCTATACACACAAGTCATGTCAGGGCACTTTACAAAGCAAAAGCAAATCATTTGGCATTTAAATGTTATTGGACAATGTTTGAATATTTTCTCTTCTGCAACCCAGTTTGTCTAAAGGAGAATTTTTGAAAACTTCACAGTGAGACTTATAAATACCCAATCATTACCATCTTGACCACTCAAACTAGATTCCATAAATAACACATTCCTGCAGCAGTGTATTAAAACCACAGCTGAAACTTGTGATACAATCAAAGAGAGTCCAACACATACTCCAGAGAAACTTGACTATTGCTGTCCAATCTGTCATCTGTGGATGCTCGAAGATGACGACTGATAACATATAGAGTTTGTCACGCATATTTGTATGCACTGGTGAAAACACACAAACACAAACTGACGTAATGACTAACTCAAGCAAAACACTGAGTCTTTTGTCTGTGATTTGCCTTTCCATATAAACAATTTGCATCCCTTCATTCGAACTCCTACAGCCTATTCAGACAGAAGCCATTTCAAATAGAGCCACACAAACCACGCTGCCTACAGAAAGCCATTACTGTGTTTCTTGGTCCCAGCCTTCCTCAGCAAACAATCAAACCATTTCAATAGACAGAAAATTGTTACATTTTTATGTTGCTTGTGCAAAGGTTGAATGAATCTAAAATGTATAGTTACTTCTCCTAAGAGGCGTAACCAGCGCAGTGTCTTGGCATCACTCCCTGAACAACCTGGTGTCTGCTCTCATTTCATACTCAGCTCAGTTTTCTTACAAAAGAGCCTAATACTACACTAACTGAGCTTTGTCACCACATCCTCCACTCCACGAGTCTGAATCTGAGTGTATCTGTCTCTGTAGGGCTCCATCAGCCTTTATGTATCTTAATAATAATGAATCTTCCCAGGGGACTTTCAGCTGCAAACACATAACTCACAACCAGTTAAACTTACTTTTGTAGTTAGGTTGATGCAGTAACTCAGAGAGGACATTGACTACATGGTTGTCCAGTCACACTCTCTGAAATGCTTGTGTTTAAGTATGCACCCATAATTTATGTGTGTAACCCGCTACATGAGGCATAAGATTCTGGACACATGACCTTTACTTTTATTAGTTGTGTAGGCTTATCATCTTTGCTGTTTACTGTTATCCCATTAAATGAACGGCACAAAATCTTCACATTCATATGAACTTCTTAACAGCTGTCATATTTCAAAGAAAATATTATTTTAAAGGTGGAGGCAATTTCCTCAAGGGCTCAGTGAAAGGTCTGTGAAATGCCTTGGTCAATATACCCACACAGATGCAGTTCAACAGCTCCCTTTTTAGCCACACCTTTACAGCTTCATTTTGTGGCAGCTGGTTTTCAGGATGGAGTCAGATGTTTCACTACACTTTAACGCTCTCTTATGTAATCGATGTTACAACCATTTACTTCCCACTTCAAAGCAAATGCACCAGAATGTGAAGCTGATGTCACAATATTGCTCTGAAAGAGGACTTTTATTTTATAATCTTTTTCAATATGTCTATCTTATATGTTTAAAAGTGTTGTCTCTGCCAAGCTGCGATGAATATTCAAATGATTAATCATTAGAAAATTCTTGGGTAACTATTTTGTTATTCAAATCACTGAAGCTCTAAGCCTACAACAGAAAAACATACAAGCACACATACATACACACAAACACTAAATACAGCTGGTCAGATATTTTCTTACTCTAAGCTTTTGCTGTTACTTGATCCAGCAGCTCCAAAAAAGGGCAACATACAATTGTGGTTGCTGGCTACAAAGCATTTATTGTCCATTTGCAGCACTTTTACTGCGGTACTGATGGAATCCACTTTCCACTTCTTCTCTTGTTTTGAGCCTGAAGAGTAGTCTCATGTCATAAAAGCTCTAACTGAGTTTGATGCTATTTAGCCCAAAGGTTTTTCCCCAGGTTGATAAAGTGTCCTCTATGAAATACATACAACAAGCCGAGCATGTCAGTGTAAAATCTGCATCAATGCTGGCCACTGCCTCCACTGTAAAGCAGTAAGGATGCTCTTCTCAGTTGCAGATCATACATCACAGGTACTCTCTGTTCAATACACCCTCTCTGTTTCACTCTCTCCATAAGTCCAGCATGAATTGTTAATGCCTAATGTTGTTTTGGCATTTGGGGGGAGTATCATGGGAGCAGCAGAGTAATGGAGAGAAGAGACGTAAAAGGAAGAGAGTGTGGCCTGCATTTTTCTATGAGTTTCATATAGCAGAAATATGGTTCTGTTATGATTTCACAACTCTGTATTCAACTCAGCTCTGACCTGCCACATTCCTCTAAGACAAGTTCTGAGTAGAGCTGATCCTGACTCTGTACCATACATATAAAATAAATTAAAAAAAAAGGATCCCTTCCACTTCCTTGTTCCCTTCACGCCTCTCATCCCCTGTTGCTGACCCTTTCTCTGTGTTTAGGTCCCTGCCTGGGGTGATGGGGTTAGCTGCTTACTCATGGAAATGGACACAGTTTCTGCTTAGAGAGCATTTTGCTTCCCGCTTTGGAGGCAGGAGCAGGAAGCCCGGACAATAACAAACTATACAGTACCGAGGCTTCAGCAGCAGCAGCTGCTAAACAGCCATGAACACAGACGCTTCACCACACGCTTCATACATGCAAAATGTGCCACATATTCACGCATGGAGGGTAGGCAGCACACGTCAGAGGACTCTTGCTGCAAAGCTTCCAAGTGCAAGTGAGCAGCCAGGTTAAACAATAAGGGATTAGTGACTTAGCAAGATGGGAGGATGAAGACTGCTTAAGAAAACATTAAAAGGAAAAGAGAGAACACTGGGAAAGTCAGCATTGGTTAATGATGATAAGACAGGGCGTAACCTGAGGAGTTCACATAAAGTGCCTCTAAATTTACAGTAATCTCACTCCAACCCAGCAATATCAGAGACGAAAAACTTGCTATTGAGATACTGTTTGACTTAAAAGGTGGGAAAGCAACAGTTGTCACGCACATTTCCAGACGTTTCCTGGAAGTGGACTTCACTTTAGGAGAAGGTCAACACCACAGCACAATCACTACAATGAGTTATTTTGCTCTAAAACGAATTTTCAAGATTAGATTACTTTGTTACCAAAACGGTCTGAGCTAAATATAAGCACAGCATCACACAGTTTATTATTCACACTTGTCTTCTATATGGTAACCATCTGGTTTCTCTATCTCTAAGACAGGTATAATGAAAGTCATTCAATTGTTAGCTGAATAGTCCTATTCAGTGTTGGCAGGTTTGACAGGTTTGTCCAGCCCAGCAGGAACACTAGCAGGAAGCTTTTTCATCCCGGCCACTGGTATCACAATCTGGCCAGATTCCTGTTCATATATTCATATTTTTTGATGTGTTCAGACCTGGAGAAAGCTTGGAGTTTTAAAAGTAGCATCAAAAACATGAGGCTTAAAGTCGTCCTGTCACCAATCAGCTGCTACAAGGGTACATGACCTTAAATGACTTGAGGTCATAACATCATCACTGATAAAGTTGTTCACGTCTGTGATGAAGTATCAGTACACTGAGCCTTAATCCAGATGGAGTTTCATGATTTACTGTAAATGTTCATATATATATATAGATATATATATATATACATATATATCTATATCTATCTATCTATCTATCTATCTATCTATCTATATATATATATATATATA
>JAOWBL010000024.1:6384610-6402018 GCA_028564865.1 Zenarchopterus dispar | reverse complement strand
ATATGTATATCTATATATATCTATATGTGTATATGTATATCTATATATATCTATATGTGTATATGTATATATGTATATCTATATCTATATATATCTATATGTATATATATATCTATATGTATATATATATCTATATGTATATATATATCTATATGTATATATATATATCTATATCTATCTATATATATATATGTATATATATGTATGTGTATATATATGTGTGTGTGTGTATGTATATATATATATATATATATACACACACACACACACATATACATACATACATACATACATACAGTGGTTACTTTTTTTATATATTAAAAATCCTTAATAGTTTTAACAATTAATGTCAGTAGTTTTTTTATTTTATTTTTTTTTAAATTATTTTTGTTATTGACATTCATTTAGTTGAATAAATGCTGTTTTGTTTCTGGACAGATTGAATTGGAAAGTATATTTGCACTTAATCCAGATGTGGCTCCAGATGAGGAGACTGCCCCTAGCCCAGAGACTCCACCTCCTCCCACAGCCACAAGTCTAAAAGTCAACAAAATTCCAAAGGTGAGAAGACCTTTTGCCATGCCACCTTGTCAGCTGCTAACAAATTGACTGAATAGACAATATGATTGAGATTTTTGTTCTTGAAAAGTATTTTGTATAGTTTAAGGTTATTTGTTCAGTAGACTCTTATATTGTAGTCAAAATCTATACTTTTAACTTATCAAGCTTAGGTAGGTATGGTGGGGCACAAGCTCTTTTTTTTTTTTTTGTTTGTTTGTTATTGTTGTTTTTAAAAATGGAAATCCCCCAATACTGCTCAGCCAAAGACTCACTCTTACGCTGCCCTAGTGCTGTTCACATAAATTAAGTTAAAGGTAGCATCATTGCAAACTAACATTTCTACCGTAAAACATCATTTTCCTTCAGTCCATATATGTTACAAAACACAGTTTCAAAACAGAAACTATCTACATCCACACTAGGATTTTAGCTCTGTGGCTTCTATCATCATTGGGCATACACACAGGTAAAAACAGGATAAAACCCAGAAAATAAACTTTGTTGCAGATTCTTCTCTTAATATCTTTTATGGTTGCTTCAGTTCTGTGAAATGCAGGCTCTGACTGCATAACAGGTGATTCCAGGGACAACAAAATCATCAGCTATTACTGCTCCAACTCTACAATGTTTGCATCATTGTTATGGTGCATCTGTGTGTTATTTCCATGTGACCAACATGGTCTATACCATGTTGGTCACATGGTAAAAACCTGGCAAGACAGGGAAGGTTAAATATGATCCAAACAAGGAAATAATAATGCAAAATGGTGCTACCATGTCATGAATTGTGATTCCATTACACTTTTTCGCAAAAGAAATCAAAACTCAGAATTTACAATAAAGGTACCCGGGTTGGTGTTTAAATGGTGTTTTTCTCTGTATGAGTGTAACTTCCCTAGTTCTTTCTCCGTATCTCCATAACTCTGAGACTATTCTTCAAAGCAATGAAAATAAAGATCTCGACTTTGAAAGAGATGGACAAAAACATCTTTGACAAATTGCCACTACAGATGTTTTGAAAATAGTCAACAGAAGAAAAAAAACAGTGGATGATTGTTCAAATTATTATTCAAAAACAAAGCTCTTATGTAATGTTGTAATGCATAAAATTGGGCAGTGTTAAAGCACAATTACATTGTATTTTTGAGGTCAAATACAGCTGGAAACTAGATTTGGATAATTTTAGATTGACAGACAGCTAGGGCTGGGCGATCATGTAATCGTGCTTCATGATTGCAATGAATTTCATGTCGATTACAGTGATCAGCTGTGGGCCTGCTCAATCAACCATGATGGAAATGTGGGTGACAACAGCCAATTAAAATGGTCCTTAGATACTGGCTTTTTTTGTTTGTCTTTGTTTTTTTTTTTTAATTGACTTTTGTTTGAGGAATATCATCATGTTGGTTGTAAGTGTGCAGCACCTTTACAAGGGTGCAGAAGAAGGCAAACTTTAGTCTGAACCACACATTATTATTCTTTTTCACTCACTCTAAATAATTTAGCAATGTTGAATTGGGGAGATGCAGAAATTTTAAAAAAAAATCCATAGTTGCATAGTTTTTGAGGAAAAGATGAAATCCAGCACTACATTATTAGATTGACTGAAGAAACAGTTGAATGAATGCAGCTGGAACCGCATCCTTTCACATCAAGAGAAAGATGACGTCACCCGTCATCAGGCCAAAGAATTGGTCACAATTATTCTGTATGACATTAAAATGGCAAAAGAAGTCACGATTGTAACATAAATATTTTAAACCGCTACTGTATGCCGACTGTAATTGTAAGCACAGAGGACATGCACCTTGCTTGAGGAATGAGCAGCGGTCATAGTTAAAAAACCTGCCCACAAATGAAACATCAGCTGGTAAGGAAGACCCAGATGCTTCCAGCTGGAGGAGCCGCAGCGTTTGTATTTACTGTACTGGTACTGTACATGCAATGACTCTATCTAGTTATGCTGTTCAAACCCTCTCACTCAACCTTTTCACATTAGTGTGCCACACACGCACACTCTCTTGTTCACGTGTCTCTCATGCACATGAACGCTTTAACTGACAGAGCTCAGCCTGTTAAAAGAACGATGACGCTGTTATAACTGTGCTCACTGTTATTCAAATCACATGGTTTTCAAATGATAGGAGTCAGGTGGAAACTATTGGATTAAAAAAAAAGTTATTTCAATAAATTACATTATTCATTTATTTATTGTCTATCAATAAGTTTTACTGTTGACAATTACAGTTTGTCAGACAGGTTAGTAAGAATAACCTTCAGCCTAGAGTAGTAGCTGTAGCTAGTGAACTGATGTCAGTGTTCCCAGCTTAGTTACTTTATCACTATTTATTTAGTTTCATTCCTTTTCTTTTTTCCTCTTTTTATTTATTTTTTGTTGATTGCCAAAGTATTGGATTGGTACTCTGTATCAGTTGGCACTCAAAATAAAATGACTTGGACCCTGGAGCAAAAATATGTGATTGGGACATCTCTGTTAAGTAATCTGACTTAATTTCTGTATCTAGAAAGAAAAGAAAAGCAAGAAGGCAAGAAAAGTTCTAAACTTTTGTTTTTGTTTGTTTGGTTTGTTTTTTGTTTTGTTTTGTTTTTTCAACTACAGCAGAACAAAAATGTGTTTTCTTGGGAACACCTCTGAGATAAAAAGGCAAAGTTTGGATTCACTGAAATGTTTTGTTTCTTTGCAGAATCGACGGACTATAGCACCTAGTAAGAATGATGCTCCCTCCAAAGACAACAGAGGTTTGTTTCATACTATGTCATTTTCATTTCGAACTGGTCAGTGCATATAAATAACATTTGTGAACAATTTTAGGAGGTAATACTTTGGCGTTATCTATTCAACATACTTCACTAAAAACTTGTTACACACCTTTAAGTGAACCAGAGTTGAATATCAAAGTATTACAGGGAATGCAAAGACTGTGTGCAAGTCAGTTACAAAGAAAGAGATGTTAGAAGATTGTGAAAAACTTTTAAACTGTTATATCTGTTTTTATGCTGAGTTTAAATATTGATTCTAAGTGAGATCTGAACCAACATGTCTTAATCATATTTTGTGTTCCTAGCAATTCAAACTCGTGCCAGATCTCTACAGCCTCAGCAGCCAGAACCTGCTCCACCTCCACCAGCACCGCAGTCCATACAGCTCACTCAAGTCCAGACACAGCAGCAGTTACAGAACGGTAAAAACAAAAAACGTTATGTTTTTTAAATTTAGCTATTTTCTCAGGAAACTTTATATTTTCAGGCAATTTTCCTAAATTTAAATGGGAAAAGTACATGCAAATGCAATAATTAGTTTTTTGTAAATGTATTATTTTGTCAAAAGAAATGTGAAAAGTGCCAACATCTTGGATGGTGTGTGTGTGTGTCTCCACTCAAAATATCTTATCCAGTGTTTTGTCGATCACATGTTCGTCACAGAATCCTCACATCACCTGATATCCAGAAAGGAGTTTGGACAACTTTGTATGTATCACCTGCATGTTACCCCTGCCCTCAGTGCTTTACGGTGATTTTAATAGTTTTCCTAATAGACTGAGACTTTTGGTCTAACGAGAAGATTGTACACAAATATCTGCTGTCTGCTATTCAGAGCTTTGGTGTTGAGATGAAGCTGCGTGAATGCAATCCATCCAAAAGACATACGTTCTGAGTATTTAAAAGGGGGGCTGGGGAGATAATTTGTACTGCTCTTTGGCTGCACTGCCTATTGCAGTCTACTTTCTGCTGAGTCACGCATAAGTAAGCACATGGAAAAGCCTGTTGTACTGCACAGTGTGTTATTCAGACACAAAAAGCAACCTCATTCAGTTGAAGCACTCACTGTAATTTTTTGGGCAAAGAGTAGTAAAGAAACCCTCTTTTGCCCCTCGTCATTCATGAGTATCCCCCAATGACTCCCCGAGTCTGAATAACCCACAAGCAGTGATGGTGCTGCATTCCTCTTGTTCCTCCTTGTCCTGGTGCTGACCCAACTCATCTTCTTCTCTCAGATTAGAACAGATTATTAATCCTTCTGCTCTGATACTAGAGCCAACAGGAGGGATGTTGTGGCTGTAACAGCAAGCCAGGGTTAGGTTTTGAGCCAAGGTTAGCCCTGACTTGCTGGTTTTGTTATATCTACAAGAAACCAGATATGGTTTCAACTCAGTTTACTAATGTGTTTTATTAAGGTTACTAATAGTTTGTGATTGACTAATCAGTGGTGTGTAATGCTGGGAGCTGTGGTGTAACTGGTTGATTGCTGGTTTATTTAGCCAATTCTTGTTTCATTTAAAATTACCTTGAATCAAATAGTACAATGATAACAATATATCTTTAATGTATATTTTCACTCAACTTGACATTATGTAAATAACACTTTTTAAACAGAAATGTAATCCAAAGTTCTTTACAGACCAAAATGAGACAAATGTGGACAAAACAGATTTTAATGGGCCCCAGTCTTGCTGGGTTTGAAACCAATACAGACACATAAGAGTACCACGTGTTTGAAGATGCTGAAAGGGTGTTTTGTTTGTTCTGAAGAGAAAGCAGCTAGTGTTATGCTAAGAACAGTGTGTGCCAGCCGCTGCATCCTCGTCTGTGGTTTCATTATCGCGACTCTGCTTCTTTGCCAAAATCCCAATGGTTGCCTTCTGTTTGCGGGAGAGACCAATAAGCGATGAGGAAACCAAAGGAAGATACTGAGGAAGTAGAAGAAACTGATTGTTTAAAAAAGAGAGAAAGGAAAGGGCTTTTTTAAAAGCCTTTTGGTAATTTCTTTGAACTGGAAAGTTACTGCTGTTTTACTCTATTTATTTAATTATTTATGTATTTTAATGGCAGCAAGGAGGAAGTCAAACTGTGTGAAGGAGGTGGAGAAATTGCAGGAGAAAAGAGAAAGGCGACGGCTTCAACAACAGGAGCTCAGGGAGAAAAGAGCTCAGGTAAAGATAAGTTGTTTCAGCTTCTTTCTTTGTGGTTAACTGAATAAATGTAAAGTATATTGATTGCTGCTGTTGCATTTATTCATTTTGCCTCTCCTTGTTCTTCTTAAGGAGGTGGATACCACTATTCCTAACTATGAGATCATGTACATGATCAGAGATTTCCGAGCCAGTCTTGACTACCGGCCTCTGACCTCAGCAGATGTGGTGAGTGGAGGAAGAAAATGTTCTTCTGTTTGCAAATAACTGGCTGTCAATAACTATATCACATCTTTGCTTTCGTTGCATTGTGAAGATTGAAGAGCACAGAATATGTGTTTGTGTGAGGAAACGTCCACTCAACAAGAAAGGTAACTGCTTTTGTCTCAGGATTCATCATTAACATTCTGTTTTCCACTGCAGTAGCTTCATAAATGTGAGTGTTTACCTTGTTTTGTTGCAGAACTGGCTGTGAAAGACTTGGATGTGATCACCATTCCCAGTAAAGACGTAGTGATGGTTCATGAGCCTAAACAAAAAGTGGACCTGACCCGCTACCTAGAGAACCAGACCTTCCGCTTTGACTACGCCTTTGATGACAGCACGGCCAACGAGATGGTTTACAGGTTTGAAACAGAAGTCTACAACAAACCAATACCATTAGACCAGCGTCTTTTAGGTTTGTTTTTCGTGGTTTGCAGACCTTAAATGCTATTGCTTTGTAGCTAAATCATATGATAGGTCATCTCAAGATATGACACATAGTCCACATGACATTATTAATGTAATATTCCATTATTCCAACAAGATCAATAAGTCCCACCACAAGCAAGCTCTTCACTATTATAGGGAGCAATTTTTTAACAGAAGGTATCAGTGAAAACTGGATTTTGTTTGTGTCTGGCTTGCACAGATGAAGTTTGAAGTATGTTGTCTGATCTTTACAGGTTCACTGCACGACCTCTAGTAGAGACCATATTTGAGCGAGGCATGGCCACTTGCTTTGCCTATGGACAAACAGGCAGCGGGAAAACGCATGTGAGTTGGATGCATTTGTTGACTCTTCATGCATCACTCCATCCTGAGTGTTTTGTTTGACAGTTTTGCTATTTTTTTATAAATGCTGAATATAACTGAGATATACATTACAACCTACACTGTATTTTAGACAATGGGTGGAGATTTCTCTGGAAAAAACCAAGACTGCTCTAAGGGGATTTATGCATTAGCTGGTAAGCAAATGAGCAATTATTTCTACACTTATTTTAATGTGCCTTTTGCTGGTTTAAAAACGTGTTTAGTATTTTTGTCAGCAGTTTATGTTCATGTGGTGGAATTTGTAGATCTCTTACCTTTTTTCGTGCAGCTCGGGATGTATTTCTCATGTTAAAGAAACCCAACTACAAGAAGTTAGATCTGCAAGTGTATGCAACTTTCTTTGAAATCTACAGTGGAAAGGCAAGTTACAAATAATTATTTTCTATGGCACCTTAAAGTGCAGCTGTCTTCAGTGCTGACTGTGTGCTGCATGCATTAATAGGTTTTTGACCTGCTGAATCGTAAAGCTAAGCTAAGGGTGCTGGAAGATGGAAAACAGCAAGTGCAAGTTGTGGGGCTTCAGGAGAAAGAGGTCAAGTGCACAGAGGATGTCTTGAAGCTTATCGAAGTGGGAAATAGCTGCAGGTATTCCAGCAGAATTTTTGTCAGTTTGGTTGTTAGTGGCTCAATTACAAAATATTAAATCTCATTTGTTCACTACATGTAAAGAGATTTCTCTAGTCATATTACTTTCACACTATATTCAAAGCAAACCCAGGAAATTTTCATTTTACTGTAGTTTTTCTCGTCTAACTCTGCTAATCTGTATTCTTGTGTCTCCCTCCTCTCTCCTAGAACATCAGGACAGACCTCAGCCAATGCTCACTCGTCTCGAAGCCACGCGGTTTTCCAGATTATTCTTCGGAAGAAGGGGAAGATGCATGGGAAATTCTCCCTCATTGACCTAGCAGGAAACGAGAGAGGAGCTGACACATCGAGTGCTGACAGACAGACTCGGCTGGAGGGGGCTGAGATCAACAAAAGCCTATTGGCCCTCAAGGTCTGCTTGTGGCAGAAACCTGAGTTTTATTTTTGTGAAAAAACAAATACAAGTTGTTTTGTTTGTTTGTTTGTTTTCTTCAGACTATATTTTTCCTATTTACCACTTAGTCTTATACTCTTCTTCTTGTACAGGAATGTATCAGAGCTCTTGGTCGTAACAAGCCTCATACTCCGTTCAGGGCCAGCAAGCTTACCCAGGTCCTGAGAGACTCCTTCATCGGGGAAAATTCACGCACATGCATGGTCAGTTTTTTGCTTAGCATATCTACATTTCTCATCTATGCACTGTTGTCATTTGATATATATGTCAATTGAAAATGTCTTTTCTTTCTCCAACAGATTGCAACCATCTCTCCTGGGATGACATCCTGTGAGAACACACTCAATACTCTACGCTATGCCAACAGGTGGGAATATGTCGACCTACTAATGCCAGTGATTTGGACATTGTCTTTCTGTTGCAGAGTGTGAAATCATAGTTTCTTTATTTCCTCTATAATGCCTAGTGATTTTTGGTTAGATGAATGTTAGATGTACCAGCTGTACAAATGTTAATTCTGTGCTTACTGTCATTAGTTCTCTCTTACCTTCTTTGTTTGCCTTCTTATTCCTCTTCTTTCCTGCTTTCCTTCCTTCTTGTCTCGTCTCCCTGCTCCTCTGTGCATTGGTGTGGCTGGTGACACCATGCAGAGTGAAGGAGTTTGGGATTAGTCCGTCAGACATCCCCTTCTCCCAGGGCAGTCAGGGAAGCCGCCCTGAGCACTCGCCCACCAATACCTTTGAGTACGATGACTTTGCTGCTACTTCTCCCAGCAGGTCAAGCACTCCCCAAAGCATAACACTGCACACACACACAAATAAATACACATACACACCTATAGTGCATGCACTTCTTTATGTTATAACTGATATCCATGATTTTTATTATCATTCATCTCATCGGCCAATCACCTTTTTTTTTCTTCACACTTTCTATTTTACCCTTTTTGTGGTTCTGACCCTTCATTCTCTTCACCCCTGCTTTAATGCTTTCACTTTCATCTTCTGATTGACCATTAGCCATTAGACAAAACCTTTTCCTTTAACTTAGATGTTAAAACAATAGTTTCATCTGTCCTTGTGAATGTCTTCTTGTTTCATGTGATGTCATCAGTTGTGATGACTACATGTGACTGTGAATGCTGCAAGTGTTGAGTAAGAATGAACACAAGGTTTTTTTTTTGGACTCGACTTGAGCTTTCAGCAAACACATTAAGGATGAGCTTTTGTTTGAGCTAATTCTCAGCAGGAAATCCCTCTTACACTCCAAGTCCTAATTAATTAGCGCTGTACTTAGAGGTTGGGGACATGGCAGCGATCCCTGGTCGGCTTTGTGACGCCTCATTGAATACAAGCTCCAGCCATCCAGACTTTAGTTAACAAAACTGATATGTACAAACCAGTCATCTTTGTCCTTGATTAAAGAGCATGCATTTCTCTGTCATTCATGATGGTGCCATAATGTTGAAATCATAACTCCTTATGTTCAACAATTAACTCCACACACCAAATTAAATAACAGCCATGTTAAGACTATGTGAGCTGAACTTGCCCTGACCAGTTTTTCACCTTTTCTGATCTGCAGGGTAAAGGAGCTGACAGTGGACCCCAACCAAATGATGGAGGGGGGGCGCCCCAACATCCATTCTGTTAACCAGCTGGATCTTCTGGAGGATGAGTGGCTGAGCATGTCGCCACAACGGGATGACCTCAAACTGCTCTGTGAACAGAATGTATGTACAGGAAGATTTGCTGCTCTTGTTTGGAGGGGTTCAAAATACTATTTTCAAATATTGTCATTATGTATTGTGATATTATTCATTGTTCCTATAAATTGCTGACAATAACATTGTTTGACATGTTTATCGAAACTGAATGGACTTAATGTGGGAGCACAAATCCACTCCTTAATTTACTAGATTCATTATATTCCCAGAATAAAAGGTCTTGCATGTATGTTGGTTGCATTAGTTACTCGGTTTCTCATTAAGAAGTGCATGAGCAAGAAGTATGTTGTGTTCTGTCATTTTAACACCTTTAATTGGTGTCTTTGTTTTTTTTTTCTTTGTCCTTATTCATGTTTTTTTAGGAGGAGGAAGTGTCTCCCCAGCTCTTCACTTTTCATGAGGCAGTGTCTCAGTTAGTGGAGATGGAAGAGCAGGTTCTGGAGGACCACAGATCTGTTTTCCAGGTAAGAAATGCAAAGACAACACACACATACACACAAACATACTTCACCTAAAACAGATCTAGGCTGCCAATATTTTCTTTTCCATTCTGAAAGAATTAAAATCACTGTAAAGCCTCTCTGTGAATTTTTAGTCTTATGACCACAGAAATGACAAGGTTGTTTTTCTGCTGTTGATTTAGTTAATTATCTATATTTCTTCTCTGATCAGGAGTCTATCCGATGGTTGGAAGATGAGAAGGTGCTGTTGGAGATGACAGAAGAGGTGGACTATGATGTGGAGTCGTATGCCACACAGTTGGAGCAGATCCTTGACCAGAAGATAGAAATTCTCATTGAGCTCCGAGGTATGACCAAAGCATAGACTAATAGGAGAAAACAGATGTCAGAATCCAAATAAGCAGCAGGGATTATTAAATATTTGGTCACCTTTTTAACTGTAGATTAAGTTTCTAGCTGCATTAAATTTATGCAACATGAACCTTCTTAGTGGGCATTTTCTGGGCATGTTGGTCCAATATGAACATATTGGAGGTAACGCTTGTCCATCTTTTCCATAGGATGGATCTTTTTTTTTTTTTTTTTCAAAAATTCTGCAAAGCCCCTCCAGGGGTTGAAGTTGATTGAGAACCAAACAGAAGCCAAATATTTGCTTTGTGTTTAGCCAGAATGACAAAGTTGCTCTAAAAATCCTGGACACATTGGTTAAAAGCTGTTTTAACAGCCTAAATCCACATTTTCGTATAACGTACTGCAATTCTAAGTCTTCTAGTCTGTTTTAAACTATTAAGCACCTCCTGTTGACCATTGGTCATAGGTCAAAAATGCTTTCACAGCGGCAATAGATTTGGACTATCTTATCTTTTATACATCTATTTTTTTCATCACACGATAGATTCATTTGTTATTAAACAAGATTCAACCTTGAGAAATTAAATATTGAAATATTAAATATTTTTAAATAGCATTCATAAAAGACAGGAGCTATGGGTGGACCAAAAATGTCTTTTTTTTTTTTAACTGAGCATTAGTAAGTTGTGACAACATACTCAGCCACTCATCCTCCAGGAGATCCAGCTGGTTAACAGAATGAATGTTGGGCTGAGAACGAGAAGATGTGCAGGAATGTGGTTGCATACTGCTTATTTATTTGTTGGTTTGTCTGTTTTCAAACTTAGTCAAGCTTAAGCTCACCTTTTTGTCTCCCATTACATGTTTAACTTCCACCTTGCTGTTTCACTTTAAAACGCATCAAAGCTTGACTGGTGGCATCTTTTCTCTCTTCAACAGATAAAGTGAAGTCATTCCGTTCTGCACTGCAGGAGGAGGAGCAAGCCAGTAAGCAGATCAATCCCAAGAGACCACGTGCTCTTTAGAGGGTAGAGGCTGAAGAGTTTTAGGTCACACATACAGAAACATAACCCCTAGATGTTTTCCCAGCTGTAACTGTCACTTTCAGCTGTGGAAACACTAATAAAAAGACTAAGTATCAACAGACAAAGGAATTGCATTTGTTGTAATACTCCTAACAGAGCCATTTCCTTGTTTGCTGTGATCTTGTTAGAAGTCTTCAGAAGGGAAATCATCTCATTTCCTTTCATTTATAGTTTACTTTTGCTGTTAAATTATTTTTGTTTTATACTTGTTCATACTTATGTTAGCAGAATAGGTTAACCTGTTGAAGAAATTTTAATTGAAGATGTTTCAAAGTTTACCACACAACCAATATTTTGATTTCTGGTATGTCTGGCTGACATTTCTGCATGTGCACTCTGTGATAGCTTAAGTACAACCACAGCTTAGGACTCCTCCGTGGCATTGTGAAGTCATATTCCTTTGTATTTGGTTTCTTCTTTTTTTGCTTCCTTAATTTTTTACCAGTTTGGATGAAGTTCTTAACTACAGTTTCAATTCTGTTTTATTCCCTCATTTCCTTAAGAAGTTTATACGTGTAGTTTGTTTGTGTTATGTCAGTTTGGCAACTTTGTTCATGTAAAACATGTTTTCAACCCATTTGACGGTTTGTTATAAGATAAAGAAACTAGAAAGCTATTAACAAATGTATAGTGAAGGCCACTGACCTAATGTTGTTTTTCAGTGTTTGTACCAAATGTTATGCTGGACAAAGTAATTAAAAAAAAAAATAAAAACTTCTAATAATAATTGACTTCTGTGACAATCAGTTTACCTAATAAATGGGCTCACTAACTTTTACCTAGGAAAAGGATTAGAACCTCTCCGATTTTGTTTTAACATATTTAGAACAGTGCAATAAAACAATTCTATTACTTTAATCAAAATCTATTTTTATGCTTAGGTTTTCACATGAAGTCTTTGAAAAGGGACACAGATTTAAAAAAGCATGTTTTCCAAAATTTGAGTCAGTGTGAAACTGCTCACTGGGTGGCCAGTCTGGGTCGAGAAACAGATATGGAAAGGGGTAAATGTTGAAACATGGGGGTGGGGGGTTTGTGTGTCTTAATTCAGGCTGATATCAAAGTTATTTCTGTGTGCATATATATGTATATAAACAAATATATGCACATTGTGTGTGTGTATATATATATATATATATATATACACACACACACACATGAACACAGACACACAAATCTGCTGGGCGACCTGTCTGACCCTCTGGAGCTCTTTCTTCTGTGCAACTGTTGAGCCATACACAGAGGAAGCAGGTCAGGATGCCCTCTACTGTGTAGAGGTAGAAGGACACCAGCAGTTTTTCCTGGGAAGGCCCAGAAGTAGTCTCTTCTGGGCCTTCTTCACTATCTCAGGAGAGTGCATTCCCCAGGTCAGGTCCTCTCTGACTTGACTGAAGATGACCGAGGAGGCCTCAATTCTTGAAAGCAAATCATGGAGAAAAAAAAAAAAAAAAAAGCCAGACTGAAATTTGTCAAAATGCATATTGACAATCTACAAGGCTTCTGGGAGACTTCTTGTGTGGGCAGATAAGACAAAATTGGAGCTTTTTATAAAGTTACATCAGCTCCACGCAAAAATGCAAAAATTAAATATTTGAAGACCAAAATTAATTTTCATTTGTCTTATACACCAAGTTATTACTTTTGTCAGTTTTAAGTTATTTCAGTGATCAATGTTTTTTTTTCTATTAACAGAAGGGGACCAACAAATGTGTCCACATATGGATGTACTGGATGAACGTGTACATGTGCTGGGGTGTTAAGGAACTTTTACGTTTCATACAACTTTTTTTAATCCCTATAAAGCACTCTGCACAAGTTGTGTAAAGTGTGCTAACAAATAAAATGTGCTTGGTGCAGAGACAAAGCTTTAGCATTATATTTTGAAATATGTTTACCAAACATGGTAGATTACAATATCTGACAATCTGCAAAATGTTGATCATTCCTACTGTACATAAAGTTAAAAAGCATTTAATACGAGCTTCTTCACAAAGCTGGGTCTCTTCCATTCATGAAAAGTGGATCCCTGCAGAGTTGAATGCATGCAGCAATCTGAAAATGAAAAGATGCCTATAAATGAAGCATGCCCACTTAGTGATATTTCAATAAAATTGTTGTCTTAATGAGGGATTAAAGGTAGATGTTTCATCTTACATCATGAAATCATCGATATCCATGGATCTTGCCCTCTTCTCACTGAAATCAGCCTCCTGCAGGACACACTCGATTTTCTTGCTGATGCTGAAGTCAGCTGGGACATCCTGGGAAGATAAGAGTGAAAAGTTTTGGACACAAACTGGCCAACAACTGAAACAAATGGTAGCATTTAGCTGAATTCATTCCACATGTAGTTTCATGAGTTTCACTCACCATGTTGTGAAGAGAGCAGTGAATCCTGTAATTCTTTTCCAGCAGCTGCTCTACTGCAGCAGACCTGGAAATTGAAAAATGATTATTATTACCTTCTTTGACAGAACATTCTCAGCTTTCTTTTTTTTGTTCGTTTGCTTGAACAGCACACAGAAACCTACTTAAAAGCTGCACTCAGGGTTTTGTTCTTCCGTACGAAGGCTATTCTGACTAGACCGTCCCACTCCTGTTAAAAATAAATTAGAAAAAGGTTAAAACAACAATCTGATATTCCCTTCACAGCACCAACCAACAACCAAACCTCACCTGAAAATTAACTGGAGGAGGAGGATTTTTTGGCTCTATCCTGACAACGCTCGACTCCACCTTAGGAGGAGGACGGAAATTGTTCTTCCCTACCTGTTCACAGTAGAAATATCTCAGAGGGAGAACATTTATGAAAAAAAAAAAACAGTTTGGAGATGCAGCAGTATCAGGAGTCACATCCCAGAGTGAATACTGACTTTCATGAGATGGTCTACACGAGCCAGCAGCTGTGTGTTGATGGACAGTCGGCAGTAGAGTTTGTCTCCAGGTTTAGCAACCAGTCGCATAGCGAACTCTCTCTGGAACATCAGGACAGCACATCTGAGTAAAAATAAAAGCACAAAGAGGCATTAAACCCTCTGTGTACATAAGAAAACACTACATGTCCTCAACGAATCTCCTGCCATTTCTAACCTGAAGAAAGGTCTATGCAGCAGGAGCTTGAAGACGAATGGGGATGAAATCTGCACAATTGGAAAAAGAAAAAAAAAAAGTTTAAAATAAAAATAAATGACACTGAATTAATTTTGTTTAATTAATTAAGATCAACTCGTCTTTACCTGGTAAGGTAAATTAGCCACACAGACATCAAAAAAAGGAAGATCCGTTTTTAAAACATCTCCAACTAATATCTGAAGTTTGCTCTGCAAAGGTCTGTTCAGGGAAACAATGTCTAGATTAGATCAGATGTTCAATGTCTGGTCATAAAAGTAGAAAGTGAAACAGTGCTGCGGCCTTCACTTACGTGCACTGAACTCTTTTCTGAAGTTCAGCCACCAACCTGCAGTCCAACTCACAGGCCACTACCTGCAGGAACAGAAATTAATGTGTGGATTTCACAAGTAAAAGCCGTCTCCACAGGAGCTTTTCACAAGTGCAGCATAAAATACACACCGGACTTAAAAAAAAAACTAATGGCAGGAAAACATATGGTGGAAAACACATTTCACCTAAATAGCAAAAACAACACATTACTGATCAACTTCCTTGACTTATATAGACTAGTGCAGCATCTGTCTAGTAAGATGTGCCAAAGTCAGACATTTCTCAAAAATATATGTTCTGAAACACCAATTTCGGTCAAAACAGCCTGACTTCTGATCAAGAAACAATATGTCATACATACACTGAAGCAGTAGTAGAAGGAAACTGAGGACATGCACTGCAACATCATCATTACAAATATGCAAGTATATTCAATACTCCATAAACGTTAACTCTAAAACAATTGTTTGCGTATGAAACACCAGACACCGCAAACTCCAAACTCTAGTCTGAAGTTATCACTGTAAACTATAACTTCTCAAGGAAAATAAAAAGACTAAATATAAGCACCACACATTTTACGTTACAGACTAATCAATGAGTGAAATAAAACTACTTGAGACTCACCTTCTTGGCTTTTTCCAGCAGTTTTACTGTCATGTTACCAGTACCAGGTCCAACCTCCAGAACCACATCTGTTGGCCTCAAAGCAGCCTAAAAAAATTTGAAACATTATGTTACAGAATAATCTTAAAGAACTGAGAATACTGTGCTGGTTGGCTTTTTTTCCAGTGTTTTTAAGTGTTTGTTATTTATTATTGTTTAATCAGCTGCTATCCAAATAATTAGCACTTATCCCACACTTTTCACTTTGTTGACCATCAGAGCCTCATTTAAAGTCACAGTTTTAATTCATAGCTTTCAACTGAAACTCTTGGAATCATCTACAAGTTAAAAAAAAAAAAAAAAAAGGCTACAACATTTATTTGTTTACGTCCTTCTTGTCCCTTTAAAAAAGGACAATTTGCACATTAAAGAGTTTTAAAGTCCACAACCTTCCTCACAGAATATTCACATTCAATTTACGATAAGACTGTACACTTCTAAGATCATATTAATTATTTGCCTGTATGTAAACATGTATGGTACACAACTAAGACAAACTCTCAGCAAATATTTGTGAATCCTCTCAGAAACAGTGTGAACCTCTTCATCCCACCTTTTCAATTATTCCATTGACAACCAGAGGATTCTTCAGGATGTGCTGACCAATGCCGGTGTTGAACATGATACCTTCAACAGACAAAAGAAAAGTTAAAAAGAGCACTTCACACCGGGCATTTGTGATGTAAAAGTGTCATTAAAGGATGGTTTTCATAAATTCCATATTTACTTTCATATTTATTAATTCTTAAAGTCTTATTTCTTGGATTAAATGTCAAAAAGTAACTGAAGTTTAGGATACTGTCTAAGTATTTTGTAAAGTCTGCATCACTGATGAAGAAACCATGTTTGTCAGTGGAGTGAAATTATGGTTTGAATGGATCAATATAATAATAAATTGACACAATCTACTTTTTTTCCCCTTTGGACCTTTGGGTTATTGGACCTTCACACGTAACGACCAATTTTATCACAAAATACACACATCTTAGTTCCTTAACTCTTGGCAACATCTGGATGGTTAATGAGGTATAAAAGTCAAATGTAGCCCAGGTGACACATAAATGTGTTCCTCACCTCGAGTAAATTTCCTGGAAACTGTGTTTAAATAACTTCGTAATTTGGTTAGCGTTTCACGATATTAAATTACCACACAACTTTTAATGATTTTGTCGTACCTTAAATGATACTCATATACCAACACACTGAGCATTTCTGACATTGAATAATGCATTTCTACACAAAGGTTGTCGATCTCAATGTGCGAAGATCAGGACAATATGTCAGTAGCACCAATTAACAGACATATGTGGTATGTCTTTCATGACTGCGATTTGACTTATGAACAACTATGAGGGAGTGTTATCTTTTAGTTTAATGATAAACTCAACATGATCGTACGTCTGCTAGCATGCTACAACGACGTCACCCGTGGAAAAACGTACCTTGGTTTTTAACCTCTTGGTGCTGCCTGCTTTTCTTTTCCGTCTTGACTTTCGGCATTTTCCCTTTGTTCAGTTAAACTAGGGTCCTAAAATTTGCACAAGTTTCCGAAATATTACTGACTACTCGTGTAAACACGTGTAATTATACTTCACTTCCTCCCTCACTGCCCAGTAGATGTAAAATCTTTTCTTATAGTCGGTGTCGCCCTCTAGTGGCAGCTGCTCTGATTTAATTATGCATTTTGTAACCGACAAAAAAAGACAAAAAGTTTTCTTGCTGAAAGTGTTTATTAAACAATACAGGACAAAACAAACAAACAAACAAAAAACAACAATTAAGTGTGTGTGTGTTGTGCGGCCACAGAGTCTTGCAGCAATCACTCAGGTCTTTCAGGGAACTGAGAAAAACAGGTGTTTGACATAAAATCAGAATAAACAGTTGCTGGTTATTTCAGTATGTGATGAACCAACTTAGGCTGCCTGCTTCATTTTGTCTCCTAAAGCGCTCCACATCTGCGCTCTGAAACAAACCGGTTTAATCAGTGACGACTCTACAGTTCACACAATCTATGATATCTTATTGTGCAGCATCTGCTAGCCTGTG
>JAOWBL010000024.1:6372614-6384510 GCA_028564865.1 Zenarchopterus dispar | reverse complement strand
GGGCAAGTGACCTGAAACGAGAGGAGAGTTAGTACTTCAAAATAAAACAGGAAATGCACACTAGACAAAAACCCGAGGCCAGACAACCTCACCGTTGTGACAATTATAAACATATGTACAATACTAAAAGGCCATTTTGCTAACTGAAATTCATCAAGTGGATATGGGATTGGTTCCTGATATGTCCAATGAAGTGACTAATGTATAACTGAAGCACTCAAACCCATGCGTGCAATAGAAAACAGAAAATGTTTTGATCTAACTAGTAGGTTTTTTCATTTAAAAAGTTTTTTTTTTTCCCAAAAGTACAAATTATTGCAGAGAAAAATAATCTTAAGGTCTCTGTAGGATAACGTGTTGACAAATGACAAAGTTTGCATCTGAATTTTGCAGTGATGTTACTTTTGATCAGATGGAGGCTAACTATGTATCCTTTCTTGTTTTGTTTTGTTTGTTTGTTTGTTTGTTTTGGTTTCTGTGTTCCAGCTGGTCTGGGGTGATGCTAGTATTTCTAATTCCTGTTGCTGGCAAACGTTACTTGCTCTGTTGTATCCAAGTGCATTTAAACTTGTGTTCAGTGGCTTCAACATAAGAGGCAATCCATAAGCTTTGACAAAACTAAGGAAAGCTACCAAAGATATTTCACAATCTTTAATGGTGTTAAAATCACTTTGGTGTGTTTTTGAGAACAAAGAATGCTCTGGTGAAGTCAGCAACACCAGAAAGCCTGGAGGACCACAGAAGACAATATAAACAATTGCAGAATTCATCCAATTTTGAAGATAAAATCCTTCACAACACAAAGCTGAGTAAAGAACATCTTTAAGGTGTCAAGAGCACCTTAATTTTCAAAGCCTTGACTGAAGGGGGCCATCCTTAATGTAAAGAGAGTTACTTCAAGAGGCAAACTGCTAGAGATAGAGAGATGAACGTTTAAAAAATAAAGTCTGTGCACTTTTGGAAGAAAAACAATGAAACTAAGATGAACTTGTGTCAGGATGATGGGAGGGGAAGAGCATAGAGAGAGGGGTCATAAACCAAAACCTATAACATCATTTGTCAAGGATGGTGGAGGCAGTTTTGCAGCATGGGCATGTACGACTGTCAAGAGGATCTGGGTCACTGATGTTCATTGATGACTAAAGCAGGCTGAATTATAGAGCTGCACTTGCTGAACTCAAATGCTACATAAATGATAGAGTGGCATTTTAAAGGTATGGATTGATAATGACCCAAAGACATACATCAAAACAATACTAGTATATGTGATTGTATATGTGCATAGCTTCCTCTCCATGTCTGCTTTTTGGGTTGAAGCCTCTGATGTAGAGTGTATTGTTGTTGTAATCTTTCTTGTACCTACATGTACAAAAGTGAGGGATATAAACTAAACTGTCAGGTGAACCATTAACTCATAAATCTAAAGTTTAGTAAATCCATTTCTATCACTTTTTGTGACACCCACCCACCCCTTCCATTAAGTGTCAGTCATGCTGTAATGTGTGACATGGGGTTCAGATCCCTTTTAAGCATCAGATAAGAAAGACACAGCAGAAACTGTGTGCTGGGTGTGTACTTAATTTTATCTAGCTCTTATTGCCCAGTGAGACTGTATTGTTAAATAGGAACTTCCTCACTTTATATTTTTTCTTTTACACTTTAATTTATATTTACAATATATTCCACCTGAAGTCCCTTTTCTAATATCAGCACACTACAAACCATATCCCAAAGCTTATTTCATTTTCAAGAGCAACTTATAAATCATATAAAAATATATTAATGCACTAATCTTTTTCCTTTGTATTTCTTTTTTTTATATTTTTTCTCTGAATAAAACTTCTAATGCATTTATTTTCTCTATTCAGATTTCATTGGAGAATGACTACTTGGGCCCAAGGAGGATTGAAGCTTTAAAAAAGGAGGATTCTGACTGGCACAAGAAAGCTCAGGAGGCAGTCCTCAACATCCAAGAGTTTACCGTAAAATACTACGAGATCACTGCCAGAGCTCAGAAAGGTATGAACATCAATACTAAAACTGTTTTTCTCAATGCCAAGTCAATAAAGCAACAATGGGATGACTTTGAATCACAAATACCTCATGGAGACAAGAATATATGTAGTCATGAGAGTGTGCTATTGACCTGTCTGTGGGTTTGAACCCCAGGGCTAATATGATTTTGCATTAATGAGTTACTGCAGAAGGTTATGCCCTGAACAGAGCCAGCTGGAAAAACAGGCAGCCTATTGATCAAAGAGATCTGCCAGCAAATTCTGTCGGGATAACACCTCACTGCGTCCGTGTTTATCACAGTTTTCCTTTCACCGGTGATGATTCACGTATTATCTAACACTTATTACAGCAAAACAGTTCTGTTAGCTTGCAGCTTTAGCTGAACAGTGGAAAGAAAGTAGTTGTAATACTCTCACATGCCCAGTAGATGTCTCTCTATGATATTGTAAAAAAAAAAAATCCTTCAACTCTCCTGATTACTTCAGTCATCACATCACTGGTAAGGAAAGGGTGGCTGACAAGTGCCAATTTGTGGCAGACATCATGTTTACTTTGTAGAGGTTTCACCTTGTACAGTTTTTATAGTCTGTTTGTGCATGCAGGGGTGTATGAGCGTATGAAAGTGGACCAGCGAAAGTTTGGTAAATCTTCATGGACAGCAGCTGTGGAGCGCATGGAGAGGCTGCGTTACTGTGTTGCCAAGGAAACCCTACAGCTGCAGAGAGCCAGGGAGATCTGTCTGGAGCAAAGGAAGCACACACTTAAAGAGGAGGTGCAGTGTTATACTTGACACTATATAAAGCAAAATTCTTCACAAACAAGCTTATTGTGTGAAATGCTGTTTATTTATTTATTATTTTCATCAGATGCAAAGTCTGTGTAGTGGTGATGATGCAATGGCGCTATTAGACCACATGGAGACACAGTACTATGAGCTTCAGCTCCAACTGTATGACATACAGGCTGAGATACTACAGTGTGAGGAGCTGCTCCTCACTGCACAACTGGACAGCATCCATAGGCAAATGACGGGTATTTTCTCTTTATCTATTTTCTGCTTTCTGAGCGAAATTTGATTACTAAATAAAGTTCTGATGGAACGTTATCAGAGGCTTGCAAGTTAACTATTTTGTTATGTCTCATTTTACAATTGATTATTTAATTTTTTTTTCATCTCAGTCTTCAGGCAAGTCTCCATAATGACAAAAGGAGGATGTATTATTAGATAATATATATACATAACACTCCACTAACATATTTCTACTTTGCCATTGTGGAGAAAGAAGAACTATTTAATTAATTTTATGTTAATGTGTCATGTGCCTGCAGAGCATCAGGATGAGGTGGTGTACTATGACACTTTTGAGAGTGCAGATGATATAACAGAGGATGATACTGCAGAGAGAGAAGAGCTACACAGACTTCAGGTCAGCGCTCGACAGCTTGAGGCAAGACGGGGGCGCATCACCACCAAGCGCTCTTATCTAAGGAACAAACGGGTATGTGTCTTGTACACAGTCACATTTTCATTCCTGAACATTACTGTGAAATCTCCATGTTTACAATAAAATGTGTATTTTGTTCGGCTGGGCCTAAAATCCAGGCAGAGGTAGCTGTAAATATGCTCCTTACACCTTTAACCCCTTGATGCCTGATGTTGCATATTTGATACATACCCATCTGAGACCTCTGTAGCATTCTCAGAGTCAAAATAATAATAACAAAAAACATTTGTACAATTAAAAAAATTCTAAAAAATAGATACACTATGTAGAAATATTAAAAAAATTACTTAATGTATTCATAGAAGTACAGCAAAATTAATTAGAAATCTTTTAAAAACATGATTGGGACTATGTTTTATTGCAGTATATTTTAAACTTTAAATGTACAAAATTATAATTTTCTGTGTATTATTTCATATATCAGGTATCAAGGGGTTAAACTCTTCCACTTCACTAGACAATAGTTTACAGCATAAATATAAAGGCATTAGGCAATAAATTCACCTCAACAAGCATTTTTTCGATTATGTAACTTACCTTTAAGTTTTATTCTAAGTGTAGATTGGTTTGTTAATGATTTCCTTTCCATCAATTTGTAGGAGATCTGTGTATCTAACCACACTCAGAAACAACAGAGGCGTCAAACAATCCACAAAGACTCCCGGTCTTTGCATGTCTTACAGGTATAATGTTTTTATAATCAACTGTTTTTGAATCAAACCGTTCTAGTGACTCTGTGAGGGAAATGGGGATCAGGGACTTCCTTGAAGGAGGACATAACTTCCACAACTTCTCTTTGGCTATCTTCACACATTGAAAATCTGAAGTGAATTAAGTGTCAGCTGGTAGTTTATGGACACATCAAAATCATGTTATTTTAGACTTAGATGAACCAAGAATGAATGCAGTTAACTTTAATCGGGGACATAAAAAAAAGAGGGAGCCTCCTAAAATCATTATAAGAACTATTTCATCCATCCGTCTGTTTTTTTTATACCCATTGATTCCTGTACAGTGTCACGGTGGTCAGCTGGAGCCTATCCCAGCTCATTAAGGCGATAGGCAGCGGTACACCCTGGACAGGTTATAAAGACTATTGTGGAAAAAAATCTAAATATCTCTGTATATATATTTTCCCCACTAGTTGATTATAATATCTGAGTAAGACTGAAATAATGACACCCAAGAAATTGAGACCTTGAGGTTGTGGCCTGACTTTCTGAATTTTATTCATCATTGCATGCAAGTGGAAGTTCATGAAAGAGTGACCACGAGAACTGATAGTAGAACAGTTTTACTAGAGCACAGCAAGGTGCTTTAGACAAAACATCCTATAGTTCTCACAACAAACCCTTGTAGGTGTGTAAGGCAGGTGAACCCCAAAACAATAGACCCATTGCTTTGTCTGCACTGGGTGTACTCATAATGAACTCGTACCTAGGGCTTGAAAGCATCTAACATACCATATAGATGTAAAACATCATCTTTAAGTTTTACATTTTTCAAATATTAATATTTCCCAGCTCAAAAATGAAAAAGAGGAAGATGAGGAAATGAAGAGCAGTAGAGTGAGTCAGGAGAGGCAAAGAACTCTTGACCGGCTACGAACGTTCAAACAGGTACGCACCTTCCTATTTATGTGAAGTGTCTCAACGTATTTTAATTTTCTTTCTGATTTCTTACATTTGGTTTTTGTGTCTCTGGTTAGCGGTACCCAGGTCAGGTGATTCTGAAGTCCACTCGGCTGTGTACGGCTCACGCTAGAAGACGACAGCGAGGCAGAAGCACAGAAATAAGCAGTGTGAGTGAGAGGGAGGAGGGTTTGGACTCTGTCAGCGTCCAGATACATGAGCAGCCCCGATGTCTTAGCACCAGCGTGCAGACGGACCCTAGCACCACGCTCACCACTCAGCCTGTTGCAACGCTCAGAGCGCCGGTTCCTCCTCTGCCTGCACCCAGTCCTGCAGACTCTTCCTGCTCTCCATGCTCTCTTTCCTCACTGCTGGCATCCCCCATCTCCCCACCTCCGCCACCACCCCCGCCGCCTCCCCCTCCAGCAAAGGAAGAGTCATCACCTTCCGGGAGCCCTGGCAAGCATGTTCAGAAGCCTGAGAGGAAGAGTGCAGAAGACGAGTTTGCACTTTCCCCACTTGGCCCATTCATCCCTCGGTTTTTTGACAGCAGCCAGCTGGTGAGTGCACGGAAAAAGCTGAAGAAGACTCCAGAGTTTGATGCTCACTGCAGAAGAGGTATTGAGATTTTCTTTTTTTTAAATTGCAGCACTATTTTCTCCTGGCTCTTTAAATATTTCCAAAGTAACCAGTCATTTTATCTCTTCCTTCTCCCTTCCTGCTCCAAGTGAGCTCACCCATGGATGAGGTGCTTGCTTCCTTGAAAAGAGGCAGCTTCCATCTGAGGAAGGTTGACCAGCGTTCCCTGCCTCCTGCTAAGGGTGATGATGACCCCAACAGCATCTTGGCTCAAATTCGCAAGGGGGTTAAACTTAGACGTGTCCCCTTTAAAGACAGAAAAGACCAGAGAGAATTCTCTGAATCCACCGATCCCCTGACCAGGAGCATACATGAGGCACTGCGCCGCATTAAAGAGGCCTCACCTGAGTCTGACTCAGATGATGATGGGCCAGCGGGCCTTGATTGGGATAATTAGGGTTCAAGACTCATCAGATATCACACGAATAGCTTACAGCACCATCTGAAATTACACACACTGTACTGTGCTGAATTGTTAAGTCCTGAGCTGTACCGTAAAGACACAATTACTCACTCACTCAAGCACGCACAGCCCAGTCACAAATGTACCAGGTGATTATGCTAAGACCAGGCTCATACCAGTAGTCACTAAATGAGGAGGTTTACGATCAATCCGTTTATTTGTTATGCACACTACGTTCACCATCATGGACATTATTTTTGTAATTTCTACTGTATGTTGCTTTTTTTTCTTTGTTGCTGTATTCCAATTGTACTGATGCCATGTTTATTTTTTATTTTTTTTTACTTTCTATAAAATGTACTGTTGAAGTTCTGCACTTAACATTTTTCAGGAATGCACTGATACTTAGTGAAACTGAAAACTGTATATGTATAGTTATTACGGTGGAGAAGTGTATGATCATTTCCTTCACCCAAGAGCATCACAAATGAGAAACTGTAATTATGGCAAAGGACTGCTGAGTATGGTTGGTAATCTGGGGTCTTATGGGAGATTTGAAAGCAAAGAGACAAGTACATAATGATTCATACTGGGATCAATGGATTTACTGTCCAGATTGCAAACCATTAAGACATCAAACTTCACATTTTTTGTATTAACCAGTACTTTTACTGAGCCTTATTCTGCTCTGTGGACTCTGATCTTGTTGTCTTGTATTTGTTGTGATTGTGTCAGTTTATAGAATAACCACTGCTTGTCTCTTAAGACAAATATTTTATGTCATTCTCTCTGTGCCATCAGAACCTGCTCTGATAGTTTTCAGTCCTCTATAAACCCCAATCTTTCCAATCATATCATGTTATTTTGCCTCTCTATTCTGAAGCTGATCACTTTGAGTAATAGGGGACTAGACAGGGTCAGAGTCGCAGAGTTTCTTAAGTAAATTGAAGGTACTGGTTAGTGTCATTAGTCTTTGTAAACTGTGGGCAGATTGGGTTGGTGTTTCCCAAACTTTATGCGTGGGATAGTCACAGAAGAGCTGTTAAAGTGAGTCACGCTTCTTCGAATGATCAATGTTTTGTGGGAGACTAGAATCTCAGAGTGCTAAAGAGAGTCCCTCTGGGCTTCAGTGCAGGCGGTTGTGATTGATGCAGTTCATCCTGCCATCTTATTCATTTTCTCTTCTTCTCTATATTGCATATATATTGTTTCCATTATTTCCTTTGCCCTCAGTGGACAAAATTATACTGAAGGAGTTCAGCTACTCGTATTGCTTGAAGTGGAAAAAACATGCACAAGCACAGATGACCTCACACACCAAATTCACAGCTGGTACATGCAGAAGCCTTTAAATGGCAAAACAAGTTCTCTCACAGCCTCTTCTTTTAAGTATATATATTTTTTCAGATTGTCACAGCACTTTCACGAAAGGTAATTCCTGAATCACTTTATCTGTATAGTAACAATATTGCTTTTTTTGATCACTGGTGAGACATACAGTATATCTGTTATAGTTTAAAGCTCTGAACAGCTTGTGACTTGGACCTAAATATGTATGAGCTGACTAGTGGGATGCTAAGTAGCACAGACATTCACAAGCATGACTTGAAGCAAAACAATATGAATTCATAAACTAAGCTCTGAGACTAAAATAGTTTCATTGTGCACAGTGTTACACAGCTTTGATACAAGGTTTTGTGCTTTTTGTCTTGCTTGTTTTGAGAGACATTCATGGATTCACATTTTGAGACAGATGCTAATATACAGAGAACTGACTAAAAGAAAAGCCTAAATTCTTGTTTCTCAACTCAACAGTGCCGGGGCAGGCTTTTTTTTTTTTTTTCTCCACATGTCAGGGTTTGATCTTTGTTCAACATATGTTTTTTTTGTTTTTTTTTTTTTACCTATTTACGTTTACAAACTACCGTCCAGTAGTTTTTCAGTTTTGCAAAAGTTGAGGCACATTGAGGATTTTCTGTTTGTTTTATTTGTTGTTTTACTGGCACAAAACAAAACAATGCTCTTCCATGGTACCCTTATGTAGCATGAAATGTAAACCTGACCTGATTCTCAAAATGAACTCAGACCTTACCTGACTTGATAAAATTGACGTTGCCCCAAAATATGTTATTTATAATGTCTATCTTGTTCTAAACTTTGGGCTCAGAAGATGACACATTCCCTTGTCCTGTGTTTCACATTTATCTTTATGCATAACTAAGCTTAATGCAGCCTGTTTGTCAGCCGACTGTAAATTTAATTGCATTTCTTTTTTTCTTTTGTACCTTGTTTACATAGACTTGTCAACACATCCTGACTATATGACCATTTGGAACAATGGGCAATATTAAAACAGAGAAATACAAGAAAAGAAATACAACAGCTTTATGGTGATAATAAAATGAAATTGATTGCCTAAAACAGTGGAATAAATATTGCAGTTGTTTTTACATCATATTTTGCTTGCAAACTGTTCCCAAAGTACTTTTTTGACCTTTGTCTTGTCATTTTCATTTATTAATTTCATTTTTCTTCTTTTTTTTTAATCTGCAACCTTATCCTTGCATTTGAATAAAACCTTGTAAAGCAGCAGAAGTTGTCTGTTGTAAGTAATTTAGTTAATAATGTATGTTTAAAATACAGAACAAAAGCAAAACGCACACACTGAATCCTACAGTCACTGTATTCAAATATAAAATGAATCATTTGTCATAGCTTACAGCAGCTCTGATGTTTTTGTCTGAATTCAGACCAAAAAGATTTAGTTTGTCTGAAGCACCAGCGAGTTTGTCTCCAGACCGTATTTCACCACCATTTGGCAAATCCTTTTACCTGCAAACAAACAAATCTCACCAATCCACAGACATAGTTAGCCTGAGGTACCTCTTTAATATCATGAGTTCAAAATTACTTTAAATAGTCAAAAATATTGCCAGTCCTCTCATACCTCTAAATACAATAATAATAATAATACCTACAATGAAATACTATAAGTTACAAAACAGGAGAATGAAAAGCTTCTTGTCCACTATTGTACAAAGGCATTCATTAACATGAGCATTAGTATTAAGGTACTCCATCGCTGTCACTCTACTTTCAAAATTACACCAGAGAGAAAATAAATAGGTAACATTCCCCTTTACAATGAGTCTTATTCCAGTGTATTAACCTGTGTAACTAACTACACAAAGCAATTTAGGTATATAATTATAGTGTGCTAGTACTAAATGCAAGTCGGTTGACATATAATGAAGTTACAACAGTGTAATAACATAGTGCAAACAGGGCGCTCAGTTGAAACAATAAGATCAGCAGCACCTCGTGAAGATATCGCTTTTTAGAAAGGTATTCATTTTAAAAGCAGAGAATTGGAGATTTTTACCAACATAAAAGCTGCTTTTTACAACAAGAGTAAATTGTAGTACAAAGTGTATAACACTGCTTGTTTACACTGTGGTGTTATGCATTTTAAATGTACAGAGGAGGCTTTCAGTGTTTACCTACGGACAAAGTACCCGTGGGTTAATACACAACAATAAGCCACTGCAGGGTGTTACTGCATTTGAGTCATCCATCCACTCATTTACAATGCCAGCATGAGTAAAAAGATTTTTCTAAATACAGTTATAATATTATATAATCATCAGCATTATATCCTGTGTAAAAAAAAAAAAGAAAGAAAAAGAAAAAAGAAAAAATGAATAGAAACTAAATACAGTTCTGTATTCACCCATGAGGAGTTACAATCTGAGTCCAGTTTCTCTGAGGATGTAGATTTTCGAACATGAAGATGACACTCTGTGAGCCCTTCGGGATGCACTACTCTGACCATATGGGGCTGCCACACAGTTTTGCGGTCAACAGTAGTACACTTTCTGCTGGACAGAGGGTATCAGATTAATTGTGTTTGACCTATCTGTATGAGTCCACTGAGAAGAGTACCTGATAAAGTTGGATAGAGGTGTCACATCGAGCCTGTCTGGTATTGCTCAGTGTATGTGTGTGTATATGTGTGTGTGTGTATTTGTGTGTGTGACGGTCTTGCTGTCCAAAAACAGGGTCTCCTCCATGAAAGCACAAACACTTATTATGTACAGACATGTGCTCACTTAAGTGTACTTTGAAGGCACACTTTATGTAACACCTTGTTTGAGCACACATGTCACACTGAGTTTGGCAGGAAGACAAGCCAGACATCTGTGATGGTGGAAGCAGTCTGGATACAAGAATTATCATTTCAAACATAGCAATGACACCTCTGGCATGGAAAATGCCCCTAAAAGATGTAATACTCATCAGTCACGCAGGATTTTTTTAACAGGGTGTGGATTTTCAGAAGTCCTTCATTTTCACCTAAGAAGTATGTCAGACTCTGTTTCCCAGGAGCAACAGTGACACCACTGCAGGACAAAAGGTAAGACTGATGCATTTTTGAGAGTCATTTTGCTTTTCTCTGTTTCAAGTTACATTCTTCTGGCAAGTCCCAAATCACACGTTTTTTTTTTTTTCTGTTCAAATCTTCTCTGTACAGTAAGTTACTTTGGATCAAAGCATCTGCAAGTTAGAGGACAATGTTTTCGGATGGTTTGGCAGCTTTGGCACAGTTCTCTGAGCCTTAATAGTAATTAGCTCCAAATGACTTTCAACACCCATCCTGGAGGGGCAGTTTAGACAGGAAGAGAAGGGTGTGTGGGTGTGAAACCTTGGTGGGGGCTGTGGAGCAGCTCTCCAGGTCAAACAGTAGATGGCACTGAGGCACAGTTCTCAAGAGTGTGTGTGTGTGTGTGTGTGTGTGTGTGTGTGTGTGTGTGTGGGGGGGGGGGGGGGGGGGGGGGGTACTAGTGGTTAAGGGGGCAGTTGGACACGTGCCATGGGAGGTATCAACTAGTTTTGCCAAAGGTATGCCTACACCAGCCAATGACAAGGCAAGCTGAGGTAGTCCCTGTGTCATCTTGAACTACAGGAGTGCTTGTGGTTGGTAAAAACGCAATGCCTGTAAGGTAAAAACAGGGAATCAGCTGCCCTTTTGTGAGCAAAATATGAATGTGGGCAGTGCAGTGTCTCATTACTTATGTGTGTGGGGTTTATGTGGAAAGGAGGCATAGTGGGTGGGATTTGTGTGTGTGCTGGGGATGTAAATACATTATCATATGGCTCTGTGCGAATTAGGAAAACTCTGTCTCTAGCTAGCCTCCTCTATTAGCCGAGCCAAGGTGTCTCTGAGCTCTGTCAGCTCAAAGATCTTGCCATCGAGCAGCTCCAGCAGCGTCCTCAGACTCTTTCTGAAATTTTCCTGCTCTTCCTGGTTTTCCTCCAGCCGCTGCTCTGCTCCTGCTAGCTGCTCCTCAAGCACCCGGCTGCGCAGCTCCGTCTCCTTTAGACAGTAAAAAGAGACAGTCGGTGCTGATGCGGTAAAGTCAGAAGTCACTGCTCACTTTGTTTTGTGGATTCAAGAGTTGCTCACCTCAAGCTTCTGAGTAAGGGTGTCCTTCTGCTCCATCAGGTCATTCATGTTCTCCAGTTCTTCCTTCAACTTTTCCATCTCCTGGGGGACAAAAAAGAAAAAAGCAATAAAAGCAGGAAAGCATACCCGTAAATGTAGTATTCAGAAAGGTCACTCCCCTATGCTCACACACACACACACACACACACACACACACACACACACACACACACACACACACACACACACACACACACAC
>JAOWBL010000024.1:6349494-6364049 GCA_028564865.1 Zenarchopterus dispar | reverse complement strand
GATGGATGGATGGATGGATGGATGGATGGATGGATGGATGGATGGATGGATGGATGGATGGATGGATGGATGGAATACTGCAGACAGCTGGGTGGTGGGGAAATTCAATTAAGGATGCTATTGGACTCGGTCTTGTGTCTTGAGCCATTAGTGGAGTAACTCAATATCGTTTCACTTCAGTGCAATATAATAGATCTGCTACTGGGATCTAAATGCAGAGGTTTAAGTCTAAGTGCTTCAGGGGTGTTGGCCCGGCGGTTATCTGAGAAGTAAATCTGACTGATAAACTTTGTTACAGGCAAAGAAAATACTTGACTTTGTGTGGCAGGTGTATTATAAACTGCGTATTCATCCTCCACAGATAGAGTAGTTCCTCTAAACCACGGTGAGACATGTTCACATTTGTCAATAGTTTGGAAGTATTCATAAAGTTTTGTTTTATTTTTAATAATTAGGCTACTTTTAATTGTTCTTTTACTTTTGTGGACTTGGTATGAGTTTAGTATTAATAAATGCACCTTTAATGTGACTGCAAGATTTTCCTTTAAATCTAATGGGGATAAAGAAAGTTCAGAGAACAAAGTACATTTGGACAAGGTCACAACACGATTCAGTCGAATCCTGCAGACGCTGTTCATTTACAAATAGCTTCCCTGCAAACACTTAAGAAGATAAATTTGCATGAGCAACCGAAAAGGGACCAGTTAGTGACAAAATGCCATTAAAAGCATCTACAGTTCCTGGTGAGGAAGTTGTTGATCCACTTTTGCCTAATAAGGTGTCCCAGACTTTTGTTCCTTAACATGAGTCAGGCTAAAACTAAGTCAATCCTGGTTTCATCATCAGGGTTTTGTTTTTTGTTTTGTTTTTTTCAAACCACCTTGTGAAATACACAAATTTCTAGTTTCAGATTCTTTGTGATCCTAGGGATTGTTCTGTAATTTTATTCTCTGAGAAGGAAAAAGAGTGCTGACCCTAAAAGGGAGTGTAATAAATTATTAGCATTTATTGATGGTGGAAAATACACCTAAATAATGTTATTGATGTGTGAGGTTTGCAGAGGTGGGAATCTGGCACCTCACAAGTGAACACAGTCAAACACATAAACACAAGTGAAAAAAGCACATTATCTCTGGGTGAACCGGTTGGTACCTTGGCCAGATGATGCTCAGTGGAGAACCCCAGTCCATAGACAGTGTTCGCTCGACTGTCTGCCCACTGGCCAAACTTCTGCGAGGTCTTCGTGAAAGTCATGTTGGGACTAATGGTGCTGTTGATTATTGCCTGAAAGAGAGATCCAGCCCATTTAATATGTATCAAGTTAATTACAGCAACGTGTGTGATGTGTGTGTGTGACTTTTGAAAACATCGTGTGGACCACAAAACAAGGCTGACAATGTCACTGAAGCTTCTACTGAGATTAAATATACTGTGCGAAACAGTCCGTGTACACATTTATGAAACAAATCTGCTAAACACTGATTGTTTCTTCCTTCTTCTCATATGTTAGTTCTTTTTTATTTCATCATATAAAATAGTAAGCTGCATTGGTTGCTTACCTAAAATCTACTGTATAACCAGTATGTCGACTCTTATTCTCTATTTTTTTAGCAGCTGAGTATTTTATATTTAACTAATTTTGTTGGCTGTCTCATGCTTATAATGTTTGTCTGAAGCCTTTTATCCCTGATCTATGAACAATGATACCAGCATGTCATTTGTACCAGCTTTATGATTAAATACTGGTGTTGTCCAGTTCCATGTTAATATGGTTAACAGTTTTGCTTGAAAAAACAAAATAAAAGTAAACATGGCATCTTTAACTAGATGAAACCATTCCAAGTTGAGACAAATTTAATTTCAGTGTGTACATCGGAAAGGCATTGCAGGAATAGTAATATCCTAAATCCCTTCAGGAAAGATTTGATGTTCTTTTCCATCAGCTGCGCATAGACCGATCTTGAAAATTGGCCAGAATGATTCGGAAAGTAACGACATATTGAACGTCAGACCAGAAAAAAATCTATTATTGTGCCTCCCAGTTAAAAGCACATCAGTGAGCTCCAGCATTGAAGTGAGTGACACGGTTCTTCATTACTGAACATGGGTTGTTTATTTTGATCCCACAGGCACCTTCCTGAAAATATCCACAACAGCAGCGACTCTGCCAGTCTGCTTGAATTCAACACACTATTTATACACTGTTTGAGTAACACTTATGAAGTATCCTGCTGTCAGAGAAAAGATCCACTTAGGCACAGTTTATTTATGTATATTCATATGTGTGTTATATTCGCCAGAATAGAGAAGGTCAGGTGACAGGTCACAAATCTGTCCATCTATATTTTTTCTGGCTTTTTTTTTTTTTGGCTACAGTGGTGTCCTCTGTTTTAATAGGAACTGTCTCAGGCTGCATAAATAATAATGTCTATCACTTTGGTAGCTCCTTTCATTGTCAAGCCATGACAGTGTCAGAATGCTCCCTTGTGAGGTATTAGCTGATATATATTCTCAAAAAGTAAACACAGAACATTGAAAATTTGTGTTCTTGTTTTTAATATCTTCGTTTAAAAAAAACCCAAAAGGCTTAAGCATAAAACATCTGGAGTTGTGCTTGTCAGTTTAAGGAAGAGCAGGACTAATGGGGTTGGATTTTTTAATTCTTCAAGAGATTTGTTGGACCAAAATAAAAAGTGACAAAATATGTATGAAGAGTCCAGAAAGAACACTAACTCTAAATCTTACATAATTCATCAGCCTTTGTTGAATAATACTAATGGAAACCAAAGCTAATTGCTGATCAATTAAAAGTGTTGCATAATAGCTGACATTCTTGTTTCCTCCATTCGATGAGTTTAAATGAATAGAAATCAGGGAGTGTGCTTGTTACACAATATAGTGGTCAGCTATATGTTCATGCATGTGGATGCATAGCAGATCATCAAAATAAAATAGCACTGAGCAAACATAAGAGTAAAATACAGAAAATACAACAAGGACATGGAAAACAGAAAATACAAACCTCAACAGAAAAAAACATGCCTGAGATGGAGAAATTAAAAAACAGAAAGGTTCTTCAGAAAATGAGCAACAAAACCAAAAAAATGCACCATTTAAAAAAAAAATTGTTTTTTTTTTTCAAAGCTCCTCTACTGTGTTTTATAATTGTATTTTCTGAAATATCATACTTTCTGAGAAGTGTTTTATTCTCTAGTGTTTTGTCAGGTTTTCTAAAAAGTCGCCCAGTCTCTTCAAATTTACTTTACACCTTCCGAACACTTTATGATCACTGAGTGGAAAACAGATTCATCAGCTCTTCACATTTCTCTGACCCTGTTGTTAACATGGCTCCACACATTTGATTTTCCAGCTGAACATCACCCCTCCTTTCTATATATGTAGCAGACTATGTGTATGTGTGTGAGTGGATTGCCCTTAATCCGGCTTTACTCGTGCCAGGCTACCTTGATCACATCATTCCCAGCAGGACTGCCACCAGAGCCCAGATCTCTATGGGATATCCATAGATATGAGTATAGACTACCCAGTGCAGATAGACACACGCAGATGCAAGAGTTACATACATGCAGTGAAACTTGAGACCTCAGTGTTGGAATATCCTGTAGTTCTGAGGTCTTTTATGATGTGTCTGCACTTTAGTTTTCTGTGCAGAGCCACAATTTCAATAGATCACAGAGCCACCTCTGAGATAATTGTACTGAAATATATCTTTATAAAACCCTCTCTCGTGGCACAAGTTAAAAAATAACAGTGCTCACCTTGGTACCATCCAGGCTGATGATGCGGTAGACGTTGCGCGTGCTGTCGTAGAAGTAGGAGACAGTGACAGCGTGCTTGCTGGTGGGCAGCCAGTTCTTCTTGGTGTTGGGGTCGATCTGGAAGACGTGGGCCCGTGTGCTGTAAATGGGCTGCTCCCTGAAGGGAACAAAGAAGAAATGGTGAACTTCTTTGTGCCGCAACACTAGGGTCTCACCAAGACCACCACTGGGAACAAAATTCCTGCTTCCCAGAGGAGAGTCAGATCGCCCAGGCAAACTAATGACCAAGTCGCCATCCTCCATAGCTACACCACAGAAATAAGGTCACCACGGGTTACTAAATATACTCATTGCCTTGCGTACATGGATAAAAAGCTAACTGAACTTTCAAATTACGTCTTGAGCCTACACATCTTCTTGACTTAAAAACCAGAGAACTAAATGCACACAACTTGCTGAAAGAAACTCTCCATGTCTGTGTCTCAATGTAAGGCAGCACCGTCTCTCTCTGCTCAGATATGGGAATGCCTGCAGCTCTGAGAGGGGGTCACACAGGGGAACACAGGGAGAAAGGAGAAGGTTTCAGGCTAAATATAGACAGTAGGCCATGGTCAGCTACTGTGGACACACCCCACAGAGCTGCAGTTTCCCCATACAGTGGTGCACAATATACATGTAGATACACAAACAATGATTTGTGTGTATTTAAGTGGATCTGTGAATGATGGGAACTCTGTGGTGGGTCCAGATGAGATATATTAATTCCTCACTGACCTCTTTGTGACTCAAACCAGTGTTCAGATTTACTGTCATTAGTGTCAGCTAATAAGATGATCTATGATTGTTTTCCAACAACCTCTCACCCTTCACTTTTGCTTCACCTTCAGCCATCAATCATTAATCTCTCCACTCCTCAGACTGCTTCTCTACTTTGGCCCTCATATATTGCAGATTTGTTGGGTTTGTGGCTAATATCTACACACACACACACACACACACACACAAACACACACACTGTGAGCGCAGGGTGCTGAGGGAGATATTCTGGGCTGGCAGTGCTGGCAGAACACGAGATAGAGAAGTGCTTACACTGCACTGTGGGGGTGATGGGGGACATCAAAGCCTTGCTGTATAAATGAATATTAAAATTCAACAGCAGCACCCCTCCAGTGTGTGATTAGCCACGACTGGGAAAGACAGAAAAAACATAAATACAGGGAGACAGAGAGGTATGTTAGGCAGGAGGAGAAGGAGAATGATGGGGAACGGGGAGTATAGCAAGTCTGAGACTGAATCTGGGATGATTAATGCCACTCCACAAAGCTGCTTGTGGAGGGCTGCGTGCGAATTATCATAATCATCGACAGCAGCGTAAGTGGTGGTACAGTGAGTCATTTTGACTCGCTCCCAGCACACATTATGGTGAGCACGGTCTGTCCGTATGATCTGTGCAATAGCCGATTGACAACTAGCAGCGTTTTTCATGGCTTCATTTTAACTGAGCTGTAGAAAATGCACTCCTTGTTTCTTGATTGAGTGTGCGTATCAAACACAGAAATGTTCTCTGGCTTTTATTTTTATATAAATGCCTTTGCCAATGAGTTTTGTTCCAAAATATCACCCACACAGTACTCACTCCTACAAATGAACTTTGAAAAGGGAAAGAAATAAATTGTGGACTGCCATTAAAGTTGAAGAGATATCTTTCCACTTTTATTGTCATTCTGAGTCCTCAAAACACATACATATCAATATGAAATGCATCATTTCCACTGTAAAATCTTTTCTTCATGATCCTAGTTTCACCTAAGAGCCTCACATCATTTTCAGTAATGAAAAAGCGTACAAGTAAGTTCAACATGCGTCGACTGTGTTGTACTACAGCTGTGAACTCAGCCATAGACCTTCAGAGACATAGTGTGATCAGAAGAAGCAGAAGAGAGTGGACAGGAAATAGAGTACAGGTAAGAACAGGTGGTCTGTTGGTGGGAAAAAAGAAAGGGGAACAGGAAACAATGTTAGACATGCAGAGCGCACCACATGACAGAAGGACAGCTGACAGAACGTGAAAGATAAGACAGAAAGAGAGGGCTGGCAGTGCGAAAGAGAAAGGAAAAGTGACGAGGTGAGAGAGAGGGAGGGAGGGATGAGGAAAATGTGGAGGAGGTGATAAATGTAGGAAAGACTGGAGCGCTGATGAATCCACCCATCTTCTGGGAGAAAAAGACGAAGGGAGTGGGAAGCTGCAACACAGTGTGGTACAAACAATTAAATGAACTATGGCTGCATGCTGCTCCAGCGTGACTGTTAAGGAACACAGTGGACGTCTTTATGGAAAACTTTAGGGAAGTACCCCACAGCTACACAAGCAGGTTTAAACACACTTTGCTGACTTCAGTGGGAGGGTGATAATAATGTTGGATAGATAGCTATTAAATCCATATTGGTTTTTTTTTTTTACATTTTTATTTTTAAGTAATATAATAAATTTTTTAAGAATTAATGTAGCTAGGGCAGATTTTTACTTTTATCGATGCATTGTATTGTTTTGGCAAACAATGCAAGAAATAGATTATGAAATCACATTTTAACCCAGTAAAATTGTAAATTGAGATAAACCCTTTCAAGATTTATCGCATATCTACTCCAGTAATTCCCTTACAGCAGACTTTAACACGGCAGTGCTTCATTTTGGAAAGCAGAACTACTAATTGATATTACCGATATTAAGAGTGTCTTTTTTTTTTTGGAGGACAATTGAGGAAAACAGAACGTTATCTATTAATATTTGGAAGACAGGCCTAAGTCAAATTAAAACAGTTTATGTAGGTTGTTTGTACTATAGGGTGTAGCCTGGATAGACCATCAGTCGGTCAAAGGGGCGACTGTCCAAGCATGCTCACCATTACTGTTGTGAGATACCAGAGCATTGGCAGAAGATCCATATACACACGGGAAAAAGATGCAAACTCAACAAAGAATGAGGCTTGAATCCAACACAATCATGCTTTAAAATGTTTTATGGTCCACCCATTGTACTGTTACACTATGTACAGTCTGTATTATAATTCCACATGAAAAACTGAACAAATGTTGGAAAGAAAACAGAAACTGTACTTTTGGGTGAACTAACTCCTGCTGCTTAATTATGACACACACAATACACAACACTAGGACAACAACAACAAGTGTAGCTTATAGAGGACTTGAGGCACAGATGTGACTGCAGTAGCACGCGTGGCTCAGTGCGCTTTAACAATGCAGCTGCCCCTCTCTGCAAATGCTGACGGAGAAACACAAGTATAATGAAACAGTCCATCTCCTGAGACCTCACTTCCCCCTTGCCTTTTCCACCTTTTTTCTCTTTCTCTCTTGATGCTGCTCTCATTTCCAGAGATTTTCATTAACTGAACAGTGTAGATCTTGAAGCGGCTCGTATTTAAGGTAGAGTGAGGTCATTAATGAGACAGATGCCCAGTTGCTCCATCTGCTGGGACTTGTAGGTTGACCTGAGGTATGCTTGTTTGCACATACACAGTCAAGCAAAGAAAAAAAAAAAAGAAAAAGGAACTGTGTGGCTGTACTTTGATTGAATTTGCAAAAAGGAAGTGAGACCATTGAGAGAGCTGATAGGCATCTCCAGTTCTAGTCCAACAACACTGGTCTCCTCTGTCCCATTACAATTACAGCTGGTCCAGGCTTGATATAGAGCCACAAGGCTGGAAGTGAAATATGACTCCATCTGCCTACACCATTACAGCTCAACAACAAAGTTGCACCTAAGTGTGCTCATGTAATCCACACTTGTGCTTAATCAGACTTAATTACACACATTGTGAGCAGCATAGTGTATTTAATCACAGTTAACAAAATATTCCACTATGGATCAATTGAGTCATGGAGTCTGTTGCATAACAGTATCTTAGTCACCAGGATAGCAGAGCCTGGTGGAGCACTGAAGCTGAGTGGGACATGGCCGCATGATGTGCTGCCCACAGGGTAGGAGGGCAGAGTGGGCGACTGTGAGGCCTCCAGTGTATTGTAAATAGTTAATGCAGGAGTTTTGGCTGACGCCTCAAAATCGCACCAGGCTTGTTCTATATTGTCAACCTCATGCCGTGTAATTAATCACAATGAACTGCAAGAGACAGCTGTTAATGAATGGCAGAGTTGGAGGGGGAAACAGACCGCGGAGCTCAGGGTTAGGGTACATGCAAATGAGCAGTGCTGCATGCACACCAGGAGGCTTATGGGTGATTCACTCAAGGCTGCCTGTAGTTGGGGAACGTGTAAGGTAGCTGTCGCTGTGCTGCCATAGAGACAGAAAGCCGCCTGGAGTCAGCTCTGTAGGTTTACTGACATTCCTCTGCTACTGACATTCATGATACTGTTTCTAACGCTGTAGAGCCAAATAAGGAAGATGCTTTATCGGATAACTACCGATAAAGCCGGCAATATTTTAGCTCAAATGCTAGTGTTGCTCATGCATTCGCTCAGAATTACATAACTCTCTGTAAGGTATTTGCAGAGAGGTCAGCATTATTATGTTAGTGTTCTCTGGCAGAAATGAACAATGGAAACAGTTTGATTTTGATGAGCACATTCAAAACCCCTCTAAGATTCACAGGTGGGGTAACTTTGGGACCCAAAGAACATTAACCAAGTGTTTTTCAATCTCAAAGTTGGATAATTAACTTCTCCATATACATTCATGTATACAGTAGAGGGCATCTCTTGTTCAAAGTGAAAGTCCTTTTCTTTCTCCGTATCACAAAACAGACCATATTTAAAAAAAGAAAGAAGAATGAAATTGTTTAATAATTTTATTTAAAGAGCAGCACATCAAAGATTTGGGGTTACACCATGAAAGGCATTCTCAATGTGCCCCCTCACCTAAAGCTGTATGGGATGACAGATAATACATTTGAATATATTTTAGGTGTTGATCCAGGTCAGTGTGTGGTTTCCATGGCAGTGAAGTTTATACCCTAAGAGGCAGCTGCAGCTAATATACATGCAGAAAACAGAGTAGGAGAACTCAGTCAGCCTGTGGGATTATATTAACCACACTTACCCCATTGTTGTGGTTGAAATGAAAGGCGAAACCTGACCACTGATCCCTCTTCGGCGGCAATAAAATCGTATTTGCTGGGTTGCCCGCTGCGTATGAAGGTCTTCTCTCTACAAGACAGCCTCCACTGTGTCACTGTCGGTGCATATGCGGGAATGCGTTGACAACTGCTCCATTACCCCACGCCTCTGTCAGCGCATGAACTCACACATACATGTCGTTCTCCACATGGCACGGTGATGGGATCTTCTCTTCCTTCGGCGGTGAGCGTTTGGTGATGGACCAGTCAGTGGTGGGAGCTGCAGCAGCACCAGCAGCGCTGTGTTAGATCCGACGCAGCTGATGGAGATCCGACAGACGCCCTGCTGTTGTGTAAATTACAGATCCTCGCTGGAAGGAAGGGTGGAGAAGCCTTGCTGCCTGAACTGGGAAAGACAGCCCTCATTATGCGAGCAGATAACGCGCAGCATCACTGTCCACGTCTTTCACTCTCTCCCTTTCAGCCTATTACCAAAGACTCACAGGCTACACCCCCACTTTCTCCTCCAGTCTACAGCTATTCCACAAACTCTTTATTAGCAGTGCATTTTCCAATAAAGCAAGCTCATATAGGCTACTTCTGCAGCATCACTTCATCTCTTTTCCACATCATCACGTGACAAACGCCTGCAGTCTGTATCATTATAGAGACCTGTGTGTAGACTATATTAATTTATCCTGTTTGTGTTATTGATCTAAGCCTGTCTATCCGCAGGCCTCGATTAACACCCCCCACCCCCACACCCCCCCCACACACACACACACACAAAATATCCTCACATCTGCGTGACGCATGGTATACCTCCTACTCAGTTCAGGTTTGTCTTGAATTGCCTACGTCACGACACCGTCCTCCGCAATTACGTCACTCGCTACTCGAGGAACTGATGGTATTTGATGCTTTTGTAGTTTGAAAAAATAAGTTTTGCTGGAAAGTAGCATACTCACTAGGAATGCCTCCCCTGCAGACTAAAATGCTGAACAAGACCAGTAATGCAGCTGGCATCTCATGAGTTATATGGCCTTTTGCCTGTCAATAAATATTTGGTAACCTGGAAAACTTTTTTCGTTTACTTTTCTTTTTGTTTTTCCTGGAAGAAAATTTGCACATCTAATGCAGTTTCATTCTGCCCTTGGAAAGATAGGTTTTTAAATCTCTTATGAGCCACTTCATCTACCAACAACATGTAATAACACATTACATGGATTAACGAAAATAATTTCGTTTGAGGGTCATGCACCACCAAAATAAGTGTCCTATGCCTCGTCTAGTGCCAACACAGAAATTATGGCCGCCACTCCCCTTCCCCTCGTGTTTGGGTAGATTTAAATGTGGATGTCTATACAGCAAAACTCTGGGTTTCTCAGCACACAATAGATGTAGGATAGGTTGACTGCAGCTGTGTCTATTTTACTAAACTTATCTGATTCACGGCTGATATTCAAACTGAACTGATTTGAATAAAGACAAGTGCAGAAGTCTGTTATCTCAAGTTAAAGAGCACGCACAGATATTCGCTTATTAGGTAACGTGAACTCCAAGATGCACTACATAAGCCTTTTTGTTGTATTTTACTTTAGGTGGATTTTGCCTTTAATAAGCGAAGCCACACGTCCCCTTTAAATAAAATGTGATTACGTCACAGTACCAATCCGGAAGTTTGTAGGCAGGAAACCAACGTCTTTGTATTTGCAGACGTTTGGCTTAAAATTTTGAGATTTATGTTGCATAGGTTAATTTTTCTTGAAAAAATGTTTTTAACATTCCGTTGCACGCTACCGTAGATGTTCAAGTCGTATGCATCTATAGAGAAACCCTCCAATTCTCACTGTATGGTCAGCGAGACTTAACCCATTTAGCCACGCGCTGCTAAACTACACCGAATAGCTAACACGCTTAGCTTCTTGCGTTTTTACCAACATCGGTAACTTTAAACCTTTTTTAAGCTCCTTTAGCTGTCCATATTCCTTGATTGCAATTGTAAAATCATACTTTTTCTCTTCCTTGGTTAAATTTCTCTGTATTAAAGCTGAATTGTTTTCTCCAGGAAAGTCAGAAAGCTGACGCTGGAGCTTCGTAATGTTTCACCGGGATCGTCAACAGAGGTTGAATTCAACCCACAAAAACGACTCGTACCTGCTCCCACAAGTATCCTGGTATCATGATTACAACCATCAAAACGTGGAAAATACAAACTGGTGAGTCTGCGGATGAGATTAGCTGTATTCAAGGGCGCGAATTTGCTTTTGTCATTGGTGCGGACATGTTTGAATCCGTATACCATAACAAAGAAATGTCCATTGCCATGTTGTAGATGAGGGGTATTCAGATGAATTTCAGAAGGGTCCAATTCTTCAACTTTGTCCCTCGGGGGTCCATAACAACTGGATATTGCACAAAGATATGATTAAAAAAATATAGTGGCAACTTCAAAATTTTATCAAGCATTTTTTTTAAGTTACAGGTTAATTGTTAAACCAGTGTTTTATAGCGGCTATAAAATGCAACTTAAAAATATTCACTTGTAGTTCCTTCAAGAACTTTTTTTTTTCATTCTTCTACATTGTCAAATAGAGATAAAATTAGGTTTTTTGGCAAAATTGAACAGCAAAAACAGTAATAGAAAAAAGTGATTTTTAAAAACGCTTAAATTTCTTTTTACATTAGCTAAATACAACTGCAGCACTGTTGAACTAATAGAAAAGAAACCAGACTTCAGAAAACAGGACTCATTAAACAGTCCAATACATAAAACAGAAAACAAACTAAAAATGTTGCTATATGGTAAAGTGTCCGTGGGTTTCATAAATGGCACTTATAAATATTTACATTATTATTAATAATAATAAGTATTATTAATAATAATAATAATAATACTTATTATTATTGTTTAAATGGTGAAAAAATACTGTGCTGTTATTTCTCATTATATTCCAGAAAACTACACCAGTTCATTAAAAAGGCTATCATAAAAGATGGAAATAAACAGTTTTGAACCTCTTAAGTATATCTAAATGTTTTCAGTGTTGCCCGATCCAACTGGGTTATTTCTAGCATTAAAGCTGCTTCAAATCTGCCAAATTGCACATAAAGAAGCCACAATTAAAAGATCAGTAATCTTATTATTATTGCAGGAGCCAGTAGGTGTTTTTCTGTTATGAAGATGAATGGATATTGTTGGTTTTTTGTGTTTTGTTTCACATTGAGGAGGGGGATAGCGGGTCACATACTTATGGGTGGGGATATTAATTAATTTAATAATAATCCACCTAATTTAGTCACATGTTCACTCTCATTGTGGTGATTGAGAGAGAATGAGCTGAGTCGGTGTATTTTTTGTCGACTGCTATTTTATTTGATCAGTGTAATTACTTTGAGTTTGAGCATGTTATTATAAATTGATCAACTTAGCTTTTTTGTTAGTAAAAGTTCAACTTAATAAATCTCAGTGAAGTCTTTCATGAAGCCCATCAGACAGTCAGGCCCGACCTCAGTCCCTACGCGAGTCCTTTTGTTTCTTGAAGTTGCTACTGCTATTATTATTATTATTATTAGTAGTAGTAGTATTAATATTATTGTTTTAAGCACCTATATTGGCAGATGTAAGCTTACAATTAGTGTATCATAAAAATCAATGCAGTTGACATCCGTCATGTATGGGATACATCTTAAATAGATTACTGCTGACCATGTGATAGCAGACAAATGTCAGTCCCAAGGATAGATGACCAGCAATGGTTTAAATTTACTTAAATGCTTTTACAGATAAATGAATTGTGTCGTCAAAATTAATCTTAAAAATATGGATATAATCTTAAAAAGGTTTCAGATGATAATTTGACCAAGACGTATAATCTAACAATGTTTTTATACATGAGAGGCAATCTTGCAGGGAGAGAAGCACAAAACCAACGGGAACCAGTTTCTGGTTAGTCATTGCCACAAAACAAAATTTCCTTGGATATTTCCTGAGAGTAAAAGATTTTGTCTCTCAGTAGCAGATAGCTAATAACAAAAACTATATGAGAAGCCACAATCTGCATTTTCCTACTTCAAATGACTGCAAGTAGCGCAGATAGTTTTTATTGTTGTTTTTCCATCGTCTTCTGTTTTAGTTTGTGTTACGGGAATGGTGCTGTCCCTTATTAAATTAATTTTGTTCCTGTTCTAATACTTTTCATGTTTTGATATGGAAGGAGAAAATGCACTTTGGTTTAATTTCAGATTACCAATAAATAATTATATGCGAAATCTACCAGAGTGATTAAAAACCATCATATCTTTTATACACCTTTTTGCTCTTAAATTGGATAGTATAGTGAATATCTGTTTTTGGTTGTTTAAAAAACAAACAAACAAAAAGGTGATTAAATGATGTTTTGTCACAAATGAAAGGAAATAAACCTCTTTGTAATTCACTGTCATCAGTTGATAACTTTGTTCAAGTGTCTGATGGTGGCGTATGAACAGCCTCTGAAGGAGATTAGAAATTTACAAGGTGTTATTTATTCAGCATCTACAAATTTCTGATCAGTTGTGTTCTAATCATTAACTTTTTGTGTGTTTTTATAAAGTTCCCCTCTCTTTGATCTTGAGAGTTTTACTCAATATGAATGGACATCTCCTCCAACCACCTCTACAGTTGTACCTCCTTCCATGCCAACTGTAGCTGATGGGCACAAGTATGTAATTTCACCATTTATTCATAATAGAATGGAAATCTCCTCCATCCAACTCTGTAGTTTGTTAGCATCTAAATAAATTTTGAATTGGTTGTGTCCTTAGCATTAACTTTTTGTGTGTTTTATAAAGCTCCACTTTCTTTAATCATGAGAGTTTTCCTCCATACGAATGGACATCTCTTCCATCCACCTCTACAGTTATACCTCCTCAAACGCCAACTATAGCCAGTGGGCGCAAGTATGCAATTTCAACATTTATTCATGATTAAGTATTGTCTATCTAATACTTAATTGTTTATTTTCTTCCATTTTTTAAATTCACCTCCACTTAATGAGAGTTTCTCTTCAAAATGTGTTTTTCTCTCATTATGATTCTTCCAGGAGGCAGAATAATGTGTACAGCCCTCATGTTGCAAAGCGCCAATGTCTTGCCTCCTCCCCCTACACTTCAGTAAACCCCTTATTGAGTTTGGCACCTCAACCCTCTCATTATTCTGACCAAGTGGTGGAAGAGCCCTCAAGATCATCCCTTGTTGGTTTCAATCAGTCTATTCCCAACTCATTCAGCCATCTTCAGCCACAGCTGCTTGGTGTCCCAGAGTGCTCCAACAGTCTTCTGGTGTATGCCAAAGACAAGGTATATTCTCAGTGCATTAAGCTGGAGCTCACATGCATACATATTTACATGCATGTATGTTTAACTGTCAGTTGCGTGTGTGTGTGTGTAAATTCAGCTAAGCATTCAGATGGTGGAGCTGTTTGAAGCATGCCATCAGCGGGCTTCAGATTTGGAACTGAAGGAGCGGTGTCGAGCTCAACTTCAACAAGACCTGCAACATGTTTTAGCAGGTATTTATTTATTTATTTATTTTTTAAAAAGTTGACATGCGGAGCTGTCAACCGATTACCACCTGGTGGTGAGTTGGCTCCGATGGTGGGGGAGGATGCCGGTCAGACCGGGCAGACCCAAACATATAGTGAGG
>JAOWBL010000024.1:6323925-6347030 GCA_028564865.1 Zenarchopterus dispar | reverse complement strand
TGTGTGTGTGTGTGTGTGTGTGTGTGTGTGTGTGTGTGTGTGTGTGCACGTGCGTGTCTTGCAGTTGGGATAAATACGTGATCTCTGTGAGACAGGCCAGAGCTATGCCAAGGGGCAAGTTCCACGAGTGGAGAAAGAGGTTCATTTGTGTGGAAGGTAAACATGAAGTGTGTAATACTTAACAACTTAATTTTTAAAAACAGAAACAAGTGTTGGAAGAAGCAGAGTTGAAATTCCCAAAGTTATTTTTGTAATTAGGATTTTTAAGTTTGTGTTTTATTTTAAAGGGTGGAAAACACGAGATAACGTCTGCATATGATTACTACAAATATCAGAAATGACCCATGCTTGATCTGAAAGAGTTAATTTACATACTTCAGTGGAGCCAGCTCAGGCACAACAATGAACGAAGAAATGTCAGAGAGGTGAAAAGTCTCCCGTTATCGTCTACCAACCAAAGTCAAGATTTTTATTTATTTATTTTGATGTCTCTGGATTAATATTTTATGGATTTGATGTTCATCTTGTGCTTCAGATGAATTATCAGGAAATACATGACATTAAAAAATTGATCTAGCGCTGCAGTTCTGTTGGTACCACAAATCAGGCAGAACTTGGATGCCCGAACTCAAGTCTAGATTTATTGATTTATTTACTTGTTTGTTTGTAATTACAGGTTTTCTAATCCCTTTTTGAAGGTGAACTACTGAACACTAATTTCTAAATTTTATTTTATTTTGTGAGACAGAAATAAGAGAACATTGGATGTTTAAACCCTGAGAACTCAATGTTTAGGCTGTTTTTTTCCATGAATATGTTGAAACATGTAAAGGGTTTAAGTGTTCAATAAAGAGTGTCTTATATCCTTTTTTCACCACTCCCAAGCCAATCTAATGAAATTATTATTTTAAGTCTAACCCACTATGTGAACACACCTGACCAAAAATGTACTCATAATTTTCAAAATTTGATTACATTTTTAAATATTTAACTTCTTACCTGTCGTCAGTAAAATACATCACACTTGGAAATCACGTGGCTCTTTTTATGAACAAGATTACAGAAAAACTATTTGTTTTGTGTAATACTTCTGTTAAAAAAAAACGAACTATAAAATCATAACTTTGACAAGACAAAACAAGGAATTTTTTTAAAATTTATTTTTATTTATATTGGTAAAGCTGGAAGATGTGCCCTATAAACACACTCTCATGATGTCCTTATACAGAGCTATATATTATTCCCACAGCAGTTTACCAAAGGTGTTATCAGGTGCCGGTTGCGCTCTAAGGGTTAACTTCATTTTGAATTTTAAAAAAAAAAACAAAAAACCCAAAGAATTTAATTTGAAAACCTGCTGACTCAGGGCCGCCAGAACTTAACAGAAGGAATACTAGCGTGAGAAATGCCGCCATATAGCTTCATCCAGTCTTTGTTTTTCAGAGCCGTTCGAAAGAAACAATGTTGCCAGAGCAGTCCACGAGAAGCTCAAGTTTGATGCCATTAAAGCTCAATTTGCAGAGGTATGTTCTTGATAACTCGTTCACTTCAAATTTTTTCTCCCCAAAACCACACAGGCCTGATATGAGTTACTCACGTTTCCGCTCTTTCTAATTGCTCTGCAGTCATGTCGGATACTACACGCAAAGAAGGACCTGAACTCAATTCTGCCAGTAAAAGAGATCATCACAAAGGAGTCATCCAGGACATGAAGACTTCCTGTACCTATAAGAGCTGATCGGTATTTTCTACCTCAAGACGATCTTAACTGAGAAATGATTCAACACCTTTGGGATGCGCTGAGACAGAAGCCTCAGCACCACAGGCCCGAACAGACGTTGAACTTGAATTCTCTTGTTGTATAGGTCACAATCTCTGTTTCTGGTCACAGATCTTTTTCAAGTGTTGTTCTGATTATTAAATGTTTTGCTGCCTTTAGGTGTGTCAGACCAGTCTCGGTATCATTTATCTCAGTTTTAACCACATCCATGTCGTTTCAGCTTTTTAGCACAACACCGTCTTTGAAGATGCCAGTTTATACCTATTGATGTTAAGTTAGTGCTAGTCATGTATCTGATTCTGAAGAGGACAACAAGATATTCTCAGATCCTTGGTCAAGACACTATTTATTCTGGACCACTGTCAAAATTATACACAGTCATTTACTAACTTTTATTTGGACAAATAGTATTAGTTTACTTACTAGAGGGTCGAAATAATAAAATAATTTAAAAAAACAAAAAACAAACCCTAACACATTTGAGTTTTTTTCCTCTTTTTTTATCTTTTTTATAGGATGTGTATTTGCTGAATTTTGAAATGTGTTTCAAAAGAGGATTATAGTATGATAAAAGGTGCCAAAGTCCCTTTGGACCGTACCCATGTATGAAAGATGTACAGTACTGTTCAACATTAATTTGGTTTACATGCACAACTGTACAGCTGTAATGAACAAGTGGTTCTTTTTGTTTAAAGTCTAAATAAAAGCAGGCAGATTCAGTTTTTTTTAAAAAATGAACATTTTAATGTCAAGTCTTAAAATTAGGAAACAACATCAGCACATGATATATTATCAAGTGTCATCAATTTAATAAAGATAATAATTTGCACGTGTTCAACTCCACTGCTCAAGTCTGAGACCTTCATAACAGAGATGCAAGTAAATATCTTAACGGACATATGAGGACACGAGTCAAGGTATCCTTATCTAAGTGCTGTCATTTTAAATAAACATCAAATAAATATGCTGTGTGGCCCGACTGGCTCATCTAGCTATTATTTTGTTGCAACTAATTTAAACTGTCAGATTAAAACTAAAAATGTTTTTCAGACAAGACCGATATGTTGCAGTGTTCAAATCATATTCACTTTATGTCCTGTGCTGTCATTCACCTGAGGGTGCATCTACCTTATTTTACTACCTGGTCCAACCATATTTTTAAATAACTCTCATTCTTAAAATCTCAGAGCTAAAAAGGATTTGTTTTGTTTTTGCATTGCCTTTTCCTGTAAATATTGCACCAAATGCTTTCCGGGGGTTATAGAGCTTGATTTTAGAAAGGATTAAAAACAATTTTTTTTTTTTTTTTTTTTTTAACCTTAGAGTAATATTGTTACATGCAGAATACGGTTTGGCATCATCATCTGGAATAAGAAAGCTCTTTTCTTGAAGAATAAAAGCACATTTTGAATCCAAATCTGAATGTAACCTCAAGCACTACTAACCACATGCAGCGCATTTATTATCTTTATTCCTGCACTGATAACTTTAATGGTGCCTCCTTGTTTTAACTAGAAAAACGTAGCATCAATGACTCATCTTAAGAGCTTCACAATTTGATTCATGAACCTTTAGGACAGCTTTTCTCTTAATCTTAAAGGACCTGTGCTCCAGAGAACCCACTATTTCTGATTCTTATAATTTGTTCTGTAAATGTTCAACCGTTGCATGAAACCACAAAAAAAAAAGAAAATTCAATACTACCCCTGATATCAATGATGTATACTGCATATACAGATGATGTATAGATGTTGCACTCTTAAATTCACTATATATTATTATGAAAAAAATTATTAGACTGGTTATGGCAGTCTTTCACTAAGTGGTGATTCACTCTCTGTCTTTACTTCAGAAGACTAAAAAACCCGATTGGTGTTTTGTTATATCATTGACCTGATTTCCGGTCCAACATAAGTAGTAAGATTTTCCAGCAAATGTTTTTTGTAGCATTGTCCTTTTTTATTTCATTTTTTGCTGTTGTCTCTGTTTCAGCTTATAAAAGTAGGGTTTTAAATATCTGTAATATCACTAATTACTAATACGTCACATTTGATCACTTTGCAGTACAAAATCTAAGTCAAGTGTTATCTCGTTTCCCAAAAGCAGTCTTTCCAGCAGGATCAACGGCTGTGTTACTTAGTGTCATTCACAGAAAAAAAACTGGAATAAGGATGACTTCAGGCTTTCTCTGCAGCTTCTTCTGGCAGTTCGACTGTTGATTGTTTTTGACGGCTTATTACGCCTAGTTTTATGACTTTTGCATATATTGACTAGTTTTATGACTTCTGCCAACGCTGCGAGGGGGGTAGATACCTTACATGACATGTGTCTGGCTCTGATTAGTGTTGCCACCAGCTGCAAGGGGCCATGGTTACTGTTTCAGCACAAGGCCTATATTTAACCAGGTAAAGAGTATTTTGAACTTAAAGCCACATTGCCCCAGTCAGCCATTATCTGCTGCCACAGACATGAGCGCAATATGATAGCAGTCTTTTGGAAATCATAAAATCTAAAATTCATTTTTCGAGGTGCCCTCAGCTGTTCTTATCAGAAACATTAGGACCATCTAGCCTCGCTCTCGTTTCTTTGCTGCTCTATCTGCTGTCCTCTTTTCATTCCTCTCTTTCTATTTCTGTCCCTCGCTGAGTCAGATGGACAGCTCCCAACTTCAGACACAAACAGGCAGACCAACTCCCAATTCAGAGTGACACACACACACACACACACAAAAAAAACCAACTTTGGGGACTAAAAAGAGAAAATCTGGAGGAAACTACCAAGATGGATGAATCTGAGAGTCTGGACCTTGAGGTGACACAGCTGCAGGAGCTTCAGGGTGAAGCCTCAGATACCATCAGCCAGGATGATGAAGATGAAGTGGAAGAGCTACAAAACAGGTACTCAAAAGAACAACTTGATCTTCTTGGTGAATAACTCAGACTGTCCTTTTTTTGAGTATTAATATTTGTAAGAAACTGCTATTGTTTAGGCAACAAGACGGACACATTTCATTTTTAAGAAGTAAGTGAGAAGTCAATCTGGAGAGTATGACTATGTAGTCTCAAAGATTACCAGGGCAGCATTTTCAACGCTGTAGCTAGTCATACAATGAAGAGCCAGTGTAGCCCACTCTCTTTCAAACAGCTCTCTACTAATATTCGATTTTTTTCACTGTCCCATATTTACATGTCATTTATCATGCTTTAAACTGAGTGCACAGCTATCCTTGCCATGTCTCAAATAGTAGAAGACACTGATACATTGGCTGCATCTGACAAGGCCAGGCATCTCTTCTCTAATATTACACGACTGACGCTTTGGGACGTCACCTTGCTGTAACCTCTCCAAGGCTGAGATATATTTATAGCTGAGAGGATAGCTCAGAGAGCATTTGGTGATTATTTTTCACATCATCACTCACACTGGGAGATTGGCACCATACATCTGATCTAAAACTCGAGATCTACACTCCTCAAGTAATAAAATGATCTGTTACCTTGTTTTCAGTTCAGATTAGTTAAGCTGCAAAACATGAATGTAGGTCAGTGTTGCTCAGATGTGTTTTGATTTGATTCATTGGTTTGTTCTCTACTTACATTTCCAAGAGCTGCGCCAAAAGGATCTCCTCTTGCAGTCAGACTTTTTAGTCATCCCCTTCCTCTTCTTGGGCATGACACAAACCCTCAGCTCCCTCTAACTCTGTCTGTTCCTTTCTCCTTCAGTCTGCGAGAAGTTGTCCAGGACCAGTTGGTGAAGCCCAAACTGCAGTGCCTCATGGTTGACCCATCATTCTCCATGGTAACAGTTCAGAGTGAGGACAGTGGTATTGTTTGGGAGACGGCATCTAGCCGCTGCTCTACTCCCTGGGCCTCTGAGGCGAGCTCCACCTCTGAAGCTTACAGCATGGAGGGATCTGGAGGTGCAGGAAAGATCACCATTGTCTTTGATGAGGACAAAGTAGTGCGCAGGAGGACGAGGTCTGGGGGAAGAATCAGCAGGTTGGGGGACCGGCTAAGCCGCCCCGGAAGTTCAAGATCGGCTTCAGCTTTGGGGGTGGAGAGACCTGAGATGGCAGAGGTTTCTCTTCCTAATGTCAAACAGGAGAAAGCAAAAACAGAGGTGGAATTGGAGGAAATAAAAACCAAGGATCAACAGCTGTTCAGTCTGATTTCGGAGGGTTATGAGATCCTCAACATCAGAGTCCCCTCCAAACTTCCCACTGTTGATGAGGAGGAGAATACAGAGCTGCAGGACAACCTGTCCTATCTGGACCAGACACCAAAGATCAAGTCACGAAACATCCATACCTGGGCTCAGCATCGTGATGTTCCTGAAGACGAAATACCTGATCACACAGAGGTATTTGCATTTAACAAAATTTATAAGTTTAAATTTGATCAAATTCTTCACAATTTGAGTTGCTGATTTAATCTCTCTGCAGCCCTCAAAACTAGATTCTTCACAACCATCAGGGGACACAGAGCTTGGACACACAACCACTCAGAAAGAAAGCACCAGTGACATCGACTACTTTGAGAAGTTCACCCTTTTGGATGAAGCAGTTCCTGGAGGACAAGAAACAAAGCTGCATGAGGAGGCTGCAGAACCAGCAGCAAAACCCCACTCTGAGGAGCAAAAACCTGTGAAGGAGGTAGCTACAGACAGCGCCTCTGTGTCTGAAGACTCCTTTGTGTTTGTTACAGATGTGGAGATAGTTGGAGAACACCTAGATGAGGTCTTCTATGGAGAAGCCCCTCCTGCTGGTGCACTGCAGCACAGGGGGGAGGACGAGGAGGAGAGCAGAGTCAGGATGAGACGTGAGAGCCAGAGATCGATAAAGGGCAGCGGTTCAGTGTTGTTTGAGAGTGAAGAGACCACCCTCACTCCTATTTTTATCTCTCCTGGACCCCCTAAAATCATTGACCCCATTCTACTGGAGGAGCCTACTGCCATGTCCTTCATGTACTCAGACCTGTACGAGGATGCTGTGGGTGAGAGAAGGAGGAGCGACGAGGAATGCTCTGAGGCAGAGAGTGTGACTTCTGAGAAGGCTTACAAAAGGCGTTTGTCAGAGTCAGAGGAGGCAGATGGGTACCTGGAGATGTTTATTTTAAAAGATGAAACACCAACAGTGGATGTTCAGTCAGACTTGGTGGAAGATAAAAAGGAAGGGAGGATGATGTGGCCACAGAGTAAGTTTGAAATGACTGGATGTCTAATAAGAGCTGTGGAGGAGAAAGAAGATGAGGAAAAAACAAAGACTGAGGAACCAAAGCTGCAGGAGAGGACTGATGAAGATTTACACTCTAAAAGGATTACAGAGGAAAAGGAAATTGTTACAGAAACAGAAGAAAAGAGGGAGGAAGTACAGCTTCCCACAGTGGCGGATGATCAGACTGCAAGAGAAGCCTCAAGAGATTTAACTCGGGAGCCTGAACTGGTGGAGGAACAGATGGAGCATCAGCGAATACAACATAAGGTGAAAACAGACCAGACTGAGCTTCCTGCTCCAAGCACAGAAACAATTCCCCCAACCCACCAGGTGGACGTTAAAGTAGAAGAAACCCAGGAGACAGATGACTGTCCAAGACATGATGAAAACATTCGAGAACAAAGCAGTATTAACACAGAGCAGATATGTGAGGCAGAAAAGGGGACTGAAAAAATATCTGAAGTGCCTCCAGTTATTACAGACAACACAATACTGAATATACCTTTGACCAGACAGGTGCCTCCAGTTAGCACAGAGTCTAAAATGCAAACAGAAAATACTGAGAGCAGTTTGCCTACAGAGGCAGCTGTTGACTCAAAGATGGTCCAAGCTCAAGTCAAGGAGGCTAATAGTGTAACACTCAATTTGACTGAGCCCCTCGCTGAAATGGAAAAATCAGATGACAAAGCCGTTCCTGGAGATCCTCCATCTTTTGAGGTCATCACTGACTGTGATTGTGCAGTACAAACAGTAGTGGAGGTGTCTGAAAAAGCAGTGAACAAAAAAGAGATTCAAACCCAGGTTGAGATTGGGTTTCATGAGGTGAAGAGTGTGGAGGCTGCAAGTGTCCAAACAGCAGCTTCTCAAATAGAAACAGAACTTCAGTCTCTCACAGAGAAAACCGCTGCTGACAGCACACCACTTAAATACGCAACAGAGGCTGCAGATGCTGATCAGGAGTCTGAGGTTAAAACTGAAATTTTAAGGGAAGTAACCAAAGCTGCAATACCAGAAGAAGCCAAGATAGAGTCAGAAGAGAAACATCCTCAAATCAGAGAAACTGAGCAGCAGCAACAACAGATAACTGACTGGGAATCAGAGAAAACAAAACAAATGCCAGAGGCAAGTTCAACAGCCTTGGAAAGGGACACTGAAAGTTGTGCTCAGGATGCAGTGAATGTAGCTGATGAATTAATTCTCATTGTTCCCAAAGGACAAGCCATAGAGATGGATATAGATGTTGGTCAGTGGTCAGAGGTGACTAAAGAAGACACAATAGCTCCTCATGAAATTGATGGCACAAGTGAACTTCAGGAACCCGAGTCTGAAATAGAAGTAAAACCAGAAGTTGTGGTAGAGGAAGAAGAACTTCCCAGAAGTGATTTGGACAGGGGGCAATCACTCCCTCCACCTGTGGAGGAGGCTGGCGTGGCCAGCTGGAAGACTGCTGAAGAAGATGTAGGAGAAGATGTATTTTCTCCTCTAAGGAGCTTTACTGCCTGTGAAGATTTGTCTGGGCTGCACACACATGACATACACACAGAAGAGAAAGATGTAGAGCAAAAAGCAGAAGTGGAAGATGTACCTGAGACAAAGATTGTCAGAGAAAATGCTACTCCAGATACTGATGTGCACAGCCAAGATGTAGGGCAAAAGAAAGAGCAGGATGAGGCAGCTATGGAGACTGCAGAGGTGGCTGTTGATGAGCTCGGTTATGAAATAATAACTGAGGAGGATGCAAAAGATTTGGAAGAGTCTGAAACAAAAATAGACGTAGAGGAAATTGCTCAGGAGAAAGAAGAGAAGATGGATATAGAAGTAGAGAAAGATCAGGAGGAAGATCTTTTCACAGAAGAACATATTGAAGCAGATTATGAAATCATTGACGTGGAGGAGGAAAGTCAGGCTCGCCTGGCTGCTGAGCTGCAGGGGATGGACTGGTACTGTGTCACCTGTGAATGTCTATTGTCAGAAGATGAATTCATGTCCGGAGACCACAGCAGCCATCAGGTGGCCTCTGTGGACAAAGCCTATGAGGAAATCCAGGTAATATGGATGACCACATGTGTACCATGTGATGTGGATTGTTTGCCAGTGGTGCGAGCTGTGGTGAGTCGGAAAAATGGGACATGCAAAATAAATAAATAAATAAATAAATAAAGAAGGAGGGAAAAAAACAGCACAAAAAGCATTCGGATTACAGATAATCTCTTGGAAGTCATCCAGTCCAGTTAAAGGGCAGTGTAAAATCTCTGGAGTAATATGATAAATTGAATGAGACATGTTTGTGTGTTTTCCTCTCCGTGGCTCTAGAGAGTCCAAAATGTTTCCCAGATGTTTAATTTTCCTTTTTTTTAGCAGGCTACTGCTGAAACAATCCAGCTGCAGTCCTCATGACTGAAACCATGTTGTAATCAAAGAACAGCTTATTATCACACACTTCACCAGCTTAATTTAAACATGATCATTGCACACATTTACTGAGTTTGAATTATTAAGCAAAAATTGGTCTTCTTCAAGTCAGCTCTACTTTTTCTGTCCACCCAAAGAGGGTTGATGCTGTCAGGTGTCTGGCAGACCGCAGCTCGCACATTGACATGTTGTGATGCAAAGCTCTGCTTTGATAAGTGGAAAGGTTCAGCATTACATCATCAAGTAGTGGATGATATGTGATCTGTTCACCCTCACTGTCCTTCTTGGTCAGCACAGGCTCAGCCATCTGCTTAAAAAAAAAAAACTGTATTCATGTTCCAGCTCCTTCTAGCAATCTAAAAAATACTTTTGCTTTACCTGCAGTTTTTTAGAAAAACTGTTTCTATTTTTAATGTGAACATTCATTCTGAACTGTGTTTTGATAAAACAAGACACTATACTTCCCCTGCTGAGTGCACTCGAGAGATTGTGTCTGACATTGAAATTACAGGATAAATGGAACAATTTTCCAAAGATCATATGTAGTTTCCAGATGATATTTAAAGTAGACCTTGTACATGTGTGATGCTGTGTTAGTGGAGTGGGGATCAAAGCTGTAATGCAGGTCTGACTTCAGCACAAAGGAGTGCAGTCTATTCAGGGGCTCCACAGAGTGGAAAATTGATCCAGACAAGTTCACTAAAACAGCTCAACAAAACTAAACTGGGTCCAGTTTTCTGAGCAAGAATATACAAAACACTTCCTCACAGTGTTGTGTTTAAGTGTGCTGCTCACACATTTCACTTCACACAGGAGAACAGTTGTTCTGACTTTCACTGGAGAAATGATCGGAGATGATCAGCAGTGACAGCTTGACGTCATTAGATATGAGCAGCTCATGTTCTGAGGGTTGCCACTTCACTTCCTCTTTGGTTGTTACCACTTTTGGTTGACCATGAAGCTGCGGCAGGCTGCATTTGTTTTTTAAACTTTATGGGGTAAATCATAACAGCTGTTGAGAGATGAGGATTGACTCTTCAGAGTAGAAGAACTCCCCATGGAGAAAAAAGTTAGGAATTCAGATGAACTTACACAAAATTCAGATGAATTTGCATAAAAATATCCCTAAATGCAATTTTTAATCTTTATGTTGACCAAGTAAGATGAAAAGTGAAGGGTGGCTGTAGTCTTTGTGTACAATACACCAGCTGCAAAATAACAGAAAAAAATATCTATTTTCTTTCCACCAGCTGTGAAAGACCACTCACCAGCTCTAATAGTCTAACATGCATGACAAACGCTAAAGCAGAAGTTCTGTGCTTTATGTGTTTATATGCTGGTTTAAAGCCATATCAACCTTTGTCTGATAGTTTTGCAGCTTCAGAGGCATACATGATTATATTTTTTTCTGCACCTGCTTATGTAACAGGAGTCATTGGGTGGCTGGATCTCAGAACTTCAGGCGAGATCAGAGAACATTGAGGACTTGGTGTCTGAGCTGGAGCTGGCCTACAATTCTGTAGAGGTCCACCATTTTCTAGTTTTAATCATCAATGCTCTTAACATACAGCAAAGCATGACTCTCACAGCTCTTAATTTGAGGAATTTTGCTCCTTGCTGCTCTCTTGCTCAGGACCAGTTCATGGAGAGCGAGGCTGCCATGCAGGCACAGAATGAGGAGATGATGGCTCAGGTCATGGAGCAGTACAATGGCATGTCTGTCAACATGGAGGAGGAGAAGAAGGCCAAGTTGGAGCAGCTCTATGATAAGATTGTCTCCTTCCAGGAGAACATTGATTCAGCCAAGAGCATTCTGGAGACCACAGCTAGAGAGACTGAGACTGATGCCCGTGTGAGTCCGAAACACTTGCTGATCAGTGGTTTTAAGTTTTAGTGATCTGGCTTTATGTCAAATGTTTGATAAGCCCTCTTTAATCTGCTCTTCCACTAGTCACCTGAAGACATTCATGCAAGGTAATTAGGTTTCAAATGAGAGTGTGAATGTCACTTTCTAACAGCGACATAATGACATGGTTGTAACGACATCAGCATGCTGCTTGGTCTGCAGGACTGCAATCTTTTGAATACACCTGAATACACCTGAATACACCTCGCAGCAAAGATAGCTGTGTTACTGACATGTCCTGTGACAATGCTACGCTTTTGTGGTCAGACTCAAAGCGGCTCTGGACTCAGTTTTGTCACTGGACTTGGGTTCCAAGGGACTCCTGGTGTTTGAGGATTACGCTAAGCCCAACGTTTCCACCTCAAACCTCACACAGCGCAAAGGGATCCCAGGTAGGTCTTCAGTGAGCATCCAGTATGCTTCCTGATTCACCTCCCAGCCATGTAATATCATGTGCATGTGTGAGAATTACAAATTTTGTATCTACCTCAGTGCCTCAGAGACCCACCCTGCAGTGCCAAGAACCAGGCTCAGCCACCAGCACCAGTGTCACTGTTTACTGGAAAATCAACCCTGGAGATGTCATAGACTGCTTTCAGGTTTACTGCATGGAAGATCCCCAAGGAGGTATCCTCAAAATGGTAGCAAAAGCTCTGTTTTACTGTTCCCAGCAGATGTGTAGCTGTAGATTAAAGACTGATGTGATGTTGTGGAGCACAGAAATGACTGGTTGTTGTAAATGGCATTCTGTAGATGAGTTATCCTCTAATAGGTTCTTGCAAATATGATATAGAAATATTCACTTTTACTGTCTCATGTATCACATGTGAGGTTCTGCATATTTGTGCTGCTGCTGTTCACAGCTGTATCAGAGGAGTATCGTGTGACAGTGAAGGAGAGTTATTGTGTCTTGGAGGAACTGGAGCCTGACAAGATGTACAAGGTGTGGGTGATGGCTGTCAACTATACAGGCTGCTCCCTGCCCAGTGAGAGACTTGTCTTCAGAACCGGTCAGTCCCCATGCACCAGTTTAGACGTCAGTCACAAATGTCAGAAAAACCCATCATGTGGCATCGTGGATGGAGTTAAGATCACTCAAAATTCAAATAAGATTTGAAGCATGAGTAAAAAATACATAAACTTGTTGATCTCTCAAAGAAATTTACAGTGAAAGCTGCTTTTGTGTTTTTGTGTTTTTGGCAGCTCCATCAGTGCCAGTGATCGACACAGAGCTCTGCGCTGTTATGTGGGATTCAGCCACACTGAGGTGGAGCTCAACAAAGCAGACTCCAGGACAGAGCTATACATTGGAGTACTGCCGTCAGTACGAACTCGAGGGAGAAGGGCTGAGGTTGGTGCGGGAACTTTGATTTCTGACACTGATCACTGTGGAAAAGCCAAACTACGTCTAAACTTTCCTGACCTGATTTAGCATATACAGCAAAATAAGTGAAATGTTTTTATATACAGAAGTTTGTTTCAGTCATTTATGTGTGAATACATGGGTGTTTCTCTGTGATGTCCCTGTAGATCCATTTCAGGAATCAAAGTCTGTGAACAGAGGGTTTTCCTGCAGCCCAATGAGAATTACCTGTTCTACATCAAAGCTGTGAATGAAGCGGGTGCCAGCGACCAAAGCGAGGCCGCGCTCATTTCTACCAAAGGTCACAGGCTGATGTAGTCAGTGTGGCTGAACATCACTCAAATACAGATTCCTAATTTACATGATTTTCCTCTTACTTTTCACTGTTTCCAGGTACAAGGTTCCACATGTTGAAAGCCTCAGCTCACCCAGCTCTGGAGCTGTCAGAGGACCAGACCACCCTGCACTATTCCCAGGATGCTCACAAGACTGCACTCATGGACAAAGTGTGAGTTTGAGCCACAAACACCTATATCGGAGTCTGTCAATGAACTCATAAGCAGATTTGAGCCAGAGTTTGAATATATTTTAGGTGTCCATCCATCCTGGGGGAGATGTTGCCATCACAAGGGTTGTACTACTGGGAGACTGTTGTGACCGGAAGTAAAGCTTATAGGCTAGGAGTCGAATCCAGCACAACCAATAGGAACAGCTCTCTTGGGGAAAACAGCTCTTCATGGTGTTTGCAGTGTGTTCCTACACCATCAGGGTAGGACAGGATGAGATAAAAAATTGTCCTATTTTCTACTTGTCTTTCTGTCTTTAATTGTAACCACCACTTCCATCATTCTCTCCTTGTTCAGTTGCAGGTATCAGTTACTCCACAGTGAAGTTCAATCATCTGTGTTTGTGATTGAGGAACCTGAGCGAGTGGGCGTTCTCCTGGATTACCTGGTGGGCTGTTTGTCCTTCTACAATGCCAAAACTGGTCAGCTGTTGGGCTCATTCAGACGGCACTTCACTGAGCCCTGCCATCCGGCGCTGGCCCTGGAGCACCCGGGCAGCCTGCAGCTCTGCATGGTACTGGAGGTGCCTGAGTTTACCAAGGACAGCTAGCTCTGCCACACAGTTAAGATCAAAATGATTATGACCCATTATGAAATCAAAGAAAACCAATAACTGACCATAACCAAATGTGTTTATAGTTTAGTTCCAGAAGAACAAATCTGACAAATCTGCATTAAACTAACTTGGGCTCTATTCAATCAAAATAAGAAAAAACAAACCAAAACAAACAAACAAACATGCCATGGCCAAGTTATTAACCCTCCTACATTTAGTACTGCCTTTGTTACTTAGAGCTGACAACTGCCTCTTATGGTACATCTGAACTGAGGTGCCACGTACCCCTTGATGTGAATTGGTCCAGCTAATCCAAACTGCACAGTTTCTGAGGATGGACATTAACCCATAAGAACCCATGGTGACACAGGTGTCACACTGCCTTTAAATGTCCTGGAAAGTTCCTTACACATGTTGTCCACTTTGTCTATGTTATGCATCTTTCTTTTTTTTTTCTTCAAGTAGAAATAGGTCTGGGTTCTTATGGGTTAACCTTGAGCTTCCTTCACAGATCCTCAAAAGGTTAAGTTTTGGGCTCTGAGACAGCCTCTCCAAAACCATGACTATTGGCTCCTTCAAAAGGTTTCATATGTCAGACTGAAAGATGAACTTCCATAACTTGTATCCATGTTTCAGATTATCCGGTGCAAATTGCAGTCTGGCTTTGATGGGCCACGATGTGAACAATGGAGTTCTTCTTGGGTAGTGATGTTGAAGGCTGGTGTGATGATGAGCCCCCGTAACGTCATCTTTGCAGATATGCCGAGTTTTTTGTTTGACATGTCTCACTATTTTCTTCTTGCAGTTCCAGACACATCCAGGTTTGTTTTTAACAGAATTCGTGTCCTTGTGGTTTGCAATGATGCACCCTACAGCTGATTGAGACACACTGAAACACTAGAAAACAGGAGAACCTGCTGATGAGCATCAGCCATCTTCTCTCTATAGGCTCCAGGCTGATCTCTGCACTATTTGGCATGATGATATCATTTCTTAGCAAGAACTGAAGAGGAGTCTCTCTCAGTCCAGTGCTGATGTGACTTCAGATCAGTCTCTTAAGTAAAATTTAAATTGATTTCTCAAATGTAATTTAAAAGCACAAATCACTTGGAGGGCTACTAATTCTGACCACTTCAACTTAGACTTATGTTGTATGTAAAACTTAATATTTGTTTTACATTTAAAAGGGAACTGTATAAAGGCCTTAACACTGAGTAATTTAAAGTTTTGTTTAAAAAAAAATGCAGTCATTGGTGAGTAATTTGAGGAAATGCTCCTTTGTTTCTGGGGGAACTAATAATTTTGACCTTAACTGCACCTTGTTTACTGAAAAGTTTACAGATTACATTAAATGTTTGTTGCTTTGATTGATTTTTTTGTAATGACTATAAAGACCAGTAATTGAGAAAATAGCGGAAGCATAATTAAGTTATATTTGTTTTTGACCTTATAAGTTTGTGTGTTTCTAGGAAGAAGAACTTGATCAGACCTCAACTTTAAAACAAGCTCAGACTTAACACAAAATGAAATTATTATGCTATGTTGGTTTAGAAATTAGAAAGAAACTGTAAATATAAAAATTAGAGGAAGTGAAGAATGGGCACCTCCTTGCGTTTTGTTGCATCATGGGAGAATTAATTGATTTTGTTACTAATATTTTGTAATTTTTGCCAATAAGGTATGCTGATGTGAGTTTTCTACTGTTTCATAAATGTTGTATTGTTTACTCATTTCCAACTGTCCCGTGTTGGTAATTGCTCTGAACAGCCTGCTGAAGTCAAACCACCTTTGTACAACCACTCAGCCAGCGAGTCCTAGCAAAAGTCTCTTTTCTTTCCAGAGTTAAGACAGGTAATTCACAGCTCAGACGACACACTGCAGCACCTTTCAAACTGTTAGGCCTGCCATCAGTGTAAATAGCCATTTTGTTACATGCTATTGGAGGTTTGTCTTTTATCTTTTGAAGATATTTTCTCAACTAAGACTAAGGAAAATTAATTTACACAAATTGGGCTGTTTAAAACGAGAGTGGTGTCTACCACATATTCACCACTAGAGCGCCTCAGCACACCATCAGCTGTAAAACTGCCTGTAAGCAGTCCTCTCTAAAAAATTGTTTGAAATCACTTACGCAGATATTCACATTATGAACGACCTTAACTTCACTCTAAATCCGCCACCTACCAAGAGAGACTAAACTCAAATACATTTTCACATTTCCATAAAGTTTTTTTTTTCAATTAAAGCTCTTCGTGGTTTGACAGAAAAATGGCTTTAATGTTTAATAATTTACATTGAATTCATGCATAAGGTCAAGGCTTTTTCAGTGGTCAGGAATAACTCCTGTAGTAGTTGTTGCATCAGAGCTAAAGTGTCCAATTAAAGACATTTTTACTTTTTATTAGCATGTTGTTTAGACAGTACATTGATGTACATCCTAGATGTTTGTGTAACAACCTTTTTGTTCCCACATTCAACTTTAGAGGCTAATTTTATGCACACAAATATGTAATAATACAAATTTAGTGAGTTTACCCTCTTGCACAATTAAAAAAAAGACATCAGACCCAAATTTCCAGTTTCTGCTCCTCATCCAAGCAGTGTTCATCTACTTCGACCTTCAAATACCTTTTACATCTAACATGGCTAGTCCCAGCTGTTATCAGCCAAGCTACATATTTCTCCAAAGGACAAGGCATTCACACTTATTAGAGAACTATTTTCCAGGCCCTTGCACCTTTTATCCCCCCTCCGCTCAGACAACTCTTTTCTTGACAAAGTCAGAGGGGAGGGAGCGAGACAGAAGAGGGCACACATGCAACCCATCAGGGAGCTGGCCTCCATGTGCGTGTTGAGCTGCTCTGCTGCAGCCTGAGGGAAAGCTCTTTGAAAATTGACAGCCTCATTTTTTTTTCTGGGAAGACTGCCTTTTTTGTAAGCGGTTTGGAGGAACTTCTGCTAATCTGCTGTGTTGCAACAGATGAGGCCAGAGAGACTAGATGTACAGTGTCTTCTTCCTTATCCCTGCCCCAGAATCCTTCAGGGAAGTTAAAAATAATTTGGTATAAAGATACCTATTAATCACAAATCTGGTAACAGATTTTGTTAAATGCCTTTTTCTGTTTCTTACACACTGTTAAACGCCATTCAAGACAAGTCTCAACTTGAGTCTCTCTTAAAGAAGACCGAGTTGGACAGCATCTGATGTTACTCCATTTCCTCTGAGATTACTTTAATTTTTCCACGTCTGAGGCCAAAGCCAGACAAAGGGTTCGTTATCCTCCAACAGCCAAATGATCCCATTATCAGAAGTACGTAGGAAAATCTTTTGCCACTATTACAAGAAAACCCATTTACCTTAAAGTAGGTCTTGATGCATTTAACTGAAAAAGTATGCATTTAAAAAAAACAAAAGCTTGCAACTTGTAGTTTATAGGCTCAGGTATAGAAATGTATTAGAAGTTTATGATGCTGAGAAAAGGCAGGACAATAAGACAGTCGCTGTTGTATTATAATTTAATTGAATACGGTGACGACAGTTGTTACCAACTGTCAACACATTATGAAAAAAATAACAGATGACAAACATAATTTACGACATATGTATAAAAAGTATGAAGGACACATTTCGACACAAATACAAAGACACCAGCAGTCGTGAAGGCACACTGCGCCCATGTGTTGTCCATCGTCATGTTGTGACAGGCAGCATAGACATTTGCAGAAGATGGTGCTTTGAAGGGAATGCATCCATGAAGTGAGTTCCTGGAAGTTTTAAGAGCCAAAGTTTGCATATCTATGTATACATTTAAACCGAGACTGAGTTACTAAGGGGGGAAAAATAAATAAATAAAAGTCACAAAAAACTAATCACATAAAGCCAACAGAGTTCATTAATCCATGTGATGTATGAATACACATGAAGAAATGACAACAATAAAACCGTAAAAACAAACAAAAAGGCAGCTAATGAGTGGTTCACAAATGACATTTCAGTTTAAACAAAGTGAAGAACAAAGGCACAGCAAATTATATGTAATATGGTAGAAGCCAAAAGAGGTAAATGTGCAAAAATGGCTGTTTAAAATCAAAGAATTAACAAAAAAAATCACTGGATTATTGATGCAAAATATTCCAAACAAAATAACAGAGACGCGTTTATCTTGGTCCAGGGACAACTCTCTCAAATATGTACATGTTTACAAATTAGTCCCAGACTTTTATGAATGAACAACTTAATTCAAAGTGCAAGGCCCTTTCTTTACGTCAGTTTATTTATTAAAGATCTAGAGTAAGCTGATCAGCCCTATTTGGAGGAAATCATAAGTAAATATAATTCATTATATTGATTCAAACTATAGTAGTCAACATTTGACGAAACATTTCATCAGAGTTGTCCTAAGATAAGAACAGAGATTGTTCAAAATTCTTGCATAATGTGGTATCAGTGTGTTTTTGATCCACTTTTAATGCTGAGTAATGTATTTATAAATATACGAGCTATTCATCAGTGGAGACAACAACGAAAGGTATGAGCAACTTAAATTCATCATACTAATTCAAATAACAGAAGATTTTACTGTTGATGTGAAATAATGTGTTTGCAGTTTACAGTGAGATTCTTAGTTGTAAAATACAGAAACAAATGTAAATATAGCTAGTTTTACCATATGGCACTCAACCCCAAATCTCTTAATGCACTGTTTAACTTGGGATAATAGATCAAAACATCATCCCGGGTAGTGCGACACTGATCTTATTACAAAAAGAAAGCATATGTCTCTTAAACAAAATAACAGCAGTAAATGGTCAAAAGGAAGAAAAAAAAAGCCAAGTTGCCCACCAAGAGGTTAAACTGTGCTGCTCATTTTCCCTGCTGGACTCCTCATTTCCTTTGAACTTTCTGCGTCTCCGTTGTTCCAGCACCACTTAATACATTCCATCCTTTGACCACATACATGCGCTCTCCTTTAAAAAAGCAAAACATTACACATGCACTTTTTATTCCCTTACACACAAACATCTTTGAAAGCTATTATTACTGCAAAACAGTCTGTTGTAATTTAATGGTCATACTCCCATTAATTATAAAGTTATTTTCCATCTGACACAGAGTCCAGTTTAATTTTTTTTTTCCCCTTTAAAACCATGAATACTGAGTCAGATGCAGAGCAACACCTTTCATTTACAGAAAGGATCAGGGCTGACAGGTTGGGTGTTATTCAGGGGTGGAGTTCTTTGCACTAGACAGACTGGGTTTGGGTTCTGGTCTGTGGGGTTTGTGCTGTGGGCTGCTGCGAAGATTGTCATCCATCTGCAGCAAAAACATTTGGTAAGGTCAGTTTCCAGCACACAAAAAAAGGAAGATATGAGGATGTCAAGAATTAAGAAAGAGAGACTATAAACTACTGTATGTGCAACAGTGATGGTACCTGCTGAAAGCAACCATGAACCCATGCAAAAGAACAGAAAACAGGAGCACCTTTTCTATCAAGTTGGACTCTTTGTTTACAAGTTGTGTTAGTTTCTGTAGGTTGGCATCCATTGATTCCTGTAAAGGTGGAGGAGGACCTGTAGAGAGGTGAAGGAAAGATGCACTGATGGCAAACAGTCTGTGAAGCAGGAGCATTAGATTATTTAACAACCAGAGGAAAGCAGATGCAGAGGATTTAGGCAAAAATCCATATCTGAGAAGTAGTAAAAGTGCTGATGAAGTTAGTTTTGCATCCTTTCAAATGCTGATTTCACAAAGCTAAAGCCACAGAGAGAGTACTTCTAAAGCATGCATTGATCTTACTGGGGTGGTCTGAGCTGAAGTAGACCATGAGGATGTTCTCACAGAAGTGTGTGAGGTTATCCAGCTGCCTGAGGTGGCTCTGCAAAGGGCTGCTGGAAAGGCTGGCTTTGTGGAGTGGGGCCACAAACCCAAACACAAAGGCATCCAGACTGGTTGGCCTATGATCACAAACACACACAGAGACAGAACCATATTCAGACACACACTCAGTGAAGAAAAGTTAAATAAAGTTGTGAAATCAAAAGTATCATTGCCTTTTTAAATTGTGAATTAAAATGAGTATTTGTTTAAACAGATTCCTGACAACAAATCAGATGTTTCTTTCTCATTTTTTTAATGACATTTCTATCTTAATGTTTTTTTCTTAAAGCTTTTAAAAGTGAGAGACTTAAACTGTGCTTCCAACAAACATTTAAACCCACGTAAACATAGAAGAACTCACGAGTTTCCAAAAAAGTAGTTTGAAGCTCCAAGTCTATAGGAAAGTAGATTCAGGCATTCTTTAGCATCGCTGTAAATCTGAGGCAGAGTGGGAGACGCCGTCAGCAGTCAAGGACAGAAACTCTGCACCATAAATTACTCTCAGCGGGGGCACTGAAAGAGTTGACAGAGGACATAACTGGTGATTACCGCTTTTACCTTTCCCTCCACCTCTGAGATTCTGTGCAGCGGTGCCTCTCCTTTAGTTAGAAGGATGTGGGAGAGCGCAATGTTGGCATAGCGACTCGGGACAAAAAAGTTGAGTGGGAACGGCGAGTGTGACGCAAACCATGGTCTTGTCAGATTTGTGTAGTTCTCTGCATCCACCCAGAACGTGTGTAGCTGTGGGAAAGCAAGACATCACCCTAAATATAACTAATAGTCATAGGTTAGTTTTTGTCAGGAAAAACAGTAGAGATGGTGTTACCAGAGCTGGTCGCAGTTTCTCTTCAATCAGAGCGATATACGCCATCGTATCTGCTCCTTGTCTGGCTGTTAGTTCATAGTCTGCATTGAATCTCTGTAATAAAAAACATAAACAAAAACATATAGCTTTGTAAAGCTACTGTCATTGTTACATGGTTTTGACCACACATTAAAAAAGCACTCTCACCTGTTTCTTCATAAAATTGAGAATCAGTGAAGGTTCTTGAACTACAGAGTCTCCACAAAGCAACTCTGGGACACTTGCTGGGAACAAAATTATGCAGATATCGTGGGTAATGGTGAAACTCTTTCAACAGATGAAGATCTTTTCATGCAGAACATGGTTTTGTAACCTACAAATATGCATAAATCTGTAATTATACACAGCTAGAGACCAGCTTGAGATGGGATCCCTTGGATGTCTATGACCATACTGTCATCCTCCCCAATGTAAGTGTCTCGATCACAGCCATCTTAAAGCCTTCAATTCCATCTAAACTATAAACTTGTAAAGATTTTGAGACTGAATCTGGCATTGGAGTGAATGCCGAATGTCTGAAAAACAGATATACATGTACAATATATCAATGTAAAAGATTTACCTGTAAGTCAACAAGAATTTACCACGACAGACCCACCTGTTATAGTCTTCCATGTCCAGTCAACAGGTGAAACTGTGACTTTTGCTCCAGAAAACTTGGCGTATGCCTGAGAAGAAAAGAAAACAAACAAACAATGCATAAGTTAGGAAAAATGATAACAACAGAACAAGTGATTGCATTTATGATTTAAATTTCTATCAAGAAAATTAAAGCTGGGTGAGATTAACCAAATGTGAACACTGCAACACTTCAAGAGATGTTTAGATCCACTAAACCATACTGTAGTAAGAAAATATTTTAATCTTTTGAAGTAGCTACATGCATGTTTCGAAGCCTACATGAAATATAGCTCACACCCTAAATAATATACAGGCTAACAACATAACACAAACTGCCACAGAAAATACAATACTAGTTTCAGTACTACATCAGAAAGCTACCAAAAATAAATAACTAAAAAAAAAAGATCTTCTTTTTTATTAAGTTTTTAACAGGGTGCTACAAATGAATTGTTGATCAGAAAATTAGTGTCACCTTGTGGCTCCAGTTTTTACTACACGTGTTTGTGAACATTAGCGTATTTAACAGTGATCAAACAAGATGTAATTTCCCAGCAGGGTTACTGGCTCATCCATGCTCGGTGGCTGTCTTTATAAAAAACCAAACGTAAACCAAAACAGATTAAAATACACGCTTTAACAAAACTGACCTTGAACTAAGACATTTTAATCAGGAGCACTGCCTTCTGACAAGCAGCCACACACGAAAAACAAAGCTTTGCAGTCAGGACAGTGTGTATTCAACATCTCCAGCTTAAAACCTGAAAGTGTCTTTTCTGTCCTGCAGATGAAGAAACTAAACTTATGAGGGAAACTGCAGCAGCTACGTTAGCACACAAGCTAACGACAGGACAAGCACAGCAGACACGAAAACAAACCGGCTTCTTCAAATCAGCGCTGGAAGAAGTCACTGGATATTATCCAGTGAGGCCACAACCTTACCAGAACTACGAGAGACTCGGTGTGAACAGAAGGCAAACCCCAGTCTCCTCCCCAGCATCTCAGCTCCATGGCAGCCGCCATGTTTTCATTCACAGAGGGAGCCGGTGACGTCACCCTCCTGTCATATCAGAGCCTGCGTAGTAATAATAATAATAATAATGACAACAACAACAATATTAATAATAATTATAATAATTCACTTATATTTCAACATCGGATGCCGTTTGTTATTCATCTCTATTTTTTTTAAAAAGGTAGGGCAAGTGCATCTGCACATGTCGCATTCAGTGAATATCTCCTCATCATTTCCTAGTTGCTCATCATGTGAGTATGGAGGAGTTTCATGCACAGCCTCGGCTCTCTGAAATAGAAACAAACAGGTGGTCCCAGCTGCAGAAAAAAAAAAAAAATCACAGTTCTACTATACGATAGTATAGTATACGATACGATATGAGTATAGTAACACTATAGTTGTATAGTATTAGTACTATACTATACTATACTATACTATACTATACTAGTATAGTAACACTATACTTGTATAGTATTAGTACTATACTATACTATACTAGTATAGTAACACTATACTTGTATAGTATAGTATTACTACTATACTATACTATACCGTACTGTGCCGTACCATACCATACCATACCATACCATACCATACCATACCATACCATACCATACCATACCATACCATACCATATGGCACTGTACTGTACTGTACTGTACTGTACTGTACTGTACTGTACTGTACTGTATGAGTATAGTAATACTACACGAGTATAGTAACACCATGCTTGTATAATATAGTATTACTACTATACTATACTATACTATACTATACTATACTATACTATACTATACTATACTATACTATACTATACTATACCAACACACATATACACATACATATTTGTTTTAAGTGATAGATAGATAGATAGATAGATAGATAGATAGATAGATAGATAGATAGATAGATAGATAGATAGATAGATAGA
>JAOWBL010000024.1:6296074-6319080 GCA_028564865.1 Zenarchopterus dispar | reverse complement strand
TTTATAAATAACCTTATAAGTCATCACCTTGAAGGGCAGCAACAAGTTCTTCTCTGAGATCATTGCTGATGCCTTTCCTCTTTGGCAGTGTGTTAACACAAACCTGATTGTGCCAGAAAATACCAGAAACCAGAAAACTGCCAAAAATTCTGCTTAGATGTGGTCAGCCTTGTTGATGATCAATTGATTAAGTGTATTTGATTATCAGCGCCTGGCCTCTGATTACTCTTTCAGTTCCCATGAAAGTATTAAAGTATTCATTTTTGTTCACTAAATAGTGACACAAATAATGACTCTGAGGTTGTGTTGGCCTTGATTTGACTTTTTCCTGACATGGAAAAGTTGAAAATTGAAAGAAGGTCTGCTTTCTTTTTCATTCTACGCTCTTCTTTGGATTAGTTCCTTATTTACTCTTTCTCGCAGGTGTGTGAAGATTTGGATGAGTGTCTGAGTCCACCTGAAATTGGAGGCTGTACGCCCAACTCACAATGCTACAACACTATAGTAAGATCAGATGAACTGGTACAAGGTTTATATAATCATTTCTTTAGTCCAGGGCTGTGGTTTTTGACTCTGTACTCTCATCACCAGGGCTCTTTCCACTGTGGTGCTTGCAAGGCTGGGTTCTCAGGTGACCAGGTAAGAGGCTGCCATGGCACCAGGTTTTGCCCCAATGGTCAGCCCAACCCTTGTGACATCAATGGCGAGTGTGTTGTGGAAAGAGATGGCAGCATTAGCTGTGTGGTGAGGATTCACAAGAAAAACACCCCCCAAAATATGGATGCTTTTCTCATTGTTCTTTATGTATTTAATGTATGAACTTTGACACTACTGATAACCTCACTTTTTCCTTATTTTGTATTAATGCTAGTGTGGCGTTGGTTGGGCTGGCAATGGCTATGTTTGCGGGAAGGACACAGATATAGATGCATATCCAGACAGTAAGCTCCTGTGCAGAGATAGCACCTGCAAGAAGGTACTCATTTCTAAATCCCTTTCCTTCTCTCACACTTAATTTCCACTTGTATTTAAAAACCAATCACACTACATGTTTCCCTGTGTTATCTCCAGGACAACTGCATATTTGTGCCCAACTCTGGGCAAGAGGATGCAGACAGGGATGGGATTGGTGATGCTTGTGACGATGATGCAGACAGTGATGGCATCATTAACATAGATGTAAACAATTTAGTTCTGACAAGGTTTGATTGATCATATCTATGACTTAATCACTGAGCTCATGCACTATAAACCTCATTTGCCTGTCCCAGGACAACTGCTGGCTGGTTCCTAATGTTGACCAGAGGAACACAGATAAGGATCTCCATGGCGATGCCTGTGATAACTGCAGGACAATTGAAAATCCCTCACAGAGGGACACAGATCAAGATGGTCTGGGAGATGAATGTGATGATGACATGGATGGGGATGGCAAGTGCACCTTCTTAATATTTACAGGAGTAAACAAATTGTGTTGTGAACAGTGTGGCTTAATGTTGCAAGTGATGTACATCTGCTCATACATGGTCACGTGCAGGAGATGTGGTACGAATTGTCATTTGTGGGCCTTCGCCATTTTTATTGCATGAATTAGATGCAATAAATGTAGGAGCACGTTGTGAAACCGAGTGTCTGATAAACTCATCGAAAGTCTTCCTGTGAGAGTTATCCAAACCACAGCCTGTCTAGACAAAGCTACTGAGAGAAGAACTGTCCTATTAGCAGGATGCAGACAGGGACATTTTTGTTGCTTTCATCAGACTGGCAGCATTTTATCTCCAAAACATCCTCTCTGTTTCTCTCTCTCTCTCTCTCTGATGTCTATTTCCAATTAACATCCTCTACCTGTTAGATCATTGGCTCTCAGGAAGGCCAACTCCTTTATCATTATCAAGTGTATTAAACTGTATCAAAACCATTAAAATATCCAAACTGGAATCCTAAATGTCGCCTCAAAAACTTGTCACACATATCTCATTTGATTACTCATTTGGATGACCTTTTTTCTATTCCAGTGGAAACATCTTGCCTTTGCATCTTGCATGTTTAGTCTCTGCTCAGAGGCCATGGTGATTTGCTCAGTTTGGCAGAGCTCGAGCTTCTTGATCGCTTGGTTATGTCTTTGACACTGAGGCTGAATTGCTAAGCACTTGGTCATGTCTGTCTCCTCTCTTAAAGCATTTTTCCACAGTAAGACTCTGCCAGGTGTCGAAGGCCAGTGGAAACTATTTCACCTTCATTTTAAACAAACTCTGCCACCTGGTGATCTTTTTGACTGTGCTGTAGGCAGCAATCTTTCTTGTCTTTTGTTTGGTGTTTTTTTTTTTTAATCTCCACGACAACTCTTTTACACAACACAGAAAATAAAACCACTTCACTTTTGTTCTCAGGCTTGAAAAATATTCTTGACAACTGCCAGAGAGTTCCCAACCCAGACCAGAGAGACAGAGACAATGATGGTGTGGGAGATGCCTGTGACAGCTGTCCTGACATGGCCAACCCCAACCAGGTAACAAACCAAGCAACACCCTGAAAGGGATTTCTCTGCTGCTTTAAAGTTAAACAGCAATACTTGTTTTGTCTTCCTGCAGTCTGATTCTGATGATGACCTTGTAGGAGATACCTGTGATGACAACATAGACAGGTTGAAGATCTATGCATGGAATATTTTTACTCAAGTGTCAGGATTTGCTATTTGTTTTACCTGGCTTACTGTTTTTTTTTGTTTTTTTTTTAGTGATGGTGATGGCCACCAAAACACAAAGGACAACTGTCCCACTGTCATTAACTCCTCGCAGCTGGACACTGACAAGGATGGAAGGGTTTTGTCACTTTCCTTAAAACTGATTATACTATATCTCTGGTATCTTACATTTATTATGTTTCAGTGAGTCATCTCATGGATCCCTCACACCACTACAAACTTTCTACTTTGACAGGGAGATGATTGTGACGATGACGATGATAATGATGGCATACTGGATGAAGATGACAATTGCAGACTGGTTTCAAACCCAGACCAAAAGGACTCAGACCGTTCGTATCCCATTTGTGCTCCATTTTGTTCCTCATTGTGGATGCTGTGAGCTGCCACTGTGTTTAATAAGCTGAGTCCCTACATTTCAGAGGACAAAGTTGGAGACGCCTGCGAAGGAGATTTTGACAAAGACAACGTGATTGACATCATCGACCACTGCCCAGAGAATGCTGAGGTCACACTGACTGACTTTAGAGCTTATCAGACTGTGGTCCTTGACCCGGAGGGAGACTCACAAATTGACCCCAACTGGGTGGTACTCAACCAGGTAAATAATACACAACATTCACCTCCTTTTTTCCCCTGGCTCGCTTTCAGAAGCCATGTCATAAATGATTCACGTTTATTTAATTGTCCACTGACAGGGCATGGAGATAGTCCAGACCATGAACTCTGACCCCGGCCTGGCTGTAGGTAAGTACAGGATACCATCACACCATCTTATCTCCAACTGTTATCAAATAACTTTATTTTCCTTTTTTTCCCATGTCCTCTGTATTGTTTTATGTTTCTCGTATACGTCTGTAGGCTATACAGCATTCAGTGGAGTTGACTTTGAGGGAACGTTCCACGTGAACACAGTGACTGATGACGACTACGCTGGCTTCATTTTTGGCTACCAAGACTCCTCCTCCTTTTACGTAGTGATGTGGAAACAGACAGAACAGACCTACTGGCAGGCTGCGCCCTTCAGAGCTGTGGCTGAACCAGGAATACAATTAAAGGTTGGGCAGGAGATGTTTGTTTTCTATCATTATCTCTCCGCCTGTCTGTTTTCCCTTTTTGATTTCTTGCTGCTCTTCACCTGCAGGTGGTGAAGTCAAACACAGGTCCTGGTGAGTATATGAGGAACTCCCTCTGGCACACAGGAAACACCACTGACCAGGTGCGTCTCCTGTGGAAGGATCCCAGGAATGTTGGTTGGAAGGACAAGGTTTCCTACCGCTGGTTTCTCCAGCACAGACCACAGGTCGGATACATCAGGTACAAACATAATCACAGACGCTGTTTCATACACACAAGTACTGCGAGGACTGACTAACTACTTTTATCTCATGTATAAACCAGGGCTCGCTTTTATGAGGGTCCCAAACTGGTTGCAGACACAGGAGTGATCATTGACACTAGCATGAGAGGTGGGCGGCTGGGCGTGTTCTGCTTCTCTCAGGAAAATATCATCTGGTCCAATCTGAAGTACCGCTGCAATGGTGAGTGCTCACCGACTGGATTGTGGTTCAGCCATACAAGATGTAAACATGTTGACATTTTTTCCTTCCTTTAATATTCCTACAGACACCATTCCTGCTGATTATGAGGATCCGACAAAAGCATAGACAGAGGCTGAAAGAAGTCCAAAGTTACAAAGACTGACAAATGACAGGACCCAAGGCGAGTTTTGTTGAAAGCCAAACATTGGCCAATTTATACTTAAGTTTAGTGTAACTGATGCAAGAACATGTTTAAATGAATAATGAGCAGTTGTTTTATTTTGTCTATGTCTATATCGACATGATAATAAGCTTACATTGACAAGGAGACCATTTGGATTTCCATGAATGCTTTATTGAAAGACTGTGAGAAATATGAACTCCATGTTACTTATGTTTGTGTTTTCATTATAAAATACAGTCACATAATATTCTTGTAAGTCATGGTAGTCTACAGCTTTTATGATGGATCCTTGATTCTTTTTTGTTCTTTTTTTTTTGACATCAGCTGCTGAGCACCACTACATTTTAACATTCACAAAAACAATTAAAATGCAAAAATGTTTCCAAATAACATTGGTCAGGTAACAAGATTTTGCAGGTATTTAAAGCATAACTGAAATGACATTGTGCCCATATGGCAGCACTATAGCAAAAATGTACACATAAATTATAAAACATATAAAGAATGCAATAAGATAAAAAGACAAAAGTAATAATGAATTGAGAAATAAAATGATCTCCATGTGCAATATATTGTACTTTTATACAGCACAAAACACACAAAAATTGAAGGTAAACGGGTGACGGTCTTAATTCACCAGTAAACTTGACAGCCAGTGCTGAATAATTAAAAGCAAGTCTGAACATGTTATTCTGACCACCATGCAGACAAAACTAACAATGTGATAAAAAAGCATTTATAGCAGAGCAGAAAATGGCTCCTTTGAGTGTGTGTGTGTGTTTGCAAATGCATCACATTCCCAGCTGTATATTTCACTGTAACAGACTACAATCCAAGACTTTTCTGGTTTTCTGATGTCTACCTTTGGCAAAAGCTCCTTAACTGAGTCACTGTGGCTCTTCCAGAGAGGTGACATTTCACTACATCATTCTCATCTAAGGCAGGTTCATTTGAAGATGGCTACCCTGCATAATGGTTTCTGGACATGTATAAACGACGTGGATTTCTCTATGAAAGGATTTGGCTCAAAGGGAGCAGTTCCATTAGTAAAACTTGAAACAGGGTTTCTAACTTTGAGAAGCGCTTTTTCTGCTGCATAGAAACCTCCTACAAAATATAATAAAGCATCAACATATACATATTAAACGTGAGCCTGAGAAATGAGTTTTACACATGGTCAGGACCAAATCTAATTCCATTTACACCACATTCCTTCTCTGATTCACACTTAAATAAATACAAATTTTATGTGATATCCTTTGAAATAAATTTGTCCCAAAACTTTGCTACAACTTTGTGGTTCAACGGCACAGAACTGAAATGCCTGGCTGAGTGTAAAAGCAAGAATCTGGGAAAAACGCAGAGAAAATACACACACCTTCAAGTCTGAAACTTTCAAGGAATCTGCTGGGGTTGAATGTTTTCTAAATCTGCATCTGATTGTAAGTAATAGAAAAACTCCAGTCAGTGGTAATAAAAGAATACAAAATTACCATCTAAAGTATTAACAGCTTAACTTTGTAAAACAAAGAAACTAGCATATAAAACAAAAGGCAACAGATAATCCTCCACTTTGAATGCTGAGGGTTGTGGTTCAAGGTAAGAGAGGTGTGTACTGGTCCCTTGTTCCAGCATTAGAGCTGAGCTTGGCGTCATACTACAGATCAGTAGTCTGAGCCGTGTGTGAAGCTGTATGATCTATGCCTCAAAGCGCTTCGGGCACATCATAGGGGCAATAAGGGTCATCATGTAGAGGAAGAGACACACCCAGGAGGAGGACATTTTGATCCAGAACACTGACCAGCTACCCTCCAGAAGCTTTTCGATCTTATGGTCAGTGTAGCTGCAAGACAGGAACACAGCATGAGAAGTTAGCAGATGCACAAAAAGACTGAGGTTTCACTTTCACCCCAATCAACAACTGAGCAGTCTTAACTGAGCCTAGATTATACTAAGAACTTAAAGCAACAGCAGATCAAAAAGATCTGAGTTCAACACCCTAAAATTTTACACAGCTCATGTAAAACGTGAGCTGAACATCTCAGAATAAGTCCAATCAAACATAGAGAAATATAAAATATAAAAAGACAAAAGAGATTTATTTCTGTGCTGTTGGTAAATGGGTTACAGTTTTTCATATCTTAACGTGGTTGTTTAAACTGAACTAACTGAACAATTTACTCATTTTAGAAATCCACATTGAGATACAAGTTGCTAGTATGCTAACCTTACTGCGCATCTTATTTTTCAGTGAAATGTATTTTCTGCAGGTTTGGGCTTACTATCTATATCCCTAAGACGTATCGGTGATTTACAGGACTGTTTCTTTTTCAAGACCGTAGAATAGATCACTTACTGGAACCAGTTGGTGACGGTCATCATGACATAAAGAGACCCCAGGAAGAAAACGAAGTGGAAGAATGAATAGCTATAAATGGTTCCCTCTCTTTCATCATACAGCACATTCTGTCCTGAGCCACTCCTCTCCTCATCATAGTCCTCTGAAACACACACATTAAATCATGCAGAGTATGCAGGTCAGTGTCACATCTAAAATGTTTAACAAAAAAAACTTTTGTGAAAACATTTTATTTTTCCCTGGTAGGGTTGGCAGGGTTTTCTAAAATAAACTACACTTGTGTTTTATTTCCAGCAGGTGGCAGTCTGATTCTGCAGACGCATCCCTTTCACTCTGATCCTGCTTTCCTGTCAAACTAACCTCTTAGTAACAGTGACATCATCTTTGTTTGCTGACCAATGCTTTCTCACCATCCTCAATCTGGCTGTGGAACAGCATTAAGTGTACCCTAGAGTGTGCAAGTGTGCATGTACGTTGACTGCAGAGAGTGTGAGGTGAAGCTATAGTTAAAGGGAAAAGTACTCGATGTTCCTTACCTGTGTCATCACCATAGCAGAAACAGCAGCGGGCAATCTACAATATAAAACAAAGACAAAACAGTTTAATATGGAGCTGGGAGTAGATATTTGAAAAACCTACGCATCTAGACACATTTTGTGTTTAATTGGTTTCGTCAAGCCTTCAGTGGCATATAACTAAGTGTCTGGACGTTGAAGTTTCCATTTGATGTGTTTAACAGGACTGCATAACTTGCTACCCACACACCCAGTGATGCCTGAATGCTTGTGCATTTACCTCAGTTTCTGGCTCACCAATCCTATACACTCTAAGTGCTGCAGAGCTTCGCCTTGTAGTGGAGGTCCAGCTAGAGGAAGTACAAGGGAGATAGGAAGACAGATGAAAGGAAATGAAGGTTGTAATTCTGTCACAGTAATATACAGTTTTAGGTTGCTGCAGAGTCTTAATTTTCTCCATTTTTAAAGAAAGGCCACAAGAGACTGGATGCCTCCACTTAATGGGAAGCACATGTGAACAAAAGCTAAAGACCACCATTCTTGTTTGTCACAGCCTTTGCTCGACTGTAGCCAATCATGTGCCCTCATTTTATAAGACGATTTCAAAAGGGCTTTTTGGGCATTGTTAAACAGTTCATGTCAGTGTTTGGTAAATGTTTGGGTAATAGGGCAGCCTTCTATTAAATGACATTTTTCTTAGTTTTACTCATCTTACTTCAGATCAGTTAGATGACCAATAACAGTTTGCTTTTTTATTGCAGTTAGGTTTTTTTTTCTTTATTAACTGAATTGTGATGTTTAAGGTTGGGATAAGAGGCTGGGGAAAGCAGCATTTTTATGAATCCCCTCATAAATATAGCAAAAAATATGTATTTACATGCAGTTTCCCTTTATGCAAATGCAGTTTTATTTAAAGCATTTTTTTAGAAGACATTTTGACTTACTTTTACAATTATGGTCAAGCAACAAGTTAAAAGCAATGACCTGATTTTTTTGTTTATAGTAAAAGCTAGGATTATGCAATTACTTGTGATACTTAAGGTTATTGTAAAATGCCGAGAATGGTAATTGTATCTGTGTGTGCGCGTATGTGTGTCTCACCAGGAGTAAAGTATACAGCCAAACATGATAATGGCTCCAACAGTGGTGACTATTTTCTTGTCGCCCTGTGTCTCAGAGTTGAGAGGGAACGCACATATGGTTTTGTTCACACCATTTATCTCCAGATCTAGACAGAGACAAATACAAAGACACATATTATCCTTTTACATTTAAGCCTAAATTATTATTTTGATAACTACTGTGGAAATGGAAATGTGCAAAGAGATGCTTTTTTTATTTACTACAATACTGAAAAGGTTTTCGTTAAAGTCAGAATGAAGCAAATTCAGAGATTTTAATGGAAACATTACATCTAATATTTTTTACATTCCCTGCTTTTGAATTGGAGTGTGTTCATGATAAGACACCACAGGTCCGGGATGAGGAGGATTATGTTTTTTAGGAAAACCAAACACTAGAGTCCATTCACCTTAAACTAACTATACAATCTAAGTGTGTGGCTGACGTCAGCCAGGTTAGTATTTTACTTTTATCATGAAAAGGGAATATTCTCTGGATACCAGAGTTTAGTCAACAACTTGACCTGCTTGCTTATAAAGATAAAACAAAAATGTTCAATGAAAAATATGTTTAAAAATTTTTTTTAATGGTATAAAATAATGTATAAATACATGTGGGCATAACAGTGCTCCCACAGTATTGAACTGTAAGCACTCAGTCCACTTCCCTGCATCCACTTCTTACTGTAACACATCCATCAGTCTGGAGCAGGGTAAGTATAGACTCAGATATTTTTCCATCGCTTCCCCACCACAAATCAATTACTCTTAGTATAAGTGCTTTTCTTGTGGCTACACTGCCTAACACCTTAACATGCATGTAGAAAAGCTCTTACCATCACTATTGAGTCTTAACTCAAGTTCTGCTTCATTTATATTTCACCACACATTTAAAGAGTGTGATTACCATCATTGAAGATTTGAGTTTTGAACACAATTTCTCTTCAAAGACAATGACTCACTCCAATCCCACAATATTTTTAAAATGTGAAAGATAAAAATGTGTTGGGCAGTTTGTAACCCAGTTATAGTAATTTCAGCAGTCTTCTTGGTTGTTTTGTTTGCTGAATGATTTGAATCAAAAAGATGCGTCTTCTGACATGCTTAAGAAATGAGAAGTTGTTGTTGTGCATCAGTTATATAACTTGTTGCCAGTGGAAATGTTAATTGCAGCTGTACTCTTTCTTGTTTGCTCAGTTATCTCCATGTTGTGCCTCTGTATCATTTGCCCTCTAGATACTGTTTATTTCACCTTGTCAGATTTGTCATTGACAACCCACAACAGTGTCTCAGATTAGAGAGTCATCTTCATCCTCTTTTGGTTTTTAAGGCTTATTTTGTGGTTAAAAACGTGGTTTTCTTTTAAGTTCATCTTACTCATAGACTTTAATATACAAACTTAGCAAGACCTGTATTAAGATTCATGTTTCTTAATTAATCTTCACAAAACAAAGCAATATTTACCAAATCAAAATTATTCATAGACTTTTTCTTGATCTTCATATGATTTTCCAAAGGGTAATACATTTTTAAAAAGACAGTTACCTGTATAGCTGGATCATTAGTGTGTGCATATGGTGTTGCCCAGTCATGCTAGTCTCAGGATAATGCAACCAAAAATTCGACAATGACCTACAATTTTAAATATAGTGTACAGTATATGCATATTAACTATTATCGCATTCCTAAATATAAAAAACACCAGTGCAGAGCTAAGTGAAACTTTGCAAATGCTAATTTAATGTTACTCACGGCAGTGACGTTTTCTCTGTGTTCTTACTCACATTCTTTCGGCTTGCTGGAGAAGGCTGAGAAGGTGAGGTACATGACGTATAGACTGATGACTCCTGGCTGCAACAGGCCAGATTTGGGTTGCACTGTAAAGACACATAGTGAACTTTTATTAGAACTGTCAACATTTACCAAGATTTGAGGCTTTAAACTGATTACATTAGACTAATGTTATTGTCTCTTATATGTGTTGCCATTAAGTATTTTCTCCAAAACTGCATTCCTGTGAATGCTACATAGAAACAGATGCTTGAATCTCCATATATTTAGCTGTCAAATTAGATAAAACTGGGTTCTTACATCTCTGAATGCAAGGGGAGATGGCGAGTAAGGACACAATGAGGCAGAGACTGCCATTGATGCCCAGGAAAATTTTGTTGAGTAAACAACCCTCTGGGTGGGTGTAGAAGATAATCATGAGGATCAGAAATCCCACCGCCAAACTCAACAGAGTCAGAGTCACAAAGGCCAAAGCTGCGTACCAAAGACGATTATATTCAACTCCTGAACTCCTGTAGACAGAAAGAGGGAGAAGGAGGGAAATAAACAGACAGAAAAGGGAAAACAAAAGCAATGAACTGGAGAAAAGTAAATTTAATGATCACAAAATATTCAAACAGGGGCAAGAGGGGCAAGAAAAGGAAAGGAGACTGACACAGTAGAGATTGACCTAAAGAAAATTAAAAAAAATTATAGAAAGAGAGAAAGGACACTTGGTATGACACAACTTCATCCTGAGGAGAAAATATGACGTTAACATCTGCTTTAGCTGTGCTTTAGTTAAGGTTTTTTCAACACACAAGTGAGCATGCTAATAAAATACAGAAACAGGTTCACATTTACTGCATCAATTACCAAACCATTAAAACACAGCTGAAACTATCTCTGATACCCTATTCATACAGAATTAATATTACCTGGGAAATACTACAAGAAACACTTGTCTACAGTAACTATGGCAACTGCAGTGGATATTGTGTTCGATAAGATTTTGTGAAAAAAAAGAAAAGAAAGAAATTCAGTAGCATTAAGTTTCACATGGATACCCATAGAAAGCAAGGAGTCCAGAAACAGCATAAGAGTGACAATGATATGGATGACATGCATAGCAGCAAACAGTAAAAATTTTTTAATTCTCTTTCTCCAGCACAAAGCCTAACCTGGCAGCACAAAGCCTTTATTTACTATAATGAATACTTTGGTTATAACTAGGCCTACTGCTCTGTTCACTGTTACCACAGCAACTAAAGCACTTGCTCATTTTCAGGTTTTGTCACCTGTCAAAAATTCAAAAAGTTACTGAAGTACAACTGTAGTGCGTAATCAGGTGCCTTCTTTTAAGTATTTCTCCAAAAAGTGCAGAAACAAGCCATGAATGTATATCATGATTGTTAACTGTGTGTTAATTACAAGTTGTTTAACAAAATACAAGGCCCTGACAACACATCCAGAGATTCATGTCTGTAAATTACAGTAAAGCACAGACTTTGCTCATCCAGTGCCAATACCGGTACATTGCATAAAAACATGATGGGTGGGTGTAATTTTTGAACTACTGCATCTCCTGAGGTAATTGTAGCCCTGTGTGAACAGGATATTACAGTGTGTATTTGCCCAAAAAGGCAAACTCCTGAACAGCTTGCATACTGTGAATCTGTTGAGCCCTTTCCTCCTAAGCCTGCCCCCCACGAACAGAAGTAAAAAGCTGCACTATACCCTTACCCTTTGAGTTTTTTTCCCACCCAAATATTGCCACAAAGGAATCAGTCCCACAGAGTTTCTTTTTGACAAATAAAAAGCACTTCACTAATCTCATTTAAATGACATCCACAGAGTGAGCCAATATGTTCCTGGGACAAAAGAGAAAGAAGAAAAGAGAAGACATGTAGCTCTCACCAATTTGTGTTCCATCTGTGTGCAAACTCCACCAACAGCATGAGCTGGATAAGCAGAAAAATGAATCCCCCTGCCGCTCCTATGTAACGCCATACTGCGTTATTGAACAGAGGGGAGAAGGTGCAAAGGTTGAAATGATGATGGAAACTAATGCATTTAAGCTGCATAATTATTTAACAGGCATAAATTAATTTTGCATTATCTTTTACTTTGAATCTTGGTACTTTATTTATTACTTTGAAGAAACAAAAGACAAGGTTGGAAGGCTGTTTCACTGGAACTGAACGTCCTGTTATTACCTTCCAAAAAGGTGTCTTGCTCTGGAATGAAGAACGCTCCAGCACAACACGCTGCCAGGAGAAGAAACTTTATAAACCAGAATCTGAACGTGAAAAAAAAAGAAGAAAACAAGAGTGGTCAAAACTCTGCAACCACAAACGCTTTTGACAATATTGGCAAGTATACAGAAAGTACAATAATTAAATAATATGAAAATATAACCAGCATAATTTCATTTTGGTTGTTAGCAAAGCAAATGTAGAGACTTTCCTTGACTCATTAAGTAACCAAAAAACATCTGTTATATTTAGTATTTATATGCAGATGACTATAAATGGTTTAACAAAACAAAAAGGAAAAACAAGAAAATAAAACTGGGACTTCATACCCGTTATGTATGGCTGCCCTGCAGCCTGTGCTGTTCTTGATTCCTATAGTGAAGATTGCGAAGAATAGGAAGAAGCAGGCCATCCCAAAGCACATCTTATAGACTGCAGAATATCCAACCAGAGTTTGGCAGTTTTCCCCTGCACTGACCTTCTTACACAGCTCATTGTAGAAGGGGATCTGATTGGCAAAACCATAAACCCAACATTTTAGGATTAGATCATTATGAAAAGAACCCCACCCCTACTCATGTTTGTATAGTGCGTGGCCTCTGTAAAAGAGCTGAATAGTGTCTATTCTCTGTGTCACGCCACTAAAGGAACAGAAAGAGCGAACAGGCAGTAACAAAAAACGCGCTCTCTCTCTCTCCATGGAGCCCTCTTTCATACTTTATTCTCAACAGGCTGTTAGAGGGGCCTTACAACTAGCTGTCAGTGTATACAAACAAAGGACGCTGATGAATAAATTAACTGGCTTTTGTTAGCAAGTCACAGGAAATGTGAAGAAAGAAAAGAGACAACATTAACAGCTGAGAAAGAGGGACTTTTCCTTTTTATTATATTCAAAAAAAAAAAATCTTTAAAGACAGTTGAAACCATTTTTGGTAATGTGATACATTTGCTGTGGCCTTCAATGGAAAACTATTTTTCAGATGCTGAGTGGCAACAGAGACTCATTTTAAATAGAATAATCATCGAATGGAAGTTTCTTCATGTCCATGAGCAGAAGATACGCAAGTCAGTCACATGATAAAAACAAATGACAAAATAATTTTGTAGGAGAACTAGGAAACTTTGCTTTATGAAATAATTGTTTATCTTGGATTTAATAATTACTGGCAGACTAACATAGTTGAGACATTAGTGGACTGAGCTGTCATCACTTTAGCAGACAGGAGAGTTCAGAGCCAAATCACAACATAAACCAAAACGTCCATTTTAGATCTTTTATCTCATGTTGAAGAGGATATTAGCATGTCCATGGTGTTGTGATTAAGAGAGAAAGGGGCCGGCTGTTTCAGACTGCTGTAAATCTCTTGAGAAAAGACTAGCCCTCTCATAGGAACAATAGCTGCTCTCTTGGCTGGGACTTCCCACTGTGCTCAGTATGTGACTGACACTGTGTGTACATCAGTATGAGTGTGTGTGTGTGTGTGTGTGTGTGTGTGTGTGTGAGAGAGACACGGCAGGCTTTCTGTGAGGCCATCAGAGGCCATTTTGCATCTGGATGGGCCTGCTACACGGTACTCATCTCATAAGGAGTGCACTGCATGCACTGGAAGAGGAAAAGAAGTGTACAAATACCGACACCCAACTGTTTTTTCATTTGAAGATTAGTTATCATCATGGTAACACACATGGATGAAATTCCTTTTTTCTTTGCATATGTAAAATATCTTTATTTTCTTGTTTACTAATTTCTTGTTGACTTTAGGTCCAATGAAAATACCATATGATCACCTGAAAGGTCAATGTTACTTGCCAACCTCAGACACTTGGTGTTATGATCAAGAACATTCAAAGCTGAAATGTGTTAATGACAACATTTCTGAGACCTTATATAACTAAGTTCAGTTAGACTCATCCAGATGTCAATGATAGCAATACACACTGCAATGCAGTTTAAACGGATATTTGTCTGAATCATCTTTGAGAAAATCCAATTCAGTTTATCAGACACAATAACAAAATAATGTAGTTTCTGATACTACAAGGTAGTGCAAAGAGAAAAACATTAAAAAAAAATTATTTGAGAATTATCTGAATCAAGGTATGTTTGGATTCATTACAAGTGAAATATAAAAGTTACAATAAACATTAAAATAAAACACAGATTTTGTGTGTGTGATTGCATTTTCTTGCAGTTCAAACATTTTTTTACTTTGTGTTGCTGGTACTCACATTGTTTTTCATTTCCTCTTCCACAGTAGGAGACATCATGAAGCCACAGATTATTGTGACTAACAGGAAATACAAGGCGTACATAATTCTGGTTCCTGTCGACTGTCTGATCTTCGGGCAGCAGTTACAGCAGCATGAGCAGGCCGCTGAGCCGCAGCAGCAGGCCAACTGCACAAAAGGGAATGGGAAACAAAAATAAAGAGAGATGGAAAACTTTATTCTGGTATAAAACTTTCCACAACATCTGATACAGACATCAGGCATTTAAAAGAAACCGTGAAATGGATGGATCAGGATTTAAGAAAGAGAGAAAAAAAATCCTGAAGTAAGCAAATAATTCAACAAAAATGTTTTTGCAAGTCATTTCAGTTCATTTATTTATTTTTACATGTAAGTTTCTGTGGTGTAGTAAGTTTATTCAAAAGTGACACAAACAATTCTTTTAAAGTTAAATACATAATTATCTTTGTTTTGCTGAGCACATATAAAACACAGGTGTTTTAAAGACTGGCTCAAGGTTGCTGTTTGACATTTCATGTGGTGCTGTAGTACATCATCTTAAACATTTTAAACTTTACAGAGATTACACTTTCCATTTCACCATTATGGTTCCTTTCCTAATGCTGGGAATCTTGCATAAAGAGACACTGCTTTACTGACATAAGTTTCTTTCCTTAATCATAGTTTCAGTCACAAGGGACGGATCCCCTTTACTCCTTTGCAGAATGAACTTCTGGTTCTGTCTGGGTGGACGACGATAAATACATGAATACATTTCCTGTGATCTATTTAGGAAAGAAGTGACTCTATAATTATTCACAGGACCTTTTCTGTAGGCGTTCCACTCTACTTATGTAAACCTCACATTTACTTGTGTGGTAAAAGTTAAACTGTAGTTCAGGCGTGCCGGCTACACTGATGCACTGTCATTCATAGGTTTATCTTATGAGTTAAAACACCGACTGTGGCGGTGAAAATGGAAAGGTTCAAGTGAAGATTAAATATGGAGGGTCAGAGTTAAAGGGAAATCAAGGTGTTTTGGTAGTGGCATACAAGGTGAAAGAAGGACAATTGTGGGTCAGTCATTAGTTACTTGCCAACAAATGGTAACACATAAGCTGGATGGTGTCAAAGTGATGTGATCCGTTTTTGCTCTCCCTCTAATCTTGTTGGTAATCTCTGTAACATCAGTTTGTCTTTATTTCTAGCCTCCCTGTTCTCTCATGTCCATGGCATGCCTCACACATGACTATCTGAACATTAAAAGTATGCCTGTAAATAAATCAAGTTTTGCAGCTAGTTGGAACACGTCTTCCTTACCTCATTTATTACAAATGAACCATTTTAACTTACTTCATCTTGTGCTAATTAATAGTGCAAACTAACGTCACCTTAATAAATCCAATCAATCCATCTATTTTTGTTACCAAAATGCCAATTGAAACGAGGACTGCTAGCTCCAGCTTGAACTCTGGTCAAGGTTTCCACTGGAGCTCCAGTCATATCTTCAACTAAGAGCTCTGGTTGGAGGCAGCTGGAGCCTTTCATGGGTGTCTGTCAGTACAAATAACTTCTCAACAACTATCTCCTTATTTTAAAAATAACATTATCTTTAAAATAAGAATGATTATGCTCCCTTCAGTGTTAATTTGGAAGTCAAGCTCTAACAAAGTCATAAATGGTTAAAGTGATCACAGTTAGATGTTTGACACAATAGGCTGCTTTTTAAGATGGTGGTTATATTATTGAATTTCTGTGAATTAACCAATATGTTGCATCTGACATTTATTCAACATAAAGCGCTTTCAATTTGGTAACTGTAACATATTAACATTCAGTCCTTCTTGACCTTGGACATATAAACACTGTTTCTGCAGGATTTGATATGGGGTATGATCCAAAAAAAAAACAAAAAACAAAAAACAAAAACGAAAACTCAGTGAACCCCAGTGATTTACACCGAAAAGTTAAAACTGAAAATTTAAACATAACCTTTTCTGGATCAGGTTAGTGTAAATTACTAGGGTGATGTAACCAGATTACAAGAAAACTGACGTTTAACCTGCCTTTATACTAAACGCACTTGAGTAACCCACTTATGAGATTTGTCTTCTTTGCTTATATTGTTATTTCTTAACTCCTATTCCTAAGAAATTGTTACAAGAATCTTCAAATACTGACTTTGTGCAGCAGGTTTTGACACTGTTGCAGTTCTTGCTGAGTATAGCCTAATGTCCTCTCAAACTGAAAAGCAGCAACTAAACAAAAGTAAAATTTTTTTGCAAAACAAGAGTAACAACTCTAAAACTGATGAGCACTAACCCAGCAAATATTTTATTTGTACTAAACCAGCAAGTATCTCATTTGCTGGGTTAGTGCTCATCAATTCTTCACTACTGTTGTGGAAATATTAGTATCTCTGTATTCACATATTTTAACCACTTGGTGACTATCTGAGCTAGACTAAGTGTAGTAAGCTAATAAGAATGAAAACGTGACAGATGGCCCAAGTTCAGTGGATTTAATATTTTATTTGTATGCAAACAGGTCTAAGCATAGATCTGAAGATTTGACTTTGGAGTGACACAGAACCACTGACAGCATGACAATTTTGACAGAACAAAAATTAGACTAAATACAACATTTTCTTTGCAGCTGTGTAGTACAGCTGAGCCAAAACTCTTTATAAACAAAATATGAGTCTGAACTCTGTTCTCATAAAGTGACTGAAGATTAAGTTTTCATCACAACTACTTTTTTTGTGCATTGTATGGTACTTTGACTCCACTGTATGGGACATTTTTAAGGCTCAGTATGTATGCACAGAGCTCACTCTAAAGGTCCACTATATTCTGAGTAGTATCTGATTTCAGACAGGTTCATAGAAATAAGCAGCACGACAGTATGCATGCACATCCACACACACACTTATTATGTTTGGACTGTTCTGCCACTTGACCAAACTTGCACACCTCAGTTTGATGTTCTACACACATTAAAGCTGAAAACATACCAACTACATAACATTTAAGTATTTTGTAAAACAAATCAAACAACAACATGGATTTTTTTTTTTTTTTGGTGGTGGTATAGGGCAGCAAACATATTTCTTGTTGCCTGGTATCCTATTGAATATTTTTCATGTGACACTAGTTATCAAATATCACATTTACAGAAATGGATTGATTTAATTAGGAATGGAAAAGTAACATGTACACATCTACACTAGGCAATTGTTCAGAACATAGGAGGTTTTGTTAAACTGAACTACATCAAACCAAGCAAAACTATTCAGCTAAAAAAAAAAAAAAAAAAAAAAAGACTCATTGCTTACTTGTGTTGTACTATATGCAACTATAGATAGATAAACATTTTATATAGGCATATACACCCTTGTAGCCCAATACCACTTGAAACCGCACACAGAACAGAACCATAACTTGAAATAACAAGGAGCATATGTTTGTAGAGTTCAAATGCCAAATGCCATAACTTCTGATCTGATATTGTTACAGACAATTACCCTTAATTCTATGAATGTTGCTCTTGGTTTCATTTTGGCAACACACAGCTAAACAAGATACACGGTTTCCTTTTTCTCTGGTCCACCCACATTTCTCTGTCAGTGGACAATGAAATAACCGCTAGAGGCTAAAAGTTAGTCAGTAAGTACAAAAACAAAAACAGAACAAAAATAGTTGCAAAGGCTTTAAATATTTCATTTGTGAGTTGGTGTCACTAGGGGCTGCACACATACAGTGAGGTGGCCTAACAGGAAACGCCAAAGGAGGGAGTTCTGAGACACCAACGTCTTGAGGAATCCACACACTACTACACATAAAAATAAAAAAATATCCATGGTGACCAATACTGATCCTGCCTACTACATAGGCCCTCTGGCATTGCTCGCCTGCCCCAACTACCATCACGACAGCTGGTTGGAGTGTCTGTAGTTTATACCTCAACTTAAACATCTATAGCAGCCTGTGAACATTTTAACACAGACCATAATTCCACCTTTAACCTAACGCTTAATTTGCAAGTAAGGAGTCAAGTTCAACTGAAACTTAAAATCTCTGAACACACGAAAAAAAACCCCCCAAAAACTGTGATTAAACTCTCACAAGCTGAGAGAGAGCACAAGAGACACTTGTCTCTCTGTTTTGGCCTGAAGCTGTTTCATTTTTTATCTCAAATACTCCCCATCCTGTTACTTAGACTCATTATCATCTCAACTTTTTTCTTCTCATAAGTTTCTCCTCTTAACCCCTTCTTTGTTATTTTCAAGTCCTCTTCACTTTTTCCCCTCACACTCCAATGTTCAGCAACCTTTCAGCTCTGAATGGATACAAGTACAAAGATGATGTAATCCTTGCTTGGAAAAAGCAAGGATTACGTCACTTATATGTATTCCATATAATATAGTTATATTATCATAAAACAATATAAATACCATACAAACCTGAACACGTGTTACATGGACAGTTATTGTATGGACTGACTGACTGAAAGGTGGACACTAAATCACAGTACATATGGTAAATCAAAAGACCATATCAGTGAGTAAACTAAGCTTGTTGTAAAAGAAAAGGGTTTTGTTTTTCTGCCCCAAAACTTCAACTGCATTATCACCTTTAAAAAAGCAGTATGACATTTTTTGACAAATAGAAAATGGAAATGGCCACCTCCGTTAAAAACAACTGGTAATAAAAAGTGTAGCTGTGCAGACATAACTATTTATGCAATACAAACAGGAACACTGAAGAAATAGGTCACTCTATCACAGTACCCTAACAACAGAAGTCTCCCAAGGTCGCACACAGAACCGGTTCGGGCCATTCTACTTCATCAAACCAAACTGCTAAAAAACAATGTCAACACTGGCTACGAAATTATCATCGGACAAAATCTATGTGGAATACCAAAAGCAGGATGCATCTGTTGGCCGTCACTGACACGTTTGTTTATCAGAATTGAAAGAGGCAGTTGACACACACCCACCACAAGATATTTTTTACCGGAGAAACACTACAGCACATTTCTCACTCGCCTGAGCTATGACTGGGCAAAACAACATGACTGGTATCCTAAAGCATAACAACCTGTTTTCTTCTTTTTTTTTTTTTTAAAGCATACTCCTCTTATTTATTTATTTATTTATTTTAGCAAAAACCTAAAAATCATTAATTACAGAATCTTGGTATCATGGAAATGCAGCCTCAGACAAACAATAGCATAGCTTTTTTCACCAAACTAAATAACAATTACAGAGATGGATGGATAGATAAATAAATAAAGTAAGCAAGCAAGCACCCCATGATTTGATCATTTGTAGAACGACCTGTAGCATTTTCTGCATCTCTGTCAGTTTCACAGATTATTGTGGAGGAATTCTGGCTCATTCTTCACAACATTGCTTCAGCTAATTGAGGTTTGTGGGGATTTGCTTGTGCACAGCTCTCTGAAGGTCTGGTCTTACACACTCGATTCTTTTATTTTGAAGTCATTCTGACGTAAATTTGTTGAACTGGATCACTTTCCTGTTGCATGCTCCAGTTTTGACCAAGCTTTAGTGGTCTGGCAGATGTACAAATGGCCACACATTTGCCTTTAGAATATTTTGGTATAAAGAGGGGTTCATGGTTGACTCAATGAGACCAAGATGCTTGGATCCTGTGGCTGAAAAACAACTCTAAATCTTTCCCCATCCACCACCAAGCTTGACAGTAGGTATGGGGTGTTTCTGCCAAAATGCTGTGTTTGGGTTTTGCCCAACATGTCACTGGGCATTAAAGCTCTAACAACACGACTTTGGTTTCATCTGCAAATATGTGATTGTTGCAGAAGTCTTGTGATTTGTTCAGATGAAGGTTTGCGAACCTCATTCATTATACTTCATTCTTTTAACATAACATTACACTGCAATAAGACTCCTTTATACAAAATGACTTACAAAAAGAGAACGGCAATCATACCACAAAAAGTACAGAGATGTGCAGTATGCCAAACATGTAATTTATAAAAGGAAATAAGCAATTACAAATGCCAGCAGAAAATATGAGCAAGAGATTAGCCTTACACTGACAATTGTGAAGGAAAGTGGTTTCAGAAATCTGTTAGACAGGTAGGAGTACATTTTCTTCTATCAAACATTCAGAACAAAGTCTACTTGTTCAGTCTTCTAATTGTGCTGTCATGGACTATAACACTTAAAATGTTCAAACTGTATGGTAATGGTTTTTTATAACCCTTTTGGAGATTGATGTGCAACAACAAACGTTCCCCTTAAGACAGTTTGTTATATCATTAGCACTGTGTTAACATAAAGTTGAATGCTTTACACTAGCCAACTGCCAAAAAAAAATCTACTATTACAGAGGCCGTACATCTGCAAATGATCAACTCATCGAGGACTGATGATGAGCATGTTTTTGTTTGTTTCTTTTTTTTTTTTAAAAAGAAGCACAAAAGACCTTTAGTTAGTTTTAGCTCAGTGGTCCCTCTATTGGCATGGAGGTACAGCTGTTTCTATAACATTATTAAAGATTTCTTGTTTGATCTCTTACTCATCGTCTCATTTTCATTTCATTTCTTTTTTGTCTCTTAATTGCCCTTGTAAAAAAGCCCACTGTAACTCTGTGACCTAGTTTCATTTTTGTTGATGCACAATGCCATAAGTGTCCAAATGCAATTGGCTAGTATTTACCAATAGTAGGAAAAGGAGACTCTGAAAGCTAGACAACACTTCCTAGCAGTAAGAAAGTATTTCTCCAATCTAAATTTAAACCTTTTGTGCTACTTTAAACAAATTTTAAAGTGAAAAATTCATGTTATTGTGAGTCTAAAGTTTTAATACCCAATACCAAAACTGAGTGTGATCACATAATTTTAAGTTTTTACACCCCCACCTAAAAGAAGAAAAAAAAAAGAGAGAGAGAAAAAAAAGAAACCAAAGGATTTTGAATTTTGCACATGACTATGCATCACATTAGTACAATACTAAACTATGCCAGTTTGCTCTTCTTTAAATTCAGGGTACTCCCAGCTTGCTAAAGCTTTAGGTAAGATTATTTGATGAAAAGTTAAACTCAAGAATTATGACAACACCAACAGCTCAGATGAAACCACATACACACCCTCTTATATCAAATTACAACAGTGTTTTCTATTGAAGGTAGACACGGGAAACCAGCAGAGAAAAAGTGAAGCCAAGCAAAACAAAAAGAGCTTTAAGACAATACAATTCAAGGCAGGATCTTTTTCACAGAAGTTAGACCTACACCATTCCTCCAAACACTGTGACAACTCCACTATTGTGTATATAGCTAGGCAGCTGTATACACACAGCAAAAATGTATTACTGCTTTGTTTCCTATACACAAAGGGAAGCCATTGCTTCTCTCTTGGCAAACACAATATAGCTAGTGGCAAAAGGCAAAAGTAAAAAAAAAATCTGTCAAATGAAGTTTAAAAAAAAAAAATTAACAAAAGTAGAACTCAGATGTAGTGAAAAGAAAAAAGGGATACTGATGAAAAAGTCCATAGCAGAGAAAGGAGTATGTAGTATGTAATAAAGGAAATGGCCCAAATACAAACTGGAAAATCATTAAAACATAAAGCAATATCAGATCTATAATATGTTTACCAGAACCACAGACCTGTTTCACTACCCAAGTGAACTCTTCACCAGTGCGAAGCTTCATAAGATGAAGACTTATCTGCAATTTCACATGGTTACATCAGGACCTTCAACTCTTGCACAAAAAAAGCAATACATTGCTGAGATATGAGAAGATATGACAACTGGGAGACTGAAGAAGACATTATCTCTCTGGTATAACAGTTCAGAGGGAGAAAGGGGAAGAGGAAGGACTACCAGCCACGTCCCTGTAGAAAAACAAACTCCTCCTGCTACTGCTGACCACAGCAAAATTCCTGGGAGGTTGAAAATAGCAGACGTGTCTTGCATGTGTAATTTTGGTCAGTAATTCTAATACAACTCACCAAGAGAGTTGGTACGGAGGACACCGCTCCAAAGGATTCAATGTGCAGTGCAAAGGTTTTAGTCTGACACATCAACATATGCTTTAAAAATAGTCCAACTCTTTTGTTAACTTACAAACTCCGTCAAAACGCTTATAAGCTAATGTTCGTTGTATTTCTTTGAGTAATGCTGAAGGGAAAAAAAAAAGCAACACTGCACATTGACACTGAAAGTAATTCCACTGTGGAATAGCATTTCTACAGGGGTAATTGTGTAGTGATTCACAGAATTACTACTATTAAAAAAAAACAAAAAAAAAAAAAAAAAAAAAAACAACGCACTGC
>JAOWBL010000024.1:6255622-6283684 GCA_028564865.1 Zenarchopterus dispar | reverse complement strand
TCTCTCTCTCTCTCTCTCTCTCTCTCTATATATATATATATATATATATATATATATATATATATACATATATATATTCATTCATGCATATATCCAACAACAATGCTATATAATAAAATACAAAACAAAACATGCGATTAATCACATTTGAAGTTCTGAGGGGTTTCTTTTGCACCATCAACTGCATGTATAAATACTAACTTATTTTTGTATGTAGTGCAATATGTATTTGTATATGAAATTCAATGTCTGAAAAAATGTTCACATTTTTAAAATGTTCAAAACTTCAATGATTTATTATAATGTGAAATATGCAATACTGGTATATTCCCCACAGTTTCCTCCCCCTTTTTTTCTTCTTTTACTAGTTTTGACACATCCCCTGGGTGTCTCTTCTGTCAGTTAGGAAGGCTTTGTGATTCATGCACGAGTGAGCACGTCTCTACATCCATCCCATCTCCATTCACAGTAAGATACCCTCACATCCCACAGGATTAGGCATGGCTCCTCTCCTTTGACCCTCCGTGATTCCTGATACACAGGCACCCCACGTCCCCCACTCCTCCATTCCAGTGCACACTTGCCCTAGACTTTTGTTTTAATGTTAAGTTTGACAGGAGGAGTGTGAAGGATTAGCAGGCCGAAAACGTCCCCCCCCCCCAGATGTATGCACATTCATAGTCTGACAGCTCACAGATGTGCCTGACAGTGTGTGGCTGGGCAGCCATGAAGAGAAGAGAGGAGAGGAGAGAAGCTGTCTATTAGTCTTCCAGTGTTTGCTGCCACCATATCATAAACATTTAGGAACTCTAAGAGAGGCTTTAATCTGGGCCATTGTTGTCCATCAGTGGACATAACTCAGATCCACTTACATCATTAGCTCTAAAACACACATGACACATTGATGTCCTCTAATTTGGATGTGATTTGAAGGCATTATTGTGCCAGTTTCCCTCAGTGTCTTGTCAAGGGTGTGAATGAGGAAAGGCGTGAAGTGTTAGTGCTAGTGCTTAGACAGTTTGTCACAGTAAATCTTTTGATGGGTAGTGCGGTGCACAGTAATTCACTCTGGCTACGTGTGACATTAGCAGATGGTGATGCTGTTGAGCTAATGTGCGTTTATGTGTACACCCCTGTTTGACGGGCAGGAGGAGAGTGAAACCACAAAGCTGTTTATCAAACTTAAAGGAAGTGGGTGTTGTTAAGCGAGGACGTGTCACACCACCACATCCTGCTGCTGGGAACCAGCTTCAGATGGGACAGTGTTCACACAATGTACAGTAAACAACAAATGGAAGTCATGTGTCTTTTCTTGTGTGTGTTTGTGTGTAACTATCAGTGTGTTTGTGGTGTGCGGCTGCTATAGACACTGTTGTGCTGCTTTAATAATTTCAGGGGATGACTGTTTGGGAGGTGACCAAATGGGACTTTTAAGTCTGTCATTCTCCTCTTTATTAAATATCTGCTCTGAGGCAAAGTCCCACACAGTTGCTGTTACACATGCTCACAAAGGTTAATCAGATGTCTCCTGAATGAAATCCAATGTGGAATGACTCAGAAAGTTTAATTTAGTCTCTCACATATTCTCTAAACCACGACAGTTGTGAAGATTGTTTTTTCTTTCTGGTTTTTGACCATCGTCTTGATTCATTTCCCATTATAGTGATTTACATGAGGTTTATTGAATAATGTAAGGTTATAAAGAATTTTGATGCTATTCTTAAATGTGTGAACTGTGAATGATTCAGTACTTCACTGCTGTTTCACACACCTGTTGTGTTTCTGTCTCCTTTTTGCACTCTCAGGGGAAGTGGCAGTGTTCTGTCATCAACTGAGTTTTCCTCCTTGTTTCTCTCTATGACTCTTTCACATAGAGACACACAGCTGTATCTGACCACATACACGTTAAAACACAACAGGATGTTGTAGGGTGGATGTTTGAGGTGTGAAAGTTTACACAAGCAGTGACAAACATCATCAGATTCTCAGAAACAATTATCCATTAATAAGTAGTGTAATAAATGCTGATCTTAATCTGTTGCTTGTGGGATTTGTTTTTTGTTTTGCTTTTAAATCTCCTTACACAGAATAGTACATTTGCAGCTATCCTATGAAACCTGACTACTGATCTACTTTCACATTTATTCATTGCAAGGCATCAAGAATGCAGAGCTCGCACGTTTTATTGTGTAGTGAAGAGGCAATAGGAAAGCTGAGGGACAACAGAAGGATAATCATCAGCTTCCTTGCTGCAGTGTGTTTACAACTGAAGCAGACATGCATCAAATTGGTCCTGCCAGTCCTGTGTTGCGTTGTTAGACACCAGAACTGTCACTCTGAATAAACATTTGGGTAGCTTTTTCTTCCTTTCTTTATTTCACATCACTCTCTTGCTGCACCATTTGAAGCATCAGCACACACGACAGCTTGTGGGGTGCACTGATATGAGCCCACTTGATAGTTCGACTCACACAGAACCAACATTATGATAATGTCCGTATAAGTAATGGGGGGATGGGTGAAGTGTCATCTCTTCACGTAGATGGAGCCAGCAGGGAGTCCATAGTCTACTGCATTTAGGGTGACATTGTTGTTGTTATTCTAGTCCATATCTCTTACAGACATCATTATTGCTGTCATTAGGGTTTTTTTTTTATCTCATCCCCAAATGGATAACAAAGTCTTGCAGTATTTCTTTCTTTCCCCAAGCTTGTATGGGAGAAGAGGGACTCCTTATGCAAACTAGTTGTGGCTACTTGGATTCCTTCAGAATCCCCAAACATCATGTGTTGAGATGCTCTGTTTTAATAGCCTGTGCTTTAAATAGCCTGTTATCTTCCCTGTTTTATGTAGGGTTGCTTGTCTTATAGTCCACAGCAGACAAGTGTGACAACAGTGAGCAATGACAAGCAGAGAATATGTGAAAAGTGCCTCTGGATTGATTCATAACCATGTTGCCATGAGAACACAGAATGGGTCTTATGCAACAAAGAGCAGCAGGATGTTCAAGTCAGTCATCTTTGAAAGGTAAATGAAGAAGAAGAAAAGTCCATTCTGACTTGTTTGGGAGTATCAGGAGGTGGAGACGGCCCCCGCGGTGTGTTATCCAAGGAACCATTTACTTCATTAACCCCGTCAGATCACCGGGGCCTCGGTAATCAACCTCGTCACACGTCTCATTAACTTCCCATTCTATCAGCATCGCCCTCGCACGTTCACGCGCACACGCACACTTCTAATTTTGTTATGCACATTTGTATCTGGAACACACAAGTGCACAGTCAGTGTTTCCTCGGGTGTATTCACTGGCTTACATGCAGCAGAGACCTTCCCTCCTGCACAAGCGCATATACACACTCTTCTCCCCCTGTTTTAGCTAGAGGTAACCCCATTACCTCTGTCAGTCCCAGGGGTCTCTCAGTTCTGATGAACCCTCTGCTGCCCTGTGAGATTAGTGGACTCCCTGAGAAAAGCCCCTCATTGATTGATCACAAAGCTCTCCTGCTCACAATGTCATCTCAAGGTTGCCACGTTGATTCGCTTCCTGTAATGGACGGTAGTGCAGCAGTTTTGTTATTAATATTATTGTGGTATTATCATTTCATCTCTGCTACCCCTGCTCCTTAGAATATTTATAGAGGGAGCAAAGAATTTATTGACGTTCACCTTTGGACTCTTTTTTTGATTTTTATCTTAGTGTTTCCGTCTAGTGGCTCCAGTTTTAATAAATGCTTACAAATTTCTATTTCACTTTTTTCTCGCAGTCTTTTAATCCCCTCTCCCCTCCATCAATTCTAACCATAGAGGAAGTGATACCACAAGAAAGCGTCAAGTGTTTGGTGAAGTGAGTTGAATGTTTAAACTCACTTTTGTGCCTTAGACGCATGACAAAGGGAAGCCTTTGCACACCTCTTGAAGGAGTGAAGATCCTTCACATTAAAAAGGCAGAAAGAGATGAAGGAATCAGGGCAACTCTCAGTTTGTAAAAAGAGACTCAGATAAATGGCTGGATCAGAATATTTTTATGTTGAACCTGATGTACGATGAATGATGCACAAGATTTCCTGTGGTGATGAATAGAGATGAGAGGATTATTCAGACATGCAGATCATTCAGGCAGGAACATTGCCCTGCACTGCTGTCTCTTTACTCTCCATCATAATTCAATATTTACTGTTTAAGCTAGAAAACTGCTCCCTTTTGGCCTCCTCTATCTGGTATCCATGGCAACAGATTTGAGAACAGTGTCGTCATTATGTGCCTGTGAGTCTGAGTGTAATCTCTAATGCTACACTGCATGATACACTGCAGCTGATGGATTATTAGGGAGTAGCTGCTGAACCCCGATTTCAGGGGTGTCTTTGTGGTCTTATACAAACCCTAGGTCAATCAGTGTGAACATGCACATACACAACATGCCACTTTTACATTTTTCCTAATGTTTATTTATAAAAAATGATCAAACTGAATACTCTAAGCCTATATTTTTTTAAAATAACTATTTTAAAAAAATATATTAATCCGATTAACAGTTTTAGCTTTAACCACTCAGGCTCTGGCACATTGGAGGGGTATAGACCACTGTTTACATTGGCACTGTGACATAATTTACAAAATATAAAATTTTATAGAACTGATAAACTAAAAATAAGATTAAAAATAAACAGATAAGTTGTGCAGCAAAAAAAGCAAAAGCATGAAAAATGCTGTGATTCTCGTCCCTTCTCTAATTTCATAGTAGATAGTATGAACCAAAGATATTTCCTGTTGTGTCTCATCAAATTTATGTCATTTATTAATATACGTCCATTCCTGCATTTCAGGCTTATACAGTTTCCATAAAGTTTGGACAGAAAAGCTATCAAAACCCCAAGACCCTGCTGCCATTCTGCTGAATGGAAAATAAAATCTCCCTTCAAAATATGTATATTTTTAATCCTGTTTGCTGCTGTCATTCATCAATAGTATTGTTGCGCACCTCTGTTTTGAGACTCCATCACCTTTAGTCTCAAAGAGGTAAGACCCAACATCTTGGATGTACCATGTCGAAGAGTCTAAACCCCAGTCCTGACATCTAATGGGTGGGGTTGTATAGCTAAACTGCATCCACTGTGAGGGGACAGATGATCTGAGAAACCAGTGAAATTATGAGGAGAAGTTAATTCAGGCTAAGGAGAGATGACACAGAAGCAACATCATGTCAGTGCTGGTGGCTGAGATGTATACAAGGCCAAATTAACATAGTCTTAGACCCCTATTCAATGAGGAAAGAGATGGAGAGCCATACAGTCAAGCCTCAAATAATTTTAAAGCCATTATGTTTTTTTTCTTCCTTTCTTGAGGCAAAAATATAGAAATATATAATTTGAAGGAACACAGTTCAGTTTTAATAACTGTTTCAAACTGGACCTTAAAAAAACACCCTTCCACATTGAAGATATCACAAAGTGTGTCAGATGTTATTTTGTGTCATTCTTTATGCAAGTATGTCTTTACTATGTGCAACAGTAGGGGGTCGTTGCATTTTGTTTGTACGTTTTTTATCCATTTTCTGTTAAGGACAAATCAAGGCTGCAGGCAAACTAGTCTAGTATCCCATCTTATGCAGCCATGCCATGGATTCAGCTATGATTTCCAACAAATGTTGAAGAAACTGTCTTTGGATAACCAGACAAGTATCAACAAAAGACACCCAGTGTGCAGTAGAGTAGGAATGTCGGTAAATCACTGAAATTAAAAAAAACTTGTTGATCTGATTTATTATTATCACTTCTGAAGCTTTCTTGGTTGCTTTGAGTTGTGGCTCTTGAATGCTCCTGTATGAGTCATTGCATAGAGCCTGACCCCACCCTACTGAGGTTGGTTTGAAGCGTTTGTATCGGTGGAAGTGGCTGTGAGTGGGAGGGGCACCAGACCTTTTTTTACTAGAGAGAATTCTCACAAAGTGGATCTGTACAGCTGGCCAGGCTAAAAACATGAGACATTTTGTGCATTAATGCTCCTCTATCAGAAGTGTGGCTGAACTTTGCCAAAGGCACATCTGAAACCACTCCAGACTGAGGCTTTTTGACATCTCACTGATTTAAGTATTGATTGTACTTTTCATCTTGTCAGGCGCAAACTGGACTTGCCTCTTCCAAATAAGTCTGAAATACTGATTTGTCTCACCCCAGTGCATGATTCAACTGTGTGTTGGTCCAAAGAAATCAACACCAACGAGGCTAACAGGATTTTTTTTTCTTTGACATAAAAATATGGCATTGGTGAATGCCTTTACCCGAGTACTAACCTCAAACAGGCCAATGCAACTTTATTTTCTGATCAAGGGTTTTATATTTAACTTACTTTTATAGTACTTATCGTAAAACTAGAAGTAAAATGCACAAGAAACATACATGCCTAAACACAATGCTGGCCACACAGCCATATACAACTTAGGAAAAGTAGTTTAAAAAAAAAGCTTGTACCTTTATCAAAATGACATTGATATGAGAACTTCTGTTGATTTAGAAGCTACGTACTTTGTTAACGTAAACGAACCCACATGTAAAACTTGACTGACCCTGATGTTTCTCAGTAGATGAAGTGAAGAGCAACCATCAGACAAGACTCCAGAAAACACTGGAGATTTTTAACAAGTTTGAGAGTGAGTGTTTACAAGCTTCTGAGCACGGGGAATCACCAGCCTGGCTAATAAAACATCTCCCACTGGGTGTTTTGCACATGCACATGGATATTCACATCCACAAGGCTTCGCTGAGTTAGAGTGACCTACTGTGGGGCACAAAGAGAGAAAAGGTCATTACACATTATTTACATGGCTTGATAATGTTAAAGAAAGTTTTCCATACATGGAAGGTCAGGTTTTGCATAGAGACACACTATAAACCTGACTTCTGACAACCATTAATTGATGGAACAACTGTGAATGGTTCATGCTTGGTTGACGTGAGCTTTCCATCTTACTCATATTTGTTATATTAAAGGGAAAGCACCAGCTTTCAAACACAGATACACACACAATTCACAGACCAGCTTTAATCTGCCCTTATTCATCCACTCAAGCCCACAATGTGTTGGTGATGTGTGACGTGACAGCTCTTGTATCATGGGGTAATGGTTAAAATTTAAATAAATGAAATCACACCTGTCAGGTCTTTGCAAGTCATTCCAGGAGTGGTGGCTTTTTGTGTGAACCATTTCCTTTTAAGAAAAAGGTGATAAACTTAATTTATAGGTTAGCCCATGGCTTTACAAAATGCTTTATGTCAAAATACCCCAGTGATAATGCATTACAACAACACAAGATAAGATTTATTATAACTCAAAAGAGGCTTATATTAATGTCTCTGCTAGATGAACAGAGTGCAACTATTTATCATGATTTTTTTTTTAAAACTGTGAATCCCTTCACTTTAATCATGGTAAGTTATTTGGAAGTGGATATCTGATTATATCTAAAATCATTTATCTTTTGTGTGCTTTGGACTGCAAGAACATCTCTTTAGCACATTCTTATACTGTGAAGCAATGCCTTCATTAAATGTGTGAAATAGGCTTTGACATTTACTTATTGAAACAAGTAAAGCTTTTTCTGGGTAAGAAGTTTGGCGCTATGATGAAGCACAGACAGACAGACAGACAGACAGACAGACAGACAGACAGACAGACAGACAGACAGACGAATTGATTCATCAGAGGAACTCTGACCCAGAGAAGGTGGTGACTTTTATGGATCTTGTTGAGATATCATGTTTTTTTTTTTCTTTGCATATTGGAGTTTTAACTAGTTTTGCAGATTTGGTGAGGCAACATGGTGGCTTAGTGGTTAGCACTGTTGCCTCACAGCTTTTCAAGTTCTTGGTTCAACTCCAGGGCCCGGCAGGAGTCTTTCTGTGTGGAGTTTGCATGTTCTCCCCGTGCTTGTGTGGGTTTTCTCCGGGTACTCCGGTTTCCTCCCACAGTCCAAAAACATGTATATTAGGTTGATTGAGATTTCTTAATTTGCTTGTAGGTGTGAGTGCGTGTATGTGTTTTTGTGTGTGTGTGTGTGTGTATATGGCCCTGCGATGGACTGGTGACCTGTCCAAGGTGTACCTCTGCCTATCACCTGTAATAAACTGGGATTGACTCCAGCAGACCCCCGTGACCCTGTCGATGGATTCAGCGGGTATAGAAAATGGATTGATGCAGATTTGATGACGATCTTTTCACTAAAACTGGATGGACACTGGACCGTGCAGTGAATTCCTCTAAAGTATTTGTCTCTGTTTTTAATGCAAGGCAAAAATATCAGCCATTCAATGTTATTTGTTAATTTATTTTTGCCTAATCTCATGCGTACATCGATCTCTCTGGATTATCAAACTTTCTTATGTTTGACTGTGCTGCAGATAATGAAATCCCCATATTATTTTCAATTTTGAAATGTTATTACATTGTTTGTGTTTTGCTTTCCATTTATAAACTTTTTAAAAAATATAAATATGCTCTCATTCAAACACTTGACATTGGGTTGTTTTTTTTTGCACTATTTTAAATCAAACATAGTTGAATGATTTTTATCTAAATGTATGCACTTTTTATATTTTACAGCACCCAAGTATTCTTTTCAACACCTAAATTTGCCCTTACATTTGTATTTTTTTGGGCTGTATTTTAACACTGCTTATTTGTTATTCTTGCAAAGACACATGTTTAAATATGAAGATAAATGAAGCCTCTTCCTGTGATAAAACAAACAACAATAATACTGAATTATTTTGTTTCAGGTTTATTGTTTTTGTTGATTGATGTCAGATGGAAAGCCAACTTAGGCATGTGTTTTATCTGAGGCATGTTGATATATAATTGCTGGAAATGCACAGGTTTGTTAGGTGAAGTCTTGAAGGTCCACATGCTGCTTTGCTGTCATGGTTTACTGGGAGGGAGCAATGGCATTATTAATAACACATTATTTATTACACCTTTTCTTTCCCTGCTGTGGTAAAGTGTCTGCTGAGAAAATGTGTCATAATGATCCAGATGGTACAGATATTCACAAACCAAACAGATTAGGGTTGAGTCCTTTGAGTGTGAAATATTACTTTGCTTATGTCTCCGATTTTTCAAGCATTTAAACCAAGAAATCAGAATTTATTCTGCAATGACGTTATCTTGTCGATTCCGATGTTAAAATAGGTTTTTGGCGTCTTCCTCATTCTCTACTTCATATAGGCATGCATCTGAACCCGCTGACAAAACATGTTTCCATTAACTGCAGACTTTTGTCAACAACAAGCCTTTTGCCAGATGTTGCCTTCCCTGTTTGCCTTAAAATAAAAATAACACCCGGCCTGAATGAGCTGTCCCTCAGGAGAAAAAAAAATACTGGTGAAAACAGGGGGAGGATGGAGAGGGAAACGTGCTCAGCTTGCTTATGGCCATGGGGAGGCGATGTCGCTCCTCCTCCTCTCTCCTCTCCTCTCTTCGCCTCTCCTCTCCACTGATGTGCTCAGTTTGGCCAGAGCTCTCAGACCGCTGGGTGAGATCATTAGTAGACACCAGGCTCCGGGACCTGACATTCACCGATTTGAAAAGCAGAGAAGAAGGAAAGAAACAGAGAGAGAGAAAGAGAGGGAGAGGGAGAGAGAGTCACGCATAGGGAGATTAAGGGAAAAAACGAATTGATCCTGGGAAGCGGACGACCAAAAAAACAAAACAAAACAAAACAAAAAAAAAAACAACCAGACGCGGACTCTCCAGTCTTGAGCTCCGTCGTCCTCTGCACTGACGGCTGCAAGCGCGGTCTTATAGCTGATTTTTTTTCTCTCCCCCCGCTGGATTTGTGCTTGCAGTCGGATGTGGGCTGCTTGTTTTGACTGCAGCAGTAGTCCCGCTCCCCCTCCTTCTCCCTCTTCACCTCCCCTAACCAGCGGATTTGCGAGGGATCTCGGCGCAGAGTAAAGCAGCAGCGATCCAGCAGGGCAGCGGACACGCACTTTGCACCGCCGCGGCTCTCCACGGCTCGAGCCCATCCGCAGGAGCGTCTCAGCGTTTTCTCCGTGGAAGTGGAAGCAAACGCACGACAAGTTTCCCGACCGTATTTTTTCCCCCCACTTTTTTTTCTTTTCTTTTTGTCCTTGTGCTACTACCTTCCTTCTGTCATCGTCTGCAAAAAAAAAAAAGATTTTTTTTCTCTCTTTTCAAAGCACCACTGACGCCATTTTCCCCGGGGTTTTCTGTCAGAAACCAACAACAGCAACAAAAACTATAAACATAGATTCCGTCTCTGTTTGACAGCTCCCCGGGAGGCTGTCATCCCATCCGTCAGTCGTGTAAGATGTGTCTAGAGCTAAATGGATTGTAAATGATCTTGATGAAATATTCACACGTTAGAGCCGACTGTGTGACAACATTAGACATGGGTAAGTAGCGCCGGTTTCACTGGCCGCATTCCACACCTGATCACACCTCTCGTGGAAACGCTCGTGCTTGTGTTGACGTTAGGAAGCGCTGCGTCTGTTTTTCATGTGGGCAGCTTACCTGTCACCTTAACCCGCAGTCATGTGCGTTTTGCCGGTGTAATTGTTTCGGATCCACTCCGCTGTTCGAGTAGGCCTGCGTGAAATCGCTTGCAGTCACATGCCTATAAAATCCACCGAGCAGCACAAGCGCCGTGATAGCTCCCCCTAACCCCGCACACCACCCGCTCCCTCTTTCACGGAGAGCTTCACACACGTAGGCGTCCCAAACAACGATGCACCAACTGAGGCAGGCACCGTTATTATTACTGTTATTGGGCTAATGTGTTACTTTATTACTGTGTAATGCCCTCGTTACTGTGTAGCTTTAGGATTAAACAGCTAATTGTCACAAATATGAAGAGTCTGGTGAAGCAGCACATCAGCTCCTTTTGGGCTGGGCTTCCTGCATCTTCTCTGACTCTGGTAGTCCATCAGACAGCATTGCAATCTGTGACACACTAGCAGGTAGTTGAATTTCTTGTCACAGTAACCTGTAATATGGGTTGAAAACGTGCCTTTGGTTGACTGCAGTGGTTGAATAGAGACAAATGTCACAAATATGTACAAAGGTTCCATGTTGGTGAATGTACAGGATGGGTGTTGCATGTGTTGTATTTCTTGGCACATCTTTGTCTTTCTAGGTTTATTGCTTTTTGGTTCTCCACAGTGGGGTTAGTCAGAGATTTCCAAATGGCTCCATGTGACTTGGTAAAAGCCAGTAGAGCTCCAATCAAAAGGCAATCAGTTTGACATTTAAAAAAGAAAGAAAAAAGAAAAAGTGATGGGCTTGCTTCAGTTGTCTGATTGAAGGTCAAGGCTGAGAGTCAGTAGTGGTAACTTATTAGCAGACCCCAGAAACGTCAGGCGCAAGTGAAGCCCCCCCAGGTGAAAAATAGAGAGACTTGAGTAAGTGAAGGAAAGTATGGTCAGCTTCTTTGGATATGTGGGAGTAAAGTTGTGGGACCAGGCACTGTTCCACTGCATGATAAAGGGCATAAGAGGAGAACCAGCTGCAAGGGAGGTGTGTGACCAGGTGGAGAGAGATGGGGTAGAGGGATGGGTAATAGAGGTGATTCATCGATCTTGTCTTGTTAGTGGTTTCAACTCTACACAAACCTGGGAGTGATTTTGTGGCGTAAAAGTACAAAGCGGGCTATTATACTCCATATTAGGTAACGAGATGCCCAGGCCACCTTTAAATTAAAGCATGAGAAATCGATTGGGTGCATCCCCTTTTGAGCTGGATACCTTGGGTTGAAATAGGATCAGAGAAGGTGGGGAGGAGGGAATGTGAATGGGATCCAAGGACAAATCTAACTGTTGGCAGGCTCTCTTAACAGAATATCAGCACTGGAGCACCTTTTGGCAGAGCATGCAGAGAGAGGGAGCGAGGGAGGGCTTCGAGGTGGAGTGTAGAGGAAAGCGGTAGCACAGCGAAGAGGGGGAGAGAACAGAGGATGGGGGGAGTGAGGTGAGGGGAAGGAGGAAGACAGTTGGGGGAGTAGGGGAGGTGTTTTTGCTGACAGCCATTTTGTGGCTTCTGCTGCAGTTAAAATGGTTTAACATTCATGCTTGTGCGAGGTAGTTAGGTGAGGATGGTTTTAGTGCCACCTGGCTTATGGCTCATCCAAAGGATGTGTGGGCATGTTCCTGCATGAAGCAGCTTTAAGGCCATCATTTTCAATTATGGCTGACCTATACAGAGTGTTTTATGATTGTCCTTCTAACTGCCCTATAACTGAACGCATGCATGTACTATCCATGCTGAACAGGGAAGAGACAAATCTTCTTTCTTGCATACGTGCAATTCACATGAAAAAGCAGAATGATGGCTTCCTTCACCTTGCTCTGCTCTGAGGCAGAGGTCTAACAGGCTCAAGCCTGTGTCCACTACAAAGCTGGGCTCATTCCCTTCTGCTCGGTCCCTTGTCAAAGATTAGAGCCTTTAGGGATACTGGTTTATGTGACTGTCCTTCACTAGAGGGCTGGAATAAAAAGATGAGGAAAAAAAGATAAATGAAAAACTTCACCTTGTGCAATTAAACAGCAATTCTAAATCTGTAAATCTGTGTGCATGCATCTGTCTGTGTGTGAGCTATTTGTGAGTCCACCTCAGGCACTAGGCTGCTGGGTACGCAGCCTTAAAAGACTGCATTTCTGCTGCCATCCCTCTCGCTCCTCTCTCCCTCTTGCTCACACGCTTTTCTTCCCCAGTTTTTTGTGTCTCTGCATCATTCACCGTCTCTCTCCTGCCCATCTGAACTCCATTATCGGTGTTTTATCATTATTGTTGGCAGGACAAAATATTACAACACTGTCTTATTCTCAGGCTTTCACGTCCAGCATAGGGAGTGACCCTATGCTTTTTGAGAGGAAAGCTGGTTAGCGCTGGCAGTTTTGAGAGCATAATAAAGCTGTTTATGCAGTGAGTCTGGCCTCTCACAATCAGCCTGCTTGTCTGAGGCTTGTCAAGGTGTGTATGTGCGTGTGCATCAGTGTGTTTGTGTGTATAAGAGCGAGAGAGAGGAGACTGTGAGGCTCAGGCTGAGTAGGTGAGGGAGGCCCGAGGAGGGGGCAGCCTTACATAAACTGTCAGCCTGCCAGTAACAGTTATACCACTGGTTAGGGCACTGGGCAAAGAGGGAGGACGAATAGTCATGAACCAGCTAAGTAGTTTACCAGGTAATATCTCAGAAGAAAGACTGAGCATCATGCATTGGTATGATGCCGTTTTGCTGGGATGGGGTGACAGTTGAAAAGGGGCAGGGTGTTTTAAGAGCACCAACCAGACAGGAGTTTCTTCTGAAATTTCCCTTTTGCTTTGCAAATGTGTATATGTGTCATATTGTTGTTGGCAGCTGTCTTTTTTTCCTGTCATTGTCTGCAGTCACATGACAGCCAGGCTGGCTTTCACACATACCGTTAGGGCAAGTCACCACGCTGACATTAAGGACTTGAGGGCTCCTTAGGGACCAAAGAGGGTCATGTGGGCTCAGTGTGAGATCAGACTGAGATTGTGTTTTGGATTAAAATATTTTGTTATTCTTGTAAAGCCATAAGCTATTCAGCAACCACAGTGGCAGTTTGTAATTTGAAAAAAAAAAAATTTTGATGGCGCATGAAAATCACCTATGAGATTGGTGATTCATCAAACTGATCAGTTTGCTTTCTTTCTTTATGTATCAGTATTGCTGCTTGGTGTGAGTCTTGCCATTGTGCAGTTATACCATGAGCTCAGTGTCTTTTGTAGACAGGTTGGTGGAGGACTTTAAATAGAGAGGGTCTAGCATTTGAGAGTCCATGTAGCCATTAACGTTGCACTTAAAAACCAGAGATCAACTGCAAAATAAATAAATAAATAATAAAAATAAAAATAAAATTAGACTGTGAAAAAGATCATAGGAATTTAGCATCTTTCTTTCATGAAAATTCTTTCATTGCCGCTGTCTGCTGGTAATTCCTGTCACTCTTTCATTGTTCTGTTTTCTAAGGATCGAGCTGGGTTTTTTTGTCAGGATTCAGTGTTGGACTTTTAAGACAGTCTGAGTTTTCAGTTTCAACCACTCCTTACTTACATGTGTTGTCTGGTTGGTGTCCTCCTGAAATATCCATGTGGTTCTCCTGGAGTTTACTTTTCAGACACTGTGGGAAACATGTTTTACTGATGTAATGTGCTCCATTCCCAAAGTGCATTTGTTTTCTCAGACCTGTTAAACATGATCCATGAGGAACTGTGCCTGTTACAGAGTTTTTCTGTCAGTAATGGGCTTCTCCTTGGTCTTCACTTCTGGAACTATACTTTGTTGACTTTGTGACATATAGTAGCTTGAAAGCACCATTAAAGACTGCTCCAGGTCAGCTTGAAGATTGTTAGTCTTCTGTGGTGTTTTTCTCAAATTTGAACAAAACATCAAAGGCTCATCTCATTGTGTTTGAAGGTGACACATCATCAAAACATCTTCTTCCACTTGAAAACATCTTGGTATTACTGTGAACTGTTAAAAAATGGATTTCATGATCTTTGGCAGTAATGTTATGTTCTTTGTATTTTCATCATCTCAGATGTTCTAAGAAAGCACTCTTGCCCCTGTAGAAAAGAAATTGTAATCATTTTTATATACCAAACTTTTTTATTGCTGTACAATAAATTTGGATATTTTGTTAAAATATTTTGATTACGTAACCTATTTTAAACACTTTACTTAGAGTTTGCATTCTTCTCTGTACCAATATTTTGAGACTATCAGTACATTTTGAAAACTGTTTGGTGGTATGGTCATCGAAACAAAATTAAATTGGTGTTTCTAAGTGTCCTCAACTGTCCAAAACCACTCTTGTGGACTTCAAGTCTCTGGGTGCTGAACATCCAAACAGCTGTAGTAGCAGAACCTATGTCATAAATTCTTACGAGTAGTTTCAAAATTGCAAAATGCACAGCTCAAGCTCGAGGCTGAAGTAACAAGTATCTTTAAACCAGAACATTCAGAATAAAAAAACCAGCCATTGGCTTTGACTTAAGGGTTGGGCACTGCTTATTTGCAGTGTTACATTAAGACATTTGTGGAAATACCACTGTGAATTATGATTATTCAATCACACTGTGAGCATGTGTTGTGGGGCCTTTTGGGTATTATGATGGAGATCAGCTGTTTGTACAGTAGCCATGGCTGGTACAGGAGCTCAAACTGAGAAAACACTCACAGGTGTTGCCAACAGTAACTGTGTCAGAGTGTATAAGGGTTGGAGGTATTTGTTTTGTTGTTTGGTGTAAACAAAGATGCCTTTGTATCTCTGCAGAAAAAGCCAAGCTTTAACTTGAGTCATGTCTGCAGTTAGTGATCCAGTCTGGGTTCATATCAGTGTAAATGGTGTCAGACTAAGCCCAGCATGTGAGATAACATTCTCCACTTCCAGCTCAGTCATGCCTCATGTCATATTGACTGATGGGATTCCCTGGAGCTGAAGTGAGAAGTGTAGTCCAGTGTTTGTTTTGGTCGGTTTCTGTTTATACCCCTGTGTGTTAGTTGGCCTTTGTAAGCGCATGTGTATGAGTGTGTGTGCGTGTGTTTGTTGATATGAGTAAATGTATGATCCAAAACAGATAGCCCAAATCCTTTGAGATTACTACACTATTACTTTTTTTTAAACTGATGCTTGAGTGTAAAATTTTAGCGTAGTCAACATTGTCATTTTGATGAGTGTTTATTCACATTAGAGTGTGTATGTGTGTTTTTACTCGTGTGTGTAGTGCTTCTGCATGCATGTGTAAAACAGTCAAGACACTGTTTTTCCAGACCAGCTCGTAAACCACATCTGGGGAAAGAATTTAGATTCCTTCCCTCCGTCTTTCTCTGCTGCCTTTAGTTTTCCCCCTGTGTGATTCCCTCCCTCCTTCTCTCTCTGGTGAAAAGAAGAAAAGGGGAAAAAAATGACAGAAGTCAGCTCTGTTTGTTTCTTTCAGTTTTACATCCTCGGGCTAACTTCAGCCTGGCTTTAGAGTAGAGATGAGGAATGTCTTATTTTGCACCGATCACATCCAATACATGCATGGCTCTCCTTCAGATCTGCCTTTAGAGATGGAATAAGTGTAAAGGGGATGGTGATAGAGGGATAGTAAAGATGGGTGACAGGGTAGTAATAATCTGTCAACTTTTTTTTTTTTTTATGAGGAGAATAAAATGCAAATGAGAGGCTGATCGCATGCTTCTTCAGCTCTGTGATCATTCTCTCTGTCTGTCTTTGCATTTAAAAGGCAGCTGTTGATGATGTTGGAGAGAGCAGACGAGCCTGAGTGGTAGTGTTCAAATCGAAACTGGAGAGATGACAGGACAGGTTGCCTTTTCCTTTTCCTAATTATGTCATTCTCCTTCTCTTTCCATAGACTGTCCCTGGCTTCGCTGTGCTCCTGTGGGACAACTAACACAACCTCAGTAGCTGATTTACGACAACCAACTAGTCCACCAGTGTCCTGTTCCCTGTCTTCCTATTGGCTGGCTGCCATAGCTTCCCCCATCCTGACTGGCTCTGGTGGGAGCGTGGATGGAGCCAAGGGATCTGGTTGGCTCAGCCCGACCCAAAGAGGCGGACCTTCAGGGATGTAGGGTAGTGCCAAATGAGGCAGACCGACTAGAAGGAGGTGGCATTGGGTTGGTGCGCAGTGATGATGTGATTAACAGTGGCGTCAGTGAAGGGGAGGAGCAGGGGGAGGGGCTTATGGAGGAGCAGGAGTTCTCCATCAAGGAAGCAAGTTTCCAGGAAGGAAGTCTAAAGTTGAAGATACAGACCACCAAGCGCACCAAGAAACCTCCCAAGAACCTTGAGAACTATATTTGCCCACCAGAGATCAGGATGACCATTAGGCCTCCAATTGGGGAGGGCAAAGGGGGCCGGCAGGGGCGAACAGGAGGTGGGGCAGGAGCAGGGCGGGGCTCAAAGGACGAAGAACGAGGACCCCCCCGAAAAAGGGTAAGTCACTGTTGGTCCTTCCTCTTATGCAGTTAAAAAGAGTAATACAATGTCAAGTACAGATCACTTTTGTAAATCTGAGTAAAAAGAAACTTGCTTCTATCTTCATATCTCTTTCTTTACCATTCTCAGATGCTCCTTCCCCGGTTTGGTTACAAAGAGTCAAAGTTTGCTCTGTAATTGAAACCACTCAAACAGTTCACACAGTGACACACACACACAGTGACACACACAACAGACACATAGCAGCTGAGAATAGGGCTGACACAAGCAAGTGACAGCTGGTGTCTGCCATCTCCATTTGTGGTCATACACACAGAGACCTTTCCTGACCCTCCTGAACCTCTCCTCTCTTTTCCTCTCCTCTTTTCTAATGAAATCATCCTTTGTGCGTCACAGCCCCCCCCCCCCCCCCCCCCCCCCCCCCCCCCCCCCCCCCCCCCCCCCCATCACCCTTCATGCACTTTGCTGGTTTTTGGTGTGTGTGACACTGTGTATGTACAGGTCCTTGGGGGAATCTGGTGTTTGCTGGGTGTGTTGACCTACACAGTGTTGTGTGTGTCCAAACCTGACAGTCATTTCAATGGCACTGAGCTCAACAGGCTCATCGGGAGTAAAGGTGTCAGGTTGTCAGTACAATGCTTAACCATATATTTGCTCTGTTGCTCTTCATCCTTTCTGTTTCACTCAAATTCAAGAAGTTCAATTTTTTTTTTAAGCTAATCTAACATGGTCAGCTTAGTCTTCATTCATTGTTTGACTTAAAGGAAAATAGTTGCTGGATATTCCGAGACTTTGCTGACGAAGGTAAATATTTTATACATATTACCATTTTAGATTTTCTCAAAGACATGACATTATGAAAAAAGCACAGCATCCAGCCATCCTGTCAGTTTCAAAAACAGTGGAAAGAAAGAAAAAACATTATTTAAAAAAAACACATTTTCATACAGTGTATGTGTAATTTTATCTTGTTATTTTTTTTCCTGTGTGTTACCTGAAAAGTTTTATTCTCTAGGATTTTTTGGCTGATTGTAATTCTTTGTAACTAATGACAGGCGAAGATTCGTAACCACTAGTGGCAGAGCTGTTGCTCTGTATCAATGTCTCTGTCACTGGTGGAATACTATAATATTGCAACATTTGCTTGGAAAAAAATATGTTTCTATCTTGTAACTGGTGAAATAGTTCTTAATCTAAAGCCACAGTTTCAGCTAATTGTCTGCAGGAGGAGAAGTCTTACCACAAAGTTGACTGACCGACCTGCCCGTAGCGATCTTGAATTAAAACAAGAAAAGACATGTCTAACACTTAAAACCATTCAGAGTTTACATCGATTAGTAAGAAGAATGGTCTGAGCTTTGCTCTCTGACGTCCGGACAGCCGGTCCTAATCAAGCATCATCAGCCTCTGCTTGGAAAGACCTCTGCTAGGAGATGATTGACAGAGGTTGTCATAGTGACAGGCTGGAAAGCTACTGTCTACTGAGGTTTGGGGTTTGTGGAGGGGAGGGGAGCAGACTGGAGTGGAGAATGTGTTGATGTTGGTTCAGATCAGTTTCGATCCTTCATCTCCACAGCTCTGTCCCTCAATCACCCCACCCCCACCCAACCCTACTTCTCCTCCACATCCTTTCCTGCATCCACCCATCACCTGCCACCCCAAGGGTGTAATACAGGCAGGCTCACTGGAGAGGAACAGGTTAAAGAGAGAGGCTGGGCTGTCTTTCTGTCTTCTTCTCTTTTGGTTTGCCTAAATGTGTGTGTATGTGTTGAGGTTAAATACTCTCTTTGTCGTGCATGTTAGGCTGTGTCAGGAGGGGAGGGGAGGTGAGGTGGGAAGCAGATGGACAGCCTCTCCACTCTCTCTTGTATTATGTCCACATCTACTCTTTCCCACTCTCCCTCGCTATCTTTTTTTTTATCTCTTCCTCTGTCCACACTTGTCCCTTGCATCTTTTCTTCCCTCAAGTCTTCCTCTTTTCACACACTCTTTTTCATCACTCTTTTCTTCCTCTTTCGCCCTCTCATGTCTCGTAGCAGATGGCAGCATGGGGCTGCAGCAGCAGCAGAGCAGAAGCCAGTGTGAGCAGAAGAAGGCAAAAGGAGAAGGGGGTTGTGGTAAGAGGAGGAGAAGGGAGGTGGGGGTCAGGCATATGGAGAGCCTGGTTAAGGGGCCTCCTTAGAGGGACTGTGTATGTGCGCGTGGTAGTGAGGTGAATAGAGGAGGGGGAGAGGCAGGATACAATAGAAACCCATTAAGACAGAGATTTGAGTCTAATAGACAGAGAAGGGGTGAGACAGACAGACAGATATGAAGGCAAATTTCTAGGAGGGCATTTAAATGTTTTTTAAGTCATTAAATCTCCTCTTCTCTCGTAGTCTCAAGAATGTGAGAAGATGTAAGTAGGGGTTATGTAATTGCTCACAGTTTACCAATTCAACAATGAGTTTGGGCGCAGGCGCTTGGGTAGTATGAGAAACTCAGGGGATGTAAACATAGAAACCACTCACTCTGTTTGCCTATGGAGTCAACCAAATTTATCCCACGACACTTTTCAAAATGACATGGGGTAAATCTATGTCAAAATGTAATATTTTTGTGGTTCTTAGTTCTGTCATAAATTGTCAAACTGGAGGACTGGCAGCAGTGCCACTGGTGTGAGTTATCCCCCAGTGTCAGACGTTGTATTTAATAAATTAAAAAACAATAATTGTGTGAATCTACACCTGTCAGTAATGACAGCTAATGACATGCATTTACCAGAAACTGCTCAGAATCTAATATGTAGAGTCCCAGTGTAGGAACGAGGGAAAAAGAAAGGGGTAAAATCTGTGATTTCATTGTATTAAAGGCTAGCTCAATTTCATCTCATCTTCAGAGCAGGCATCCAAAACCAGGGGAGTCACAGAGCAAGCACATGGTGTCAGGGGACAGACCCACGCGTGCACATTAACAGGTTATGATGAGCTCCCCTTGTCTGTCTCCAGCTGACATCACACACATGCTCAACGTCCTCTCACACACAGCTCTTTGTTCGGGCACTCGGTGTGTGTTTGGAAGACAAATGTATGTGTTTTAATGGATTGGATCCTGGGTCAACTGCTGCATCCCTCCTCCAGACATCCCTGCCCTCATGCACACAAACACACAGACGGACGGTTAGTGGTCCGGTACCTTCACATGGCAGGGCATACGCTGACTAAAGTGGACCCGTTTCCTTTCTCTACTGCTCAGACGAATACACAAACACACACAAATCATGTTGAGCAGTGATTGCAGTTAGAGAGAGTGTTTTCCTGGTTATCTGTCCAGTTCCCTGGACGTGCCAAATGTGGCTCTTAATCCATTTCACTATCTGTGGGGAGAGATAAGCCAGAGCTTTTTCAGGAGTCTAGGCCAGGGTGTGTGTTGTTGTCGTTGTTCTATGAGTGTTGCTTACACACTCGTGTGTATTAGTGGATGCATCCAAGAGCCTGACGCTGGATACACACTTATCTTGTCTTGACAGCCCCTTCTGCTTGGTGGTCCTCCTGGCTATGTGTATGTGTGGTGTTGCTTGGTGGTCTCCCAGCAGTGTTTGGGATTATTATGTTATTCAAGTGTGTTCACAGGGAAATAAATACTGCGGCAGTTTCCTCACGAAGTCTGCGTGCATGCAATAAGTGCACGTGTGTGTGTGTGTGTGTGTGTGACATGGTAGACCTTTTGATTTGAGCTTTTTTATCCCAGTCTGAGATGGCGGTTGGTGACCTGAGGGACTTGATGAGCTCGTCGAACAGAAGCGTGCATGTCAGCTTGTGTGTGATGCATCATACCAAACTACACAGAGCAATTCTTGGCTGATTTATGTATATGTATGAACATGAAATGATCATCTCTGATATGAGCCAATCAAGCAGTCATAATGGACCTTTTCTGATGCCAGCCATTGTATTTAAAGTAGCCAGACTTTTATTTTGGTATGTGTTTGTGCACTCTTTAGTAGGCAACCTTAAAGAGTATGAACTGGGAATGCTTTAAGGGGCGTTTCCCACTAGTAGATGGGGGATGGGACATGTGAATGCGTGTGTGTGTGTGTAAATGTGTGTGTGTGTGTGTGTGTGTGTGTGTGTGTTAGCTGGGGAGGGGTGAGTGATTTAGCACCACGGAAACACCAGCTGTCCATCTGTGTCTGACCCCTATACACACCCTGTGCACACTTGAAACACACACCGACTCACACACACACCTAGTATCAAACCTCTAATCTGATGTTCATTATTTCCCAAACAGTTTGTTCACATGTCCAAACACATGCTTGTCATATTTCCATCACTTCAGAGGACTTTACTTGCATCAGTTTCCTGGACATGCACTTTAAACATAGTCTCAACTGCTCCTTGAATTAACCCACTAACTTGCATATTGTCCTACAAAAGTGAAGAAAGTTCTGACAAAACTGATTACAAGTCAGCAGAAAAGGAGTGATGATAAATACAAACACACAAACATACACATGTAGCCCTAATTAGTGTTGCAATAGTGCCCTCGCTGCATCGTACCCACGACTCTGCAGGGTCACTTCGAGTGAGCACATGCACGTGGTCCCACACACACAGACACACAAAGAATCGCTGGAGGGCAGAAGAAGAAGAGATGAACTTTGACCCTGCTGCACATTCAAAAGCTGAGGTGATAGCTGAACTCTAGTTGTGCAAACCTCAGTGTCTGTGGCTGAGTGTGTCCCTGTGTGTGCCTGCTGTATTGTTTGTTTGTGCGAATGGGTCAGGGTTGAGACAACTGGAGTCTGGCCTTTGCTTTCTTACCCTCAGGGCTGGATTTGGTGTCTGTGTGCATGTGAGTGAGCGTGCATGTGCATGTGTGTGGTTGTGTTGACCATTTGGTTGAAACTGTAGCTAATTTCTCAATCAGACACACACATACCATCTTCTCAATCCGTCCAAAGGTCAGGGCCTATTCATCCACTATTGTGTCCATTCCCAGTGGGTTGCTGTTTCTTCAAGCAGATGCAGGCAGACTACAATAGTCATTACAGCTTAAGGTACATTTTAAATAAAGACCCTGAAGCAGTTACTTGGATTTAAAGAAATGACAATGGCTCTGTCAGGAGCAGGTTTCCACTCCAGAGGCAGATCTGGTGAATTGTCAGTTTTGCACTGGAAGATTTTCAAGATGATGTACCGATGATAATGATGTTCAAAAATGAGGGTTTGAATAGTCATATGGGAACATAAATCTGTATCAGGAGGACTCTCTCCGAATATCATGGTGCCCTGACTTTGGCTTTTGGACAGTGGCAGACTTTGACTCACCTAAGTGTGGGATGATGTGGAGGGCATCCATCTTTTATGTCCTCTGTGGTCATGGATGATGTTGACTCAGAGCACCATGTGCTTCTGGTGGTTGCTTTGTTACCTCCATCATGTCTCTGTGGTTAGTGTGTCTGTGAAAAAGGAGTGTATTCTGTGGTTTTGAGAAGAGGAAAAGAGGGAAATGTTTGGTGCAGGGAGAGCAGGAAAGGGCCTGGGGACTCCAAAGAAAAAGGAGAAGCAAGCACAGACTTTCACTATGTCTGACTAAGTGCATTTGTCAGTGAAATCTGATGTCCCCATCAGCTGTCTGCAACACACTTGTCTGTGTGTGTCTCTTTTCTATGGGCATTTGAAAGAAAAAGAAATGAAAATGTCCAGCAGTCAGGACTTCCCACATAATATTTCTTGTAGCTATCTAGAACCTTCCTGAACTTGTTTCCTTCTTGCAGGAATCGCTTTAGTGATGGCAAAGCTCCAGAGGTTTTCAAAGCAATTTAGGTTGGGACTCGTTGCTGGTCAGCTTTAAACTTTTCTTTTTCAGCCATTCTTTGCGCTGTTAGTTGTGTGTTTCAGTGTGTTGTACTGCTGACACACACAAAGCCTTTGCCACAAACCTAGTTTTATAACAGTTGGTGATATCACCAACTGTTATAGGAAATCTTGAGATTACACCATTCTTTTGATTCATTCAGTGCCTCCTGTCTCAGAGGCATCAAAGCAATCCCCCAGCATGATAGAACCTCCACCATGTGCTACTGTAGATACAGGATGTTCTTTTCTTTGTGGGCTTCATACCTTCACCTACAGTATAAGAATGCACTCACACTGTGCCCAAGCATGTTTGAGCCCTACCGTTTGGTTTATTTGGCTAGCGTTAGTTCTCTGTTCTGTACTCAAGCATGACATGATTCCTGGTCCCTGGCACTGCTGGGAGAGGTGTGTGCTTAGGCATGGTGTGTTTGCACATTTGTGGAGAAGGGCGTGTGTGCATGAAGTACTGATGCAACATTTTCTTGTGAGAATCATGGTGGCCCATAGCAGTGTAATGCAGAAATTCAAAAATTGTTCCAGGGCTGTATCTGACTGGAAAAACTCCAATAAACTCCACAAAGCCAATAACACCGGGCTTTTCTGGGCTTCTCACTATTGTTTTGATTCTCTGATACCATATACACTTCGAGTGAATGAACAGACTCTTAACATAACAACAGGATGATATATGCAGAAGTGGTAATCATGTTTAATGATGACATATGACTGTGGACCAGGCAGGGGATCAGGAGGGTCAGTCATGCCTGGGCACGGCATGGTACAACTAGGATGTGAATTCACCCTAAACAACTTCTATGCACATAAAGCATTATCCAAGAAAGACTAATATTTTTTCTCTAGATTTTTGGAGGTTTCTTTCTTTCCATTGTTTGTTGGTTGCCTCGTAAACCTTTGAAATGTTGCATTGTGAATTACGCGGCAATTTGAGTTTCTACCTTTATACTCAGATTACGAAAATGATTGTTTTCCATTTGTTTGTGGAGGTTTTTCCACATTTACTGTACAGATGTTCTTGGGCTCTCTTAAGTTCAGCTTTAATTTCAGAAGTAAAACTTTAGAACCATGTAAAAAGTTTTTTCACTGAAAACAAGTACTCACACGAATAAGTAAAAAAAAGAAACCCATAAAAGCCTGTTGTAGTGATTCAGCTCATCTTCTTGCTCTGCTGCGTGTCTTTGCGCTAGAATTTGTAAAATAGCATCACTGTAGTTCTTCTGTTTATTTCCGCTGGCCGTCTCGTAAATATGGATGCTGACACAAATAAATGACATAAATGTGTCTGTCTGTCCTTCTGTCTTTGTGTCTGTCCCACGGGGCAGCTCAGACTAAACAAACGGCTGTGTTTATGAAGCAGAGAAGAAGCCACAAGGGTTTTCTGTTTACTGATTCATTTTACCACACACAGACACAAGTTCACGTGCACACACAAACACACACTACTCCCAAATACTCCTCGTCTTCTACCTGCCCTTCTCTGTTGGATTTTTGACCTCTTGGATTTTCTGCCTTGCTCCTTCCCTCTTTCTCTGCCCCCTCTACTCTGTGTAAAAGCTTGCTTGCTCTCAGACTGTGAGGAATGCTGCTCGGTGTAACCTCTCACCCACAAGAAAAAGGGATGCTGATTTAGACGAAAGGAGCGAGGGGGCAGCTGCAGTCATGTGCCCAGGGTGGAAAGAAACTAACACATGCTCATGGAGCCAGATTATTAGCAAATCCATGTAGTCTGAATCTTGCAGAGTTTTGTATGGGGCGATGCAGCGAAAAAGTCCTGATCTCTCTTACCCAGCTCTTTTTGTGACTGTTAAAGAAAGTGTAGGATGCTGTGCTGTGGTCTCTGTGTGACTGGGAACACACGAGTGGAGTGCAGCCTCACACAAAAGCATTATTGTTGCTATAAGGGGCCTGAGGGGAGGCAGGCAGTCTGATTGGTTAAGACCATTGTGTCTCACTTTGCCCATTCTCCCTGTCACTGAGGATGTCATTACTAGCTCTTTCGCTCTTTCCATCGCTTGCAAAGCCAAGATCATCTGAGGACTTGAGATAATCACAGAAACATGGAGACAGAAGAATGAAACTGTTATTTCACACATTTTAACACTGGAGTGGAAACACTGGAGTCATTCTTTGGGATGCACTGATTCATTCTTTAACAACTGTTTACATGCATCACAGTCAAAACATTTTTTTAACTGATGAAATTATGCGGTCTTTATAATTGCACAGCTTGCCTCTCTGGAACCTTTGCTTGATAAATGACTGACATGTCCAAACTGTTGACACTTGAAGGCCAATTTATTGTTTCTGAGTAGACTTTTAAGCTTATTGTGATGTTGCATAAATGTCCATGGGTCCATTCAAACCCATGTTTGAGGTTTGAGTCTTTAGTGAATTCTGTGGGCGTGCACTAAGAAGGAAAATGGTGATTGTGCAGCATTAAGAAGAGCCCCATTGCTGACAGTGCCAGTTGGCCCATTGCTATAGGACTACTCTTTTAATTGTTAATAATAAATGTGTTCGATTGGAAATCACCACTGATGTGCTTGCAGTGGGTACAGTTGCCTGACAATTTTGATTCAGCACATGCGCATCCAAAGAAATCGTCATTGTTTCACTTGGACTCAGTCAGATTATATTTACACCAAGAAGACCCACAAGGACCATTACAGCCACAAAAATGCAGTAATGGGGTTAGGACACATGAGAGACTTAACTCATCTCATTATCATAGATTGAGAGATAGATATGCAGATAACAACAGCATGCATTATTTGTGGATAAATAAGTGTGTGGGGCTTTGCTGTTTCACACCACAAAGAGGAAGTATTTAATGTCAGCACAGCTTCTGTCTTGAATTACTCATCCTTCAACACAGGAAGTTATCCCTTAGAGCAGCTCATTGGCTGTTAATTGTTTCCTTTTGTACAGAAGTGATGTGGGGCATATGGTGCACAGAGTACATTCCACTGGTTTGTATACCGAGTCTAATGCATCTCTCCGTATTAGGTTGACGTTTACTTACCTCAATAGATGCAGCTCCACTCGTCAAGAAGCGTGCAAAACTGTATTAGGCTCTTTATGGTGCATGTATATGTTGCCCGTCTTTGTGTGTGCATTTTCTTTGTGTTCAGCTTGTGTGGAGTGACACGTGTAATGTTGTCAGTGGACGTTCACCCGTGTTCATAAAAGGAACAATTTGTTCATAATCACTGTAGTGATCACTATGAAACAAGTCTAATGTGACTCTTAGCGGGCAGGATGTACATATGCCTGTGTGCACCATTAATGTTGATTGTGGGGATTAGATGTATACTTTGTGTAATATGTAAATGTGTCTGCCATCAATGAGTGGGTTAAAACCTCCAGTTGTACCATAATAACATGCTTCGATTCAGCCAATCAGCAGCATTTGTTCAAATTGAGTCATCAGCTTCTGAGCGCGTCTGAAGAGAGAGTGTCAAGGATGCTCTTCGGTGTTACGCTGTTGTTATTAGGAATACTCCAGTGTGAAGGATTACTTTTGTGGATGTATAAGGGAGTATTTTACTTGAGATCTACCAGTGTGCTTGAATTTGGCTGATTCTTTTCAGTTATTTAAAGGATGGATGGATCCGCTGTAGATCAAATGCTTGATCATGCTCCACAGGAAAGGCATGTATCACCATGCAGGCTACAATGAGTTACAGAAAACCAGAAGTAAGTTTTTGATCAAGTAATCAATCCATTTTGTACTATTTCAGTGGCTTTCTGCTGAACACATAGTGTTTGAATTTCAGAATTAGTCCAAGATTCAAAATGCTCCATGAAGTCCAAATTTCAAACTTTCCTACCCAACTTTCCCCAAAGCTGATGAATCTGGCACAGAGTCCAGCAGGTCTGAGATGGTAAAGCGCCAGCCGAGGAAGAACATGCTGAGTGAAAACAGACGTACAATTCAGACCCACAACACTCAATGTTAGGGAATAGCTCTGATCCCAGTCATCCCAAAAACTATCCCACCTTGACAACCCCTCCTCTTTCCACCCATTTCCCCCTCCCTCTTTTCTCTCCCCTGCTGTGGGTCTCCTCAGGCGCATGAATGGAAGTCTTTATTCCCGGGAGAACTGGTGGGAAGAACGACAGAACGAGGAACAGGGATGGGTGGGGGTGATTGGAGGCGGTGGATGGGGGTGTGCGGTGGTTGTGGTTGGGGTGGTGGGGGTATGTGAGAGTGGCTACAAGATCAACACAGTGCCACAGCTCCTCTTTTCTCCTCCATCGCTTTTCCCTCCTTTTCTCTATGACCCCCATCCCACCCCCATCCTCACCCCACCCGCCTCTTCCTACCCTGTTGTAAGTACTGTGGACACAAAGCCCTGTTAGTATTCATGGTGTTTGTTTGCAGAGGAGCTGTGTGTAAGTGTGTGTGTGTAAGTGTGTGTGTGTGTGTGTGTGCAGAGCTGTCAAAAACTTAGATCACAGGGACATAGTGGTCTGAATGGAGCTGGACAGAAGCAGCATGGTTGGGTGGTGGTTGGGGTGGGGGGTGCTGTGGTTGTTCCCACAGGAGGAAAATGGTCAGTTCCAAAAGAAGAAGAAAAGGATGAGGGGGTGTTGAGGGGTGGTAGTGCATAAGGCCACAGGGGCAGTGGTGGTGGTGGTGCGGCAGGACAAGGCTGGTGTCAAAACTACAAGAGAGGGTTTGACAAGGTGAGAGTGAGAGGAGAAAGATAGGATCAGATCAATCATAAGGTTTAGGAGGGAACTCGCTGTAAACGAGTCTAGGCACCTCTCATCTTGTTTTTTTTTTTCTTTCTGCTGTTTCTCTTCTTCCCTCCCTCTCTGCAGTTCTCATTCTTTTAGTAACCCCCACCCCCTCCACCCTCACCCCTTCCTCCCTCTCTCTTTCTCTTTGTGTGTCTGTCTGGACAGCTGCCCAGTTCCATACACATGGAAAAATGAAACACTCTAACCACTGGGCGTGCAGCCAAATAAAAGGCTGCGAAAAACTATTTGAAGGGCAGCATGTTTGTGTGCGTCTGGGCATGGAGTTTGTGTATATGTGCTTGCTCTGGCCTACGTGTGTACTTGTGTGGTGGATTGTGAGATCTGGGTGTGCCTGTTTAGAGTGTTCTTTTCCAGTGTGATGGTTTTAGCCAGGGTGCTGTCTACGTGTATATGTGTGTGTGTGTGTGTGTGTGTGTGTGTGTGTGTGTGTGTGTGTGTGTGTGTGTGTGTGTGTGTGTGTG
>JAOWBL010000024.1:6231353-6245208 GCA_028564865.1 Zenarchopterus dispar | reverse complement strand
ATACATACATACATACATACATACATACATACATACATACATACATACATACATACATACATACATACGTACATAAAGAACAAGATACCAAATAAAAACAGCTGAAATTTCTTTTTTCCACATGGTGGCTGTAGTCTTCCTTAGAAATAGGATAAGAATTTCAGCCATCCGGGAGACTTCTAGTAGAGTCACTGCTTCTCCTCGTCACTGCTTCTTGGTACTGAGGTTTTTCAAGCATGTCCAACTGGGAGAAGAGCCCCAAAGAAGGCCCTGGACAAGCAAGAGAGATTGTATCTATTGGCTGGCCTGCAAACACCTCAGCATTCCTCGAGCTGGGTGGGGGGCTACTCTGCTTAGGGTGTTCCCTCTTGGACCCAATCTTGAATAAATGGAAGTTAAAGGATGGATGGAAATGTTAAAACACCACATGAAATTTAGTGTTGGTTTACTATAGAAACCCACCACATCTTAAAAGAAGCACTCTGGAGGAGAAGAAGAAAAAAGATGGTTAAAGGATTAAGGAATATGAGTAAAAGCTCAATAGAGGAAGACCAGTCCTGTTGTATGTGAACTGCTTGGGGATCAGTGGCTGATTGTGCTTTTCCTCCATTTTGGCTGTTGCTCACTCTGAGCCCTGGGAACAGTGCCCAGACAGGGAGGAGGGTAGGAGGAGGCTAAGAAATGGGACAGGGATGGGAAACAAAAAGAGTGGCACAAACAGACCAAGATCAGGAAGCTGATTCTGAAATACAGGCAGAAATTAAATACAACACCAGTTCAGTTGCAAATGACAGACTAGCATATTACCATCTGTAAAAAGTCGAAAGGAAAAGAGAATGAGTGTGATGGCGAAAGGGGGAAGAAGAGATAGAACAGCATGTAAAGGGCATACTGCCCAGATCATCAGTGTGAAGGAAACAATAAGGCTCCAGTTTCTTCTGCTCAGTCATTCTGAACTGCTGAATTCATTATTTCTGCATGTTGGGCATGTGCGTGTACGCACATGTGTCTTTTTTGTCTTTGTGACTTTGTGGATCACACAAAGTGTGTGCTTGTGAGTGTGTGTGTGTCTGTGTGAGACTGTCTTTGCCTTTTTGGCAGGCTGTGCTCCAGATGCACTGGGTTGTTATTGTATGGCGACATATCAAATAGTTGAAGGAGACATTTCTGTGGGTTTCCTGCTAGTAGAATAGGATCTCCTTTTTTTCTGTCCTCTCCTCTCTGCTCTCTAGTAGACAATTACAGGATAGGATCTGCTTTCCTGGCTCAGCTGGGCTTTGAAAAGCTTACATGAATATCTCAAAATTAGCAGGAAGCTCTTGAAGTAAAATAAAAAAAGACATTCTCCATGATTTAAATTACATGATCGATCTCTCTCTCTCCCGCTCTTAATGCTTGCAGTAAAAAAATCACTTATCTTTATAGGCCTTTCTTTGCTATTTATTTACCTACTGACATCTCACCTTACCCTCCTTTCTCTTTTCCCAGGTGTTCCCAGTAAACGGCGGTATAAACGTCGCGAGGTGGAACAGATTCAGAAAGATGTTCAGAAGATGCATCCTTTGAACTTTGATCATGTGCAGAAGATCCTCCGTGCCAAGCGCCTGCAGCGACAAGCCAAAACAGGAAACAATGTCATCAAAAGACGCCCAGGACGACCCCGAAAGCAACCTTTAGAGGCATCAGAGCCAGCCAGCATTAGGAAGGTAGATTGGGCTGATGGTAAGGGTTTGGACATAATGGCCAGTAGAGGTGATGGGAAGACTCTGGGGATGCCTGTCCTGGAGAGATGCGATAACCTGCATGGTAGGCAGAGCCTCAGGCCGACCTTGCCTCCCAAGCCTCTGGAGCTCTCCAATCACGATTCCATCTCAGCAACCATTGAGACTGTAGTGCATCAAGCGCGGGCTATACCTCCACTGGCTAAAGAGGGCAAACGCCGGGGCAGTGGCAGGGATGAATTATGGACTCCTAGTAGTCAGTAGAGCTGCAGGAGAGTACAACTCCAGAACTGAGCAGAGAGCAGTTAACAGAGTCAGTGCTGTTTCAAACCTAACTGATGCAGTGCCCTTAATCTTGGGACTCTTTGATGCACTTTGACGTGTTTCTCCTCCCAAATTTGTTGTGAGGAACACTGGATTAGAGGTGGAGAAGGAGGAGAGATGTCTTTGCTCAAACAGACATGGGCCTTTCAAAGATTTAATGGACCTTCATTTACACTGGCACTATATGGTACTATTTGATACTGAATCTGATGATATAAAAATGTGTGGTACTTATGATAGTGTAGGATTTTAAGTGATTCTTTATGTATCTGATACAGTGATGTGTATGGTACTTTATAATACTGTATCTGAATGTGGCTTTAGCCATATATTTACCAGCAAGGGGAGGGGTAATGGTTGATATAAAACTGTGCAGCTCTGCTTATTTTTGCCTTTCTGAAGAAACTCATCAAAGACATATGGGATAATATGTCAGTCATTAAGACACCTTGCCCTGTCTGTGTTTCTGCCCCCAGCCTCTGTCCCTAGTTTTCCTGCCCTCTTAAAGAAGTAACCAACATTTCCTGACACCTCCTCCTCCTTGCATGACACACTCCCCAACCTTTTTTTTTTTTTTTTAACCTTCCCTGGTGTCTGCTGCTCAACTCCATCTCCTTTTATCCCCGCATCTCCTTCAACTGACGTTTTACGTCTCTTATTGCGTGAGCTTCCCCAGTTTGTTCCCAGTGTCATTTACCCTGCTCAGGCCTCTCCTGGCCAGTGACGTAAAGGCAATATGGTGGATAAGACTTTCCCAGACTGTACATAGAAAAAAAAAGTCCACGGTTGCCTGCCTTGTATAATGGAAAACCAGCTCATGGGTGTGTACTGGCAAACAGTATATTAAATAGAATTGTTGTACCATAGACAATGAAAGTGTGTATTGTTTTATAACCAAAAACAGACATGGGTGTGACTCAAGACAAGTTTGTTTTAAGACCGAAAAACCACATATATCCATTCATACACTTGTTATTTTGTTTATATCCAGGGGGCGTTGGATACGGGAGGGATGTCAGGTGTGATTTTGGTAAAAAAGCTTAGAGTTGATTTAATGCACTATGAAAAACGATTCACTTGCATCAATCAAATGCAGCACTTACATGCTTATTCTAGCCTTATGTTTTGGCATTTGCTGGTTTGGATATCCATTCCAGAGAGCATGCATTATTTTAATCAATTCGTATATGCAGGCTGCGCAGCCAAAAGCGTAAAACCGAAGCCTGAGTCTGAATAGCGATTGGGTAGTTCAGCAGAAGTGGACGTATTCAGTGTTCAGAAGATCTAATCCATCTCTTTCTACTTAACATGCTTTTTTAAAAGAAAAACTCATATCGTTGCAAGTATTTTTGAAAAGCAAATCCAGTATTTAGATTTAGAAACCAAAGTCTCAGTGTTCAGTATTACTGATGTATTGTTTAAAAGTACCGAGATCAGAGCTCAACAAACTCTTCACCATGTTGACAGCGACTAAAAAACACTCCTGTGTGTGCTATAGAGTGTAGCCATACAGGGGTTTTTGTGTCAATATGTCAAGCTTTAGTTTAGCTCTTCCTACAGTATCTGTAACTTTGGGTTGTGGTTAGAATTTGTTCAGTTAAGTATTTTCATGTATAAGCAAAGGATCAGTGTTTCTTCTTGGCAGTGTTTTGTTTCAGAAGAGTCTGTTTTCTTTGGGTGGGATTCTCAGTTGCAGCAGTTCAGCTTGTGCCTTATGTTTCTTTCTCTCACCAATTACATTTAACATGAGAACTAGAACGTGGCAAAGAGTGTCCCTTAGAATGACCCACAACATTCATGATTGTGCAAATGTACATGTGTCTTAGTCATCAGAACCCTGACACTGCCTGTGTCCCTTCACAGCTTCCATTGCCAGCATCCTCTGTCATCGGGCACTGAGCTTGTCTGTCTCCCAGCTTCCTCCTAGTTTTCTGAACCATATCATCAGGACAGAGCTAGAGGGGCCGGACTTACTGTATTAAATACACATCATGTACTGACCTAGATACTGCTGTGGAGCAGCAGTGGAAACAAAAAGGGCCCACTGTGTCAGATGTGCTTTTATCCAGAGATATTTATTGTATTCATTCTCTTAGAAGTATAATTGAAGATCACTAACTCTGCCTAGTATGTAATGAATTATTTACAACACAGTTGCCTGCATACATCAGAAAGGAGGAACAGTGGCGGTTGTCATGGATACCACATTCTCATATATTGTTGTTTGCTATGCATCAAGCCATACCTGGCAATGACCTTAAAAGGAATTTCTGTTCTGGGTCCACCCTTCGACAAAGAGAAATAAGTGGTCTTATTTACTAAATAAAATTCATGTAACAAGAATTGTGAATAATACCAGTAATAATTTGTAATAAGTTGTGCAGAAAGTGACTATCATTTCATAAAAACTATAGTTACTGCCACGCTATGCAGTACAGCCTTAAACAGATGTAAAGCTAAAGTATTGACGTGTTTGTTGTAAATAGTATTAGTTTTGTCCATCCTGCATGGATACCAGTTGGGTTCAGCTATGCTTGGGTGTATTTACTCTTCTTAAACCACAGTAGACCATATGTCTCCATCAAGACTGCTCAAGACCCAAGAAGGCTTGCAGAAATCTCTACCCTAATGTATTTTCAAATTTGTTAATTTCCACAATAAAATGACAGTCTTTCTTTCAGCATGATAAAATACAAAGGATACAAAAGTAATTTGCCTTACCACAATTATAAAAGTTCTTGGAGCCCCATTTGTAGTTTGCTCAACCAAAAATAGGAATCCCAGCTGACTCGTAGCTACTTTGCCTGCAGGCAGTTGGGGCAATGGCGTAGCGTGCAGAGTGATCAAAAGGGTTATGTGTTAGGGTGAGTTCTCAGAGGAAAGAGCCAAAAATACTGTCAACCTAACATTAGTGTGCTTAACCTTACTTTGCTAGATAACTTTCGGTGGGTCTGCAGTCTATTGTGAAGATGAGATGTAGACATGTGGGCTGCTTACTCCTCCCTACTGTGGTCAGGCAGCTCTCTGATGCTAGAGTTAAAGGCCCCAGGTAATGTCTGTCCTTTCTGTCTCTCCTACCAGCCAATGCTCCGGTGCCTTTTAACACTGACAAGTATTGTCCTAATCCAGAGCTTTCACTCTACATGGAGACTGCAGAGGGGATGTGGTTGTGAATAGGGTTCATGCTCACTGGTGTTGTAATATATATTTAGCAACCAGTCTGGACCACTGGGTACTACTAAACACTGATGTAAGCATCCTTTACCGTGTCTTTGTTTCTAGCACTAAGGGCAGCGCAGCAGTGTTTGATCTTACATTTGTGGCAGTGATGTTATTACTGTACAATTACTCCACATTCACCGCTTCGATACAGCAACTAGAATGAGAGAAGCCTAAATTTTGTTCATCCCCATTCCCTATGTAGCATGCAGTGTTGGAGTGAGGGGGTCATGTGATGCAGAGCTTCATAACTGTACATGTAGTCATCCTCACAGCATAATGTTACCATTCTAAGCTATAAAAGTTTTTCAAACCCTAAAGTGCAGATGACACATTGAGAAAACCAATAAAAGTATTTCTGTAGAGCACAAAGTGAGCTCTTCTAACAGTGTGGGCATATTTTAGTTTGTATACATAGTGTATTTGAACCTTTTTCTAGAGTGGGTTTCCTTTATTTGCATGCTCAATTTGATTGTATGCATAAATATTTTAGACAAGCCGAAAGTTGAATTTCAATTAAATTTGGAGACAAGACTTGTACATTGTTTGATATGTTTCTTTTTGTATTGAATTTTTTAATTCATGAGGCATTTTGTACATTGTATGAATATTAAAACTGCAAATATTTGACACATAGAGTAAATACTAGATGCTCATGCATATGCATATATCCTTCACAGTATGTATGTGTAAATGCACACATATATTTTGTATTTGCATTTGCCAGCATACAGGTATATGTCTTAAGCACATATATACTTGTAATATATATATGTATATCCATGTCTGCTGGCATGTTTTTGGTCATGTTTATCTTCCATGATCTTGTAGGTTCTTTTTTTTTTTTTTAATTCCTTTTTCCTCAAAAAGAAAGGCTCATTCTTTTGCTACCCTTCTGTTGGCTGGCAGCATTGAGCACTTATTAAGAAGAACTACAGTTGAAGTTGTTCATGTTATCCATTGTGTGAAATAATAAATGACTTTATTGACAGTTGATGATGGTACATCTTCTTTCTTTCTGGTCCAAACTGTATTGATATTACTTTGTATTGATATCCCTTAAAAGCTTACTGGGTGTATTCTGACTTTTGCACATGTGTGTGTGGGCGTGGGTGTGCATATTGCCGGTGCTAAAACATAATGAAGTGAATGTTAGTGAACAACTGCTACTCTGCAGTGTGTCTGTATGTTGTCATTCAAAGAGAGGGAATCCTCTCATCAGATTGTACACAGGCCAAACTCCCTCAAACACACATACCTACACACACTCTCACTCTCCTACTTGTTCATTAGCCAAGCCTACATCTTTAAATCCTCAGTGCAGTAGCCCATCAGTGTCACTCCTCAGTGGGCTGGGCTGCAGGCTCGCCTGTTATTGGATGAAGATGAGTGGGAAGTGCCACACTATTGGCTGCTGCCAACTAGTAAAATTCTTCTGTTACCATGGTTGCAGGGTGAGCTGCCCAAATGTGCTCCAGTGAATCTAGTGATGCTGATGGAACTGTTGGCACCACTGGTGTTGTACTGCAAAAAATAAAAATCTCCTTTTGATGAAAGTCAGAGCTGCACTGAAGCTGCATCCAAATCACTCGAAACTGAAGCCTGCATATGAGCCCACATGACCTTTCTCCACCTTCTGCATGAGAGAAGAGATGGATGACGATGAAACAGCATTGCAAATTCATCTTGTATGATGGACACACTATTTAGCCAGAGGGAAAACAGAATCATTATTCCAGTGTTCAATACATGTATTTTTTATTTATTCATTCATTTTTCACTAGATTTAGTATCATCTGTAGTTTATATCCACCACAAAAACTGGCAAAAAACAGGTACAAAGTTTATACAAAATTGTACAACAATATTAATTATGTGATAAGAGCTGTAGATGCTTGCAATCTTTTAAGAGGTTGGTCAATGAAATGCCTATGCCATGACAGCAATTAGGTTATTACATTTAAAAAATAGCTTTCACAAAGCCCCAGTTTTCCCAACTCTATACACCTAGTGGAATTAGTCCTCAGTAAGCACTTTAGGTCTCTACCCACATAAATTTCATAAACATTTTTTATTTAAATATGTGCAGATGAAGAAGGAGGATAGGGTTTATAAATGCATAAGTATAGCTGGAATTTACTGTTTGCAAACTTCAAATGTTCAACAACTTTGGGGACCTTCCACCAGCTGTCTTTGTTTTGCAAAGCAGGATTTTGGGCTTAGATAATCTGACAGTGTTTCCACCTAAAAATGATGCATGAGTCAGTCTCTATTCTTGTACTTGGTGACATTTCTGGAATGAAAAGCTTAAGCACTGATGTAATTGGTTCTCCTTACTTAAAGTGGTTGTTTGAAGACTGCCAGGCTTCTTCTTGTAAAGCTAAATGATTTCTACACATAAACATACATAAACATCCAGATTGTATAGCTGTCATATCAAGCGCTGACTGGTTTATCAATTTCACATGCAGATTTTAAAGTTCTTCTAAAATTTGTTCATGTAGGAGACTAGGAGAAAGTAAAAAGTGTAGCAAGGAGAGAAGTGCTTCAATTTCCAGAGACTGCAGTGAATGCATTGGGATGTTCAATATCTGGGGTGCAAAGATACTGCTTCACAGTGACATATCCAGGATTACACCCTCTGTTGTTAACAATCATTGCAATCCTTCAAACCTTTTTGTCTTGATTTTCTGCTTATAGTCTCGGTCTCCACAGGTCTGGAGTCCAAAACATGGTCCTGCTCTTCTATTTACCCATGATCAGCTTTCTTGATGTTCCCTCTCCAACACATTTGGGTTTGGGTTCTTAATCTGAACATTCGAAAGTTCAACCAGCTGCACACATATATAAACAAATTTCCTATTGTCATGGTTATTTATCATAACAGTTGCTGAGAAGTGCCAGAACTACTAGCGCAGCATCCAAACCACTGCAGCAAAATGTCTCAGAAATCTGTGTTTTAATAGAAATGTGTTCAGTAGAAAGTCTCAAGATGTTGTAAGCATAAATACATTATGACCAGGATTATTGCATCAGTCTGCCACAAATGCAGTATATTTGAAGATTTTCTTTTCTTTTAAATTGAAGTCAGAAAACTGGCACCCTGCATAGTTAGTGTTTACCAGCAATCCCTTTCAGTAAGAACTGTATACTAAACACAAAGCCCAACAATGAGTTATTCATTTCCTGTTGGGGGATTTTTTTAAAATCCATTTTTCTTCTACTTGCTTGAGATTTTTGAGACATCTTGCATGAACTGCTTTTTAGAAAAGTCTGTTCAAAAGGTTTCAATAATGTTTACATTGGTGGACAGTGAAGACAATGACAAAAATATTCAGACAGCTCATGCTGGATTATTCAGGTGCATTTGAAAAAAACTTTTATTTGGTAGAAACTGTCCTCCCCAGTTTTAATAGGCAATGTTTTGATCTGGTTTCAGGATATACTGGTATGGAGTTGGACCCCCCCCCACCCCTTGAATGAAATGGTCCCAGTGAATGGTTGCAGCAAAAGCACAGACCATGACTTCTCCACTCCCGTACTTTACAGTTAGAGAGGGGTCTTCTTTAAATTGTACTCCATTTTACCTCAAGGATTTGTTTTAAACAGAATCCATCAAAATATTTTGCCTCAAATGTGTTTAGATGTTCTGAAATGTTGAATTTTGCAGTGAAGACTGAAGAAAGGTTTTCTTATAGCTAAAAATGTGACCAATAAAGGTTATATTTAGCCCATGGCTTCTGATTGATGAAACAAATATGAAAATTAAGAATGACTGAGAAAGAAAGCCATAGCTGAATCTGAGGTCTTGATCATCTGTTTCTGAGATCACGAATCTCTTTGAATGTCCAAATACTGTATTTGTATTATGTTATGTTTGTTTATGTTACATAAAATGTGAAAAATGATATTTATCATAGAGATCATTGTGGAATTCATTTGCTTTTCATTTAATTATTCAATTCTAAAAAAAAATAACAAACTCTGTAAATTTGCTTTATCTCAGTGTTATTTGTTATCAAAGGAGTTTCACAAAAATAATAATCCACCATCTCAGTTGATCATCTCACTGGATTCCTATTTCTTTTGCATGGTGCATCCCCCAAAATGCTAATATACATCTATTTAATTTGAAGGGGTTTTCTCCTCTCTTTTTTTATACATCTAAATATCCAAAACAATGCATTGAACAAATGCTAAATATAAGGATCTAAATAGAGATGACAGTCTACGAGAAGAATTAGATTTTTTTTAAAAATGTCCTTAGACATGAGTGATGATATTCTCAGTAAAAATGCAGGAGTGAGGGACAATGAATACCAGAGACTGTTCCATTCACATCTAAAGTCATACAGACCACCAACAACAAACAGAGCCATAAATTTACAGCCGATACTCCTGCAGTCCTGGCCAACTAACCAGGAAGCCTGCCATAACCAACCATCCCCTCAATTTATCTCTGTTGGTGTTTTCAGAGGATACCTATTGCTTGGGTTTATGAAGATGAATAGAGCAGGGAACATCTACAGTACCTCCTCCCTCTGTCCCCTCTCTTCTCATCCTCTCTGCTGAGGGATGGGAGACACCATCTGGTGGTGGAATGCAACAGTGCGTCTTCATGCTGCAAAAAAAAAAAAAAACAGAATGGCACCTCCACAGGACACAGAGCGTTACCTATCTCACTGCAGTCAAAGCAGAAGAAATGACATCTACGCTTCTGATCTTTAAGAGCAGGGAAAAATATCTTTCAGCAATTCGAGGGATAAACATCTGCACTATGACCTGGCTGAGTCACTTGGGCACTCCTAAAGTGCTCTATATATTGATCCACTTTAGAGCTCAGTGCAGGAATCACTGTAGCTGAATAATGATTATGACTGTGTGTAGCTGTCAGGCAGTAACTGGGGGGAAAAAAAGAAAAAAAAAATACCCAGAGATATGACAGAATGTGTTCTGCATGGAGCTGGCCACTGTTGCCACGGTGACAGTGTGACTTGTGGCAGTTTAATTTAGGTTTACAGAGCTGCCCTGTTTTGTGTGAGACTGGTGTGCATATAAGCATGGATCTATGTAAATATTTTCTGGTATTTCATTTGCTGGATGTGTATGTGCTGGAGTCAAGAGGAAAGAGAAACAGAAAGAGAGAGTAATTGGCCACCTTTGTCATATCTTCTCATTCACAGCTAGGGTCTTTGTTAGCAGATTGGCTCTGCCTGTGTCTTATTAATGATGCCAACACTTAGGTAATGTGCCTTTTTGATGAGAGTGGGCCACTTAATCTCTCTATTTAGACTTCATCTCTCTTTCTCTCTCTCTCTCTCTCTCTCTCACACACACACACACACATACACTCACATTCACACTCACACACCTCCCCCTCAATCTTTCTAATAAGCTGCCTCTCTGTCTCCTGTAATTTGGCAGAAGAGTCTATTATATGATACAGTCATAATTTATTAATGGACCCCTACGGTGAACACACACCTCTTAGTGGATGTGACACACATGGAGCAGGTCTCCATGTTAAAAATGACTTGAGCTCCTCGGTTAGCTCTTCTCTGCATCGATCCTCTGCTGCATTGCTAGTATTTTGGGTGGAGAGCTGAACCACAGGTATTTTGCCTGAAGCTGGCACCTTTCCTCCACTCTCTGTTACACCTCTGTCAGCTCTGGGAGAGCATGCAGTAGGGCAGCACCAAAAGCCCCAAAACAGCTAAATAAAACAGGGTTCAGTTGTGGCTTAGGAAGTTAGTGGAAAGGTTCATCATGTCTCTGTCTTTCTGTGCCTTTTTCCCCCAACAACACTGTGCAGATAATTCATACCAGATGTTTCTGCAGTGCCAGGCATTTCATGCAACTGTAGTGAAGTTAGTTCCTCCAAAACTAATCCTCTCAAATAATGTGTTGCTTCATTGATGCATAGCTCTACAAATGCAGTGTAGTTAATCCATATTACAGTTATATTGTGAAATGCTGTGAAATACTTTTCTTCTATGTGCCATTTAGAGACAATCTGATTATAAGAATACGATTTAGATCAAGCAATGACAGTGTGAACATACAATGTGTGTGAGCAACGTTAGCTCAGCACTAAGCCAAAGTTGACTAGCATCAGCTCTGGAGGAATTTAGTCATAAACCATAGTGTGGGAAAATTACATTTTTGACCTTGTTATGGTTTAAGATGAAAAGTTAGGCACCAAAGCCACTGCCATTCATCCAGAGGCGATGCGATTCTGCATGTGCCAGGTTTCATTTCAACCCACTAAGCTGTTATTGAAATATTTCATTCAAAACCACAAATGTGAGCCTCATGATGCCACAAGAGAAGTCTGAGGAAAGGCAAACAAATTACGATTCATCCTCTGAGGAGCCTAAAAATTTGTAGCCATGTGCACTTAAACTTTAGACATTTCAGGATCAACTGGCAAAATGACAGATAATGCCATCCTGAAAGGATTGTTGAAAGTGTTGCTGCTGAAACAAATGAAATGAGAGGAATACAGTATCTTAATTATTGTTACCTATAGATTTAATTTTGTGAAGGGATATTGTTAATCAACACTCATGTAACTATTTATTGCTTTGCTTGATTACTAACAATTTTAATTTCATACAAAAACACATACTAGCCAACTCAGGGGATTCTCAATAATCATTGAAGGGAGAAATAAAAAATCCCCAATATCAAGCAAATCAACATATTCTTGGTCAATACTAGGTTTCCTGTTCAGTGAGAGCTAAAGCCTATAGATGGTAAAGCTCTTTCTGTAGTTAATTATGTGTATTTAATCAGGTATTACAGTAAAAACTTATATTGTAGTAATATATTATAATGTCAAATTACAAATGCCTCAGATATTTTTGGAGGGTTGCTTTGAAAGACTGCTTCTGAAAGTATCATTGTAATCTCTATTATCTGAAGGACAAAAAAACCCCCACAAACGAGTCTGGAAGACTGCTTCTGTTGGGGTATGGTCCTGTTAGAACAGATGAATAGATTAAGTTCTTCATCAGACTATTGTACTCATTTACTTTTTTTTAAATTTTTTTTTTTTTTTTACGCAAGCCCTGGCTTGTCTTCATTGAGCCCGTGATAAGGAAATGTTATCTGACTGGAAATTCTCCAGAAAATAGTCCAGCACACCACTTCACAAAAGGTACTCAACATTTTACTGCAGCACAGGCCTAATTTTGTTGTTGCTGTTTATTTGTTTTTCTTCTTCTTTTTCTTTATTCTTTTACTGAATTTAGAGCTATCCAAGCAAATTTTCTAGACAAGCGCATCAAAACACATTTGCCCATCTGAGATAATAAAGAAGGGTAAACTTTAAGATGTCAGATACTCATGAAGGTGTATGATAGTCAGGAATAACATGCTGAGAAGAAACATACGATTAGAGCTGCTGGACTGGAACTGAGAAATTGCTCATTAAAAGCATCATGGAACAATGTTTAGTTGCATATATAAGCACATCTGTACACTTAATATTCATAAAAGGGTTCAAAAACAGAAAGTTTGTTATTTGTGGCTTTTGTAGAAAACAGTATGGACCGTCTGACCTCTGCCGCCTCCCCCTGTGAAACCAGAGGCGTTTTCTTCCTCTGTCTGTGTCAGTTTCAGCCCTATAAGGTAGACTACATAACGACATGACTGTTTTTCTGTCTTCTGAAACCCTCTGTCTGACTGACGTTGCAGGATATGCACAGATATCCAAACAAAGCAGTGATAATAACTAGCCAGCCTCCTTCTATCAGGCTATTTGTCCCAACATGTCACTCTAGTTTTACCCTTTTCTCTCTGCTTCTCCCTCAGAGCTGCTTCTCCTGTCCCAGAACAAATTGTCTCACTTCTGCACCCGGTGTCCCTCAATGGCTTTCCATTAGTTCATTTTCCTGAATCCAGAATGTCCTTGCATCCTGCATGAGTGTGTGTGAGGGTGCGTATGTGCATGCAAGTGAACATGTGCGTGCGTCTCCGGAGTCTCAGAACAGTATTATTGTAAACATATCATTTGATGGGGCGAGTGGTTCAGGTTGTTGGCCGGCTGCCCTGCTTTCATTTGGAACTGAGCTGCCAACATCTGGACTGTGTCAACACTCACTGACAGCATTTGTGTGTGTGTGTATTTCATTGTGTGTATTGGTGTCCCTGCCTCAGCCCCAGAGCTGTCAACCATTGGATGGGGAACAGATTTGCTGAGATTAATCAAAGGTGTAGCATTAATAAGAGGAGCCTGTGCCTCCAAGCAGCCATTTTTAAGAGCCTGGGAGAGCAGCTTTGCAGGATGAGCGTGGGCCCTTTGCTGTCAAGCAGGCATGCAGCCCGGGATGGGCTATTACATGAAACAGACACAATAAAGCATAAAAATGAGAACACTTGACAGGGATAATTTCAGACAAGACATTGTGTGGAAAAAAGAAGAAGAAAAGAAAATAAGAAATTGTGGCCACTCTGAATGAGAAAGCCCATAAATTTGTCCAGGACATGTGCTATTTATTCATATATCACAAAGTTCAATTCAATTCAATTCAATTTTATTTATATAGCGCCAATTCACAACAAACGTCGCCTCGAGGCGCTTCACACTG
>JAOWBL010000024.1:6219172-6231253 GCA_028564865.1 Zenarchopterus dispar | reverse complement strand
GGAGTGCCCAGAGAGTGAACAATCTTACAGTTTGCAGGTGAATTAATAGGATAAGTGAAGATGTATTACCGAGGTTAGAGAATTGTTAGAGAATTGTTAGCCAAACAAAGACGCGATACAGGAAGAAGTACCCACAATGCAATGCCACCACGTGATCCCGTGAGAAAAGTGAGCAACCTTCTTCACTGATTTAATTAAATGCAAGTAAGTGTGTGTTTCCATGAGTGTCATATGAAACAACAGGTCTCTCTTTTTTTTTAAATGAATGAATAGCCTTTATTGTCATTATATTATTCAATAAATGAAGTTAGGAGTGCTACTCATTGGTGCATTAAGAAAGTAAATCAAATCAAACTTGTGGCCATCTTTGCAGGAACGGGGAGATCAGGACGTACTTCCTGAAAAGCCTGGCAGCTTTTTTTTTTTTTTTTTGGTCTGCATATATTTTATTGGTTAGTACCATGATTTAGTACAACCTTTATCCAAGGGATATACATATGCATTTTAATCTTGCAGTAGATATTTTCATATGGTGCATTAATGTGGGGTGTGTGTCCTTCACCAGTCCTCCTTGACAGTTTCATCTCACATACTTAATTAATGTTTGACTTCCTAATTCTGCTTAAGAGGACTAAACCACCAATGTGAAACACAAAAGTACAAGACTGACAAAAAGACCAAGACAGCGATGGAAACAACAGGTCTCTGAGGTACTTGTCCTATGGCAGACTAAGATTATCACACATGCACTGCTCTGAGGCTTGCAGTCCAGACATCTGCATCAGATGGACCAGAATTTGTTACTCCCACTCCTTAATGTGTCCAAATGAGCTCATGTATGAACAAAGCAGGTAATTCCTAAGAGAATTTGCAGCAGGTGAGCAGCTCTCAGTTGCCTTGTTGTGCTCTTTTCTGCTCTCCTGCATGTTCCCTAACACTTCTCAGTAGACACTGCACACTTATAATCATGGGGCATAGCTATCAAAATAAAAGCAGATCATCATTGTGAATGCACTACCCTCAGTCAGCTGTGAACAAGGATAATGATTTCTGCGTTGTATCTTGTCTCCTGTGCACTCCACACAGTTACCACTCAGGAGTATTTCCAGTTGCGAGAACCCAACTGAGGCGAAGTATCTCCTGCTGTGTCATGGATTTGTGAATGTACAACTGCAGGGAAGACTGAACCTAATTTTAGGTCCTGGGTATCATTTTTGTAATATTTTGTCTCTATGTGGTCACTTTGACATTTTTGTGCTTTTTTTGTGTCTGTACAACTCTAGTTGTTTTTCTTGTTGTGTTTTGTGCAGCATTTCATTTAATTGTGGTTATGTTTCATCCACTTTTTTGTCTTTCTCTCGTGCAGTTTAGGATTTAATTTGGTTGTTTTATGTCTGAGTTTGGTCACTTTATGTTTATTAAGAGTCATTTGGTTGCTCTTCAAAGTTGCTTTACATCTCATTTTGAAAAATGCTTTTTACTATCATTTATGTCTGTTTGATCATTTTTTTTGTCTGTACTGCCTTTCTCTTTGTTCATTTTGCATAAATTTCTGGTCCTTTTGTGTCTCCTTTTAGAATATTTATATTACATGCGCATTCTTTGGTATTTTCCTATTGATTTTTTGTGTCTTTGTGACCTTTTTACATCTATTCATTTGTCTCTTTTGTGATAAATGATTGACTCCTGAGGCCTCTGTGCCTGAAAAAAAAAAAAAGAAGAAAGCGAGAAAATGTGTAAATAGAGAATTAGATGGGTAAATCCCCCTTACAGCCAAGGCTAAAATCTCTGTCCAGCTTCCATCTGAGTCACCCAGCAGCCTGCTCTGTTGACTCTGGCAGGCTATTTGATCTGGCCTCACTGGGGTACAGATATTCTGGTGTGGTGAGCGTTGGTATTATTGCTGTGCTCTGGTTAAAGCTAGACTCTGATGTATCTGGGTTGGCTGACTGAGGGATGAAGCCTGTTTGCCTACTGAGGCCGAAGCCTCTGCGGGGGGGCTGGCCTGATCTGCTGCACCATCCAACAGCTTAATTAGTGTTTAACTACTGCACTCTCATACAGTCTTGGTTCACACACACACACACACACACACTTCCACACATGCAGATCACGCTAGGGCATAGCTCGTTAGTCTAATAAAAAGCCATTAGAAGGTTAAATGTGGGACTCATTAAAGATTAGTCACTTACTACCATGAATAATAAGACTCTCTTGTGTGTTTCTCATAACTGTTCATATGGCTGTGAAAGTGAAGAGTCAACTCATGCAATGTTAATTTACCATGCCACAGCCTGGGATTTGGTCTGTCTCCTGCTGGGAGTATAAACACCATGAGAAATGGTTACAGTCACTTTCAGTCTGTGTCTGAAAGCTTAAACGTCATTACATGATGGTGCCTTTATGTTGTGGGTACATACTACACACTTTAAATTGTTTAAGATGATTTTGACAAGTGGTGATCCAAGAAGCTTACAGAGGAAGAAGCTTGAGGCAGATAAGCCATATGAAGAGCAGTGTAGATTAGTTTGAATGGATTTGGAAGTGCTTGTGGAAGCATGGACTAAAGACTGTATTCAAATGTCAGCAATAATATTTTTACTTCTGAGAATTATAAAAATCCCCAGCCTCCTCATATTTCAGTGCAGAGCAGTGGACATATGTTAATGCAAGAGAGGCAGAAGAAAACTTGTTTTATTTATTTATTCATTTGCAGCTCACATAAATGCTTCTGATTTGGGCAGTGCCTTTGTCTTAACTTGAACTCTAATGACGTTATAGTCTTGATTGCAGGCGCATTGAAAAGCCAGTGAGTCTGAGTCATAAAAGGGAAAAGCAGTTTTAAAGAGAGGATTAAAATGTCTGAGCTGCCAGGTTTTTATCTTAGTGAATAAAGCTCCTGGGCAAGTTTGGTTGGAGAAAAATGGATCAAAAAGCTGTAAGAACATCAAATAGTAAGAGTCTGTATAGACTGAAGGCATAGATGATCCATCTGAAGTCTTGTTTGAACGTTAGTGAACACCTCACAACTAACCTAAGGTGTCAAATAAGGTGCTATCTGTTTGAGAGATTGACTTTATAAGTAGCAGACATGAGAAGCGTGAAGGAGTTCACCATCACACCATATCCCCATATGAGATAAAGGCAAAAGGCTGGAGCAATGACGTCTGTGGGTGTCTGTTTGTCAAATTTGCCATATTCTGACACACCAGGTGACAACTATTTGTGTGAGACCGAGGATTGGAGTACTGCTTAAAATACATTCTTCTCTGCATCTTCATTATGTTACCTGCAAGTTCACACCAATAAATAAATTCAAATTCTAACAAAAAATACTTTATTAATCCACAAAGGGAAGTTAATTATTGCAGTAGTCATGATTGAAGTCTCTTCAAAGAGTCTTAGTAGAGGTTCATTGCTGTGGGCTGGAAGGATCTCCTGTAGAGTCTTCATTGTGCTATGAAGAGGACGTTCAGGGTTGTCAATGATCTTCTTCATTTTATGAAGTATCCTCAGTCAGCTCCCGAAGCTCCAGAAGAGTCCATATATGTATACAGCAGCCTCAGTATATCAATAACAGTAATACTATGAGTGTCCACACACTGCTGAATGATAATGCTCTGAGGCAAAGCAGACCCTTCACCCTCCAGCTGAAGGTAGCCTCCAAAACTGAAGCTGTTTTCCTGCTGTTATTGTTGTAAATTGCAAAGAGAAAGAAAAAGAGACCCAAAAGTGGTTGAGTTCATGAACAAGAAAAGTTAGGAGAATCTGCTCCTCTGTTACAAGAGCCACCATCTACTGAGGATAAATTCTTTTATAGTTTTGCTTTAATAAAAACGAGTTTGACGATATCGTTCGAGAGGACAGTAAAGAGCAAGTAAACTTCAGAGCTCATCAGCATTTGGCAGCAAAACTCAAGGAAGTAACTGCTTTTTTTAAGGATACATTTTTCTTACATTGATTTTGCTTGGACATTTATGTTTTATGGTTTATGAAATCACTCTGTAAATAATCCCAGTAATGTTACTTGTGTTTAGTGTTGTTGCTTTGGTTTGTATTCTAGCATTTACTTAAATTCAAAAGATGTTTACAGCTACATTTTTATAGCTATAGTTTTAATCTGTAATGATGGTTTAGATAATCTGGCTGTTTCAGTGGATGGCAGTAATAGTCACAAAGTTTTAACGTTTTCATCCTAACAAGACCTTCAAAGTTTAACTTGCAGATTGACTGCCTCATTAACAACAAATATGGTAATATTCATTACAATAACATCTATAGCCATGTATCTGACAGAGCTTTGTACACCCTGAAGAAAACAGCTCAGCAGTCACAAGGCATGAGGAAGATGGCTCGTCCGCCATCATCCTGGCAGCTTTAAAATCAGCTCTCAGTCTCACACATTTCTGGCTTTTGCGTTCCATCTAAGGCGCCATCAAAACAAAACAAAAGACAAAAACCTTTGGTTATATTCTCTCGTCAGCCAGTTTACTAAGTACACCTGGTACTTTATAGGTATGGTCATTCAGTGTACATTTTACTGTCTAAACACATGATCTCATTTATTCATACCGAAGTGTCAGCTAACATGGACAAGGTGCAGAGTGTCTACGACAGTTCACGGTGATAAAAATTAGGAAGACAGAGGTAAGATAAAATAAAATGATCAACTCAACAACAACTCAATATCATTTAAACTGTACTGTACAGAGCACTGAAGCACTACCACACACCCCATAGTATATAATCTGTTAAGGGTTGTGGGGAGGTCGGTGGGAGATAATTTAACCCACCTTGCATATCTATTATGTGCCTTTGCACTCCTTCATTACATTCAAATACTTGTTAATAGTGTTTGTAATGTGTATATCTGCCAGTGTGGGTGGGCTTGTATTTTCCCCTGAGTTATGCATTATATTTACACTATTTAAAGTTCATGACAGCTCTCCTAATGATTGTGTGGTTGTGATATCCTGTCCTACCCACACACAATGTATGAGTGTTTATGAGCAACATGCTTTGAGTGACAGTCCTTTATCGCAGCCACTCTCGCTAATTTATTGTCTCTCAAGCAGATGTTGCCTTTTCCCTCAAACATTCACAAACTTACATCACATCAAAGTCTGTTCACATCTGTGCATACACATATCTATTGAGGAATCTTTGTCACTGTCAGCTGATGTCTCAAGCTGAGTTGAAGCTGTAGACAGGGAACTCAATAAATAGAAGAAGAGGAGGAGCTTAATGTACATGTATATGTATGTATGTATATTAAAATATATATATATTTATATTTGTGTCTGTGTGTGTGTGTAAAGCATTTTTATGAACAGTATCAGTTCATTATTTCAATGAAAGAAACGGGATTTTTCACATTTAGCAACCAAGCATGTCACAGTTGTCCACAACTGCAAAGTTCTTGTGTTTATGGTGCAGTATATCTCTCTCTGTGTGTGTGTGTGTGTGTGTGTGTGTGTGTGTGTGTGTGTGTGTGTGTGTGTGTGTGTGTGTGTGTGTGAGTGTGCAGAGCGAGAAAACTTGGTTTGGCTGTGTGCCACACAGCTGGAAACCATCATAGAACCAATTATGTTCTGTCTTCTGCTCTCTTTTGCTCTTTTTCCTTCTCTCACTTTGTTGTTCAGTTGATCTTTTTTCCCTCTGCTCTTATTTACTATGTCTGCCAGAAATTAATTTTTCAGACTTTAGTCTGTGAGAATCAAGAGTTTGTTTCACTTTCAACCCCCTGACTCTGACCATCGTTTAAACCACTCTTGTATACAACTCACCTTTACCAAACCCACTCCACACACTCAGCTACAACACCATCTTTCCCTTCTTCTTCCTCCACTTGAAGAAGATCTTTTTTTTTTTAGGAGTTTATCTCCCATCGTCTTATATTGTCAAGCTCTCCTTTGCTGTTCATGTGAAATGCTTTACAAACATTTCACATAAATCATTGTTACATCACAGGCAGATTTACAGTAACACATTAGAGTCGCAAATCGTGAAATGAAAGAAGAGCAGAAAGAGTGAAAACACTGATTACAGATTGTGTACTCAATGAATGTGTCACAGTGACGGATGGAGGAAGTGAGAGAGTTAACAGTGTCAACAAATGAGAAGCATAATGAGGATGAAGTGCTGCTGTGAACAAGTGAGCCTTTGTTGTCCCCTCTACCTGGTGTTCCCTTACTCTCGCACACACACATGCTTGTGCATGCACATAGTTAAGTTTCTTGAAAGTTCTGTTTGATAATGAAAATGGAGAATGGGATCTTGTGAACATTTTCACATTTTTTGTCTTTAAATAGCCCCATCACAACAATTGTAAATCAGGGACATTTGTGTAAACAACATCATAAACCTCTCAGTTAGAATTAGTCTCACTGTTTTCACATTACATGTCAAACAGCCTGAAAATGATTAGTTTTGCAAAGATATGACTGCAGACAATACGGGAATAGAAATGCCTCAGTGTTGCATGTTTATGTTTGGGTTGAAAATCGGTTGCAGATTCAGATATCCCAAAACAATCATCTAGAATTTTAACATTCTCAGAGAATGTTATGTTCATTATTTCCTCAAGCAGCTCGATGCCAAATGACTGCCAAATGCTTAACCCTCTGCTGTTGTTTTCCCCCCACTTTCATAATCAGAACAAGTCATATCAAATGGCTGTGTGGATGTTGAGTGAGTCACTAACTGGTGAATCAATGCCATTGTTCTGTGAGTTTGAACAGAATAAATGCATGCATCTTTAAGAACACTGTGCACAGAGCTTTGTTGAGTGTTTATGTCCGCCCTTCTGGTAGCATATGATGACATTATCAGTGATTTGTGTCACACAAAGTGAAATTTCTAATCCTAAAATGAGGCACATATGAGAGCTTGTATTTCATTTTCTTGCACAGAACCACTGAATGCCAGTTTAACCAAATGGTGTTGTTCATGCTGGGCCAACCAAACCATTTATTTAATATAGAGGTTTTTGTACAATACTGAGTTGAGTTGTGTTGAACTGAATTGAAGTAAACTGAATTGAATTGAATTAAGCAATACTTTATTAATCCAAGAAATTAAACTGTTTCCATACAATAAAACTAAAAACATTTTTGTGAAAAACTAACAGAGAAAGAGGGGCTCCTTTGAAATCTGTATTGGTGCACTGAAGTGGTGTGTTTGTACCTTGTTAACAGCTGAGATGACGATATCACATGCAGCACTGGAAAGCAAAATAAGTGAGCTCTTGATGGACAAAAAGATCACAAAAAATAAAAGTAAAAGGTTTTACTTTTATTTTTTTATGCTGCTTGCAAGACTAAAGGGGGAGGCGTCCTCTGTAGCCTCTGGCAGCACATTTTAAAGCTAGGGTGCAATATATATCCTTTCAGTTCTTCAGCTCCACCTGCCCTGCCAACCAGCAGTCTGGACTCTCCCATCCTCTCTGCTGTTTCCTTAAGGTTTCACAGTGTGAAGTGGAGGAGATCATCAAAAAATGAAGCCCTACACTTGTGCCCTGGACATTTACAGCCCTGATCAAATTAAACCTCTCTGCCATAAGCCCTCATTACAAAAATAATACATCTCTCCCTTCAGTCTGGCCTTGTTCCATCAGCGCTTAAAACTGCTGTCATCACACCTCTCCTCAAAAAAACCCAACCTGGGCCCAGAAGTCTCTGCCAATTATAGACCCATATCCAACCTCCCGTTCTTGTCAAAAGTGCTGGAAAAAGCTGTTGCTGCTCAGCTTCAGGACCACTAACAACTGCACAATCTATCTGAAAAATTTCAACCTGGATTTTGCCCCACTCACAGTCAAGAAATGGCTCTGGTCAGGATTATAAATTACCTTTTGTTGGTAGCAGACCTGGTTCTCTCTCCCTACTCATTCTTTTATATCCAACTACAGTTTTTGACACCGTGGATCACTAGATTCTCCTAATCCAGCTCCACTATGACACTGTACTCGATGGTACTGCCTTAGACTGATTCCCATCCTGTGTCTCTCACCAATGATGGAATACCCCGGCACGGGGGGGGTGCCAAGTCCCAGGCCCTTCCTGTTACTTGTTGTGTTACCCTAGGGTATATCCTTGGACCACTTCTTTTAATTTTATCTATACTCACCCTCAGTCATGTCATCAGCTGGCATGGGATCTCTTTCTATTGCTTTGCTGATGACACTCAGATCTACATCAACACTGATACTCAGTCTCATTTATCACCACTGACTACCCTGACTGCTTGCCTGGAGAAGATAAAAGTATGGATGACCCAAAATTTCCTTCAATGTAATGACTCAAAAACTGAAGCTATATTTGTACGCACTCTACATCAGGTCCAGACATCCCTGACACACATCATTACCTTCTCCGGGTAGGACATTCCCTTCTTTTCTACAATTATCAACCTCAGTGTGAGGCTGGACCCACACCTAACATTCAAGAATCACATTAAATATCTGTGTAAAACATAATTTTTCCACCTCAAAAATATTGCCAAACTTCGTCCCACCTGCACCCTATCTGATGCAGAAAAGCTTGTCCACACTTTTGTCTCCTCCCAATTGGACTACTGTTGCTCACTTCTCATAGGGATCCCTGACAAGAGGGTCCAAATATTCCAGCAGATTCAGGACAGTGCTGACAGGATCCTGATGAGAGTGTGTTACCATGAGCACATTAAACTCATCCTCAAATCCCTTCATTGGTTCCCAGAAACCTCCAGAATTTAACAGAACCTGCTCTCCTAACTCACCTGTACATTCAGTCCGTCCCACAGGAACTTATCATGCCACAAAACTCATCTCACAACCTCCGTTATGGAAACAGACACTTTCTCCATATCCCCAGAACTAAGTTGCTGACCATGGGAGATTGAATTTTCTGCTTAGCCACCCCCCACTCGTGGCACTTCCTTTCTTAATATCTGAAGGACCCACAGACTGTGTCTGCTTTTAAAAAGGCCTTGAAGACCTACCTATTCAAGGAAGTTTTTTAATGAACTGCTCCATGTTTACTTGTATATATGTGCATTTTCATCTGAATGTGTGTTTATGCTTTTTTAATCCCGCAACACTTTGAGACTTGTTTTAAATGAAAAATGATTTATAAATACAGTTTATTAATTATATTAATATTATTATATTCTCCTGAGTCATATCTCCATGAAGCACAAGCAGTCCTGCTTTATCTTCATTATTCCTTCAAACTCTTCTATTGAGGTGAAAGTGCCCAAAAACCTATTAAACCTAATATTCACACGCCCTGTTTTTGTTGTATTCCACAGTACTATTCTATTCTATTCTATTCTATTCTATTCTATTCTATTCTATTCTATTCTATTGTATTCTATTCTATTGTATTCTATTCTATTCTATTCTATTCTATTCTATCCATTTCTATGACAAAGCAGAAAAGAAATGCTTTAAACATCTTCCTAACCTTCCTGTTTCTTGCTGAACATCACCTCTTTAATCTATTTGAATTTGAAGTCTTTTTTAATTTTCAAATTACATGGGTTTCACAATGCTTATAATGGTTGCCAATAAGGCAAAAAAAAAATTAAAAATACATTTTTAATAAAAAAGTTTCATAAAAAATCTCAAAATGTTGCAAAGAAAGTTCCTGGTTCCAGTTCCACCAGGGGCCTTTCTAGGTGGTGTTAGCATGTTCTACCTGAACTTGCATTGATTTTCTCCAAATACTCCAACTTCCTCCCATAGTACACTTGGATAGTGGTAAATATAGTTGTTTGTCTTTATGTCGTCCTGCAATGGGCTGGCAACTTGTTCAGGTTGCACTTCTGCCTTTCTCCTGAAAAGAGCTGGGATAAGCTCCAGCACAGAGTTTTAATACCACTCCACATTTAATACCACTTTCCACACTTTTAACACTTTTTCAAGTTTATAAATATGTTTGGATACAACCATATCAAAGGGTAGACACTTTTATTCAATAATGAATAAGGTTTTTAAACTACAAAAAGAAAAACTTGTTCATTGGCTTCTGAACTTTAAAAAAGGTGTAGATCTCAGTATGAATTTAAAAAAAAAAGCCAGAATAACACATGTTTATACTGAATCTCTTGAGGAATTAAAAGGTTCCACATATTTGACCATTTTTGTCCATTTAACAAAGTGCAAATATGTAAAGAATGTGAAGCTTGAAAAAGGTTCTCTCTCTCTCTCTATCTCTCTGTTTCCCTCTCTATCTGTCTTTCTATCTCTCTCTCTCTCTCTCTCTCTCACTCACACACACACACATACACACACAGTACCACTTTATCCTGGAATTTCATATATTTGCATTAATCAGTACGACTTTCAACTTTTGTCTGTTTAAGTTTGTAAATCCATGTTAAGCTTTATCTGCATTTTTTTTTCTTTTTTACACTTCCTAGACTGCATAAATTACACCTGTAATGAATTTAATATTGCCCAGCAGTTTGAAGCTTCATGTCTGGCACTCATCAGTTATTATTTTTGTTTTTAGGAGCCAGATGTGAACACATCTGGATGAGAGGGAGGAGGATTAAGACATCCAATAATGGTACAATCAATTAACCAGCTTCAATGGCAATTCACTTTAATGTGATAATAACTTAGAAGATAATTGTCTCCCCTTCCTGTCAAACTATGGCCCGACATTAGGGGTGTACAGTTTCCACCCCCCTTGATGCTTTAATTGTTCATGTAAGTGCTTTAGAGCAGAGGTTATTAATAAAATGAAGTGGCAGTTTAGTGTTGTGGTGTTATCACTGCTGCTACAAGTTTCTGGTTCAAATCTCAGTTGAGAGACCCTTTGTTGTGGTGTTTAAATGTTCTCTTTTGGGGGCTATCTGCTGGTACGTTGACTTCTTTCAGTGGTCCAAACACAAGCATTTAGGCTGCCCCCCATCAAATTACGAGAAAATGACTATCATGAGTTAAAAAGCATCAATAATCTGAGTTCCCAGAAGAACTGAATTCTTTGTTTGTCTCCCACCAAAAGCAGACATACCTGTCTTTGAAGCTTAATATTTACAAACACACTGATTTGAAAAAATGAAAGAATCTAATGATATTATAATAATTTATATGTTAGACAAATGTATTGTCCTTGTAGCTTATTTGAAAAGCTTTTTAGTGGGAAAAGCAGCAAAAAACATTTTTGAGCCATCTGCTGTGAATGGTATTGTACTTGAAGACACTGCCAAACTGGCCTCGTGTCATTTCCAGTAAGAATAACCAGTTTGTTTTAAAAAAAAAAAAAAAAAAATTTTATACTATACTGTTGTCAAACAATACAGTGTATTAGCACACTGTACATACAATACACTGTATTACTAAACAAGTCATAGTGGAACTGATTTCAGAGCACATAGGTGACAATTTCTGCTGTAGGTATGATAGAGCAAATGTGTAAAACATTACACACATGGTGTCTTGTGGACAGAAAATGCAACATCAGTCTTTCATTAAAATAAGATAAATTCAGTAAAATGTTTTTTCTATATTCTGGATCATGGGGATTTCTTTAAGCTAAGAATATATTAACAATCTTGGGCAGGTGCGATCAGATGTGTGGTCTGTTGCATTTGTCAACTAGGGCAGATGTGTACATATGTCTAAGGATACACTTTTGTCACTTAAGGAATCCACTGAAGGTCAGTGGAGGCTTCATTGTCATATGCAAGATCGTGTCATCTTTTTCTTTGCTACTATGCCATGAATTTAGAAATCTTAGGAATGTGTTTTTTCATGCAGAAAGTGACAGCATGTTAGCAAATGATCATACAAATATCATACAAAGAGTATCTCTCTGTGCTGAAGGAGGCCACTCATGAAAAGGAGGCAAATTGTAACACTCTCAAACTCTCTCTCACACACACACAAACACACTCAGATGGAGATGTGGCCGGGCATCTGGCCAGATGCACCAAGAGAAGGAAACTCACATTCTTGTGATGGGGAGTCATCAAGTATCAGGTTCCATAGACTCTGGCAGGAGCTGGAGCTCCTCACCACAAACACACACACACAAACACACACACACACACACACACACACACACACACACACACACACACACACACACACAC
>JAOWBL010000024.1:6202297-6219072 GCA_028564865.1 Zenarchopterus dispar | reverse complement strand
AAGAGAACCAAAATTCCAAAAAACTAAATCAAATACTGATAACATCATACAGGAACGAAGTACTTAAGTTATCATTGCTATAGGTGACTCTCCATGTCGTTGAAACATACAGTGTACTTTTAAAACACTGCTTGGCTTAATTTTTTTTTTTTTTTAAATCACACCAGATTGATGAAGGTATTAACAAAAGGTAGTAGGGAGACGTCAACAATTTCAACTAATTTTCCAATACCCTGGGCATATTTGAAAGGGTCATGTAGCTTTCTTTTCTGTTGATTTTTATCAGGAAAGTGGCTTTAAAAGCTGGTTCATCAAAACAAGGGAATGCCTTCCTGGCTGACAGCGGCTCAAACTGCGTTGCTGCTAGGACCCTGGAGGAAAAAAAAAAAGTCAGTAATGTCACTGAAGCTGATAAGTGCTGTAAAAATCCATAGATGTCACTCATTATTTTTTTTAGATCTTATTTTTACAATGCTGCTTTCTTTATGCTGTATGATAAGTTCAGACAAGTTCATAATTTACACCACATCTTCCAACTGCACTTATCTCACAACTATTAGAAAAGTATACCTTTTATTTCCATCTTTATCAATGTATGAGCTATTGTAAAAGCCATCATAAGTGTGGGAGAGGTTGGCAGAATAATCCAGTGTCAAAACACAGTACTGGTCTGCTTTCAGCTCCTCTGTGAACTTGATAGCTATCTGATGTCTGGGTTTGTACTCCAGTACCGTCACATTATGAGCTGGCCCATCACCCAACTGGAAGAGAGAAAATACTTGTGAGCATCAGAAAAAAGGAAAATAGTAAATTAAAGGATTCATAATCAGACGAACCACTTTAAATCCCACCTTGAAGGTAGCTTTGGTGATGTTGAGGCCGGCACTATGCAGGACAACAAACTTGGTTTTATGATGGACAGACATGTTGATAACAGTGCTACCGGTAAAGGTCATGTCGTCAAGGTTCGGGCTCAAGGTGAGTTCATAGCTGAGAGGACTTATGCTGCGAGGCAGTCGGATATGTGCCCATGGAAACAATTCACCATTTGTGGACACAGGGTAAATTGGCTCAAGCGGAGAGGTTTTATTGGGCTTCGGACATCCTGCCTGAAGAAAAAAAGCGATTTGTGTGACTCAAAGGAAAGATTGTTTGATTAAGAATGAAGGTCAGACAAAAAAGAAAACTGTCTTGTTAACTGAATAAGGGTATAGAAGCAATGAGCTTTCATTTACACTTTACCACAAAACCTTGTAAAGGAATTTAATATTTTTTCTTACCTTGGTAAAGGTGCAACCAGGCAGGAAGCAAAGTACCATAGTCATGGAGGCTACAATCACCAGGAACAACACACATACAACCATGGTACGAGCTGAGGGTCGTGAACATGACCTGAGACCAAAAACAGTTCAACATTATTTCATTACCAAATCTGCAATTATATAGTACTAAACATTGTAACTTATGGTACTGCAGGAAACAGATGATGTGGAAAATTAAACTTTAATGTCCTCAGTAGGTATCTTAGCCTATAGTCTCTGTATCTGCATTATATGGGAGGGAATAAATTACAAAGAGATTGTTTGAGGAAATAGTAAAACCATCATAAAAATAGTCAAATAATGTGGCTTCAGCCAAATTTTAATAGCTGTTGTTTAGACATCTATTGTGAAAGGCACAGTCTTTTCCAAAAATTGACGCAAACAAGAAACTGTGATTTTGCTCTATGTAAATCTGATTCAAATAATAGGATCGCCTGATCAGCTTGTCAGCAATGTGGTCTGCATAAGTCTTTTAGTGACCCATTAATTTGAGCTATGAGTGTTGAAGCAAAAAGTCACCTAAAATGTGCAGAACAGTGGTATCTAATAACTAGTGCTGAGAATTACCGGTGTACCAGAGGATTATTCTTAAAAAACATTTTGCTTGATGTGTAAAAGCTTTTATTTTGTAATCAAAATCAATAAAGCTTCCAGTACTTATGTGCATTTATGAGGCAAAAGATGCACATTTTTGTTAATGGCTACTGATGGTAATTTGGAACTAAGCTTAAATGGTACCATCAGATTATGTGATAACTGGATGAGAAATAAATATTTTATTACTATTAGCTGTAGTAGTACTAGCAGTAGTACTCTATATTGTCAGGAATGCCCTATCCTGAAGACTTTTTCATGATTGAAACTAAAACTATAACTAGATTCTTTTTTTTTTTTAAACTTAGGACTTTAAATATGCCAGCAGTCGTAGGAAAGTATTCAACACAAATCTGAGTTCAATTTGGTAAATAATATCACCTTAGGTTATGGTACAATTTCATGTAAATCAGTAAAGTCTGACATTATAGAAATGAAACAGATTATTTCTTAACGCCAAGACCACTTACAAGGCTGTTCTTGCAAATGTAGTGTTGTTTTCAGCTCTAGCTACTGGTTCATTAATCCATAAGAATCCATTTCATGTAAAGGTATTTAAAAATTTGCCGAAGTGTCTGGACAATTATAAAACATTCACCCAATTGCAACTTTTGCATTTCCCGAATCCCAAACAAATACTAATTCTATCAGATAATGGAAGATAAAATGCTTTTAAAGTTTCAATGTTGAAATGACATACCACAATGGAATCACTTTTTATGAAAATATAACATGCACGAAGAAAGTGATGATCGTCCTAGTGTATTACCTTGGTGGAGACTGTCTTGTATAAGGTGAAGAGCTGGATCTGTGAGCAGAGCTACGATTCATGAAGGACATGCCCAGGAGACGAGCTGAAGACTCACAGTCTTCCTCATCCTCATCCATGTCATTTTCACCCAGGCCTCGTACGAGTAACCGAGAACTACGAGGCTCATACGCCACCTCATCTGGGTCAAGAGCAGGAAATGTCTAGAGAGAGAATGTCCAGTACACTGTTACTGTTGAGTAAAACTCAGCTGTGCTTATCATACAATAAACTGCATTCCCAGGTCAACTAATCCCCACAGGGTATGAGAGAGGAGAGTGGGGAGAAAGGCACAAATACAGTAAAATAACAAGCAGAATGATAAAAAGAAGAATGAAAGACAAGATGCTTGGTCTTTGGCCCTGAGAAAGAATAGATGTGAAGCAACCTGGAATCAGACTGACATAATTTAGTGTACTAGCAGAAGCTTAACTAATTGCTTTTCTAAATAGAAAGACATTAAAACAATTAAGACAATGACATGACTTTAAAATTATGTTGACCTGGTACTATACTATTTAATTCTGCTTTGACAATACATTGATATAACGCCCATTTAAAACATTTACAGATCAATGACAGAAATACTAATTTGAAAGAGTGTAAATAAACATCCCTGGTCACCATATTCTGGGAACTAGAAGGTTCAGAGCACTAGTGTTTCATTTGTTGTTGAAGAATGCATCTGTCTCCCACCTGTCTAAAAGCTGTCAGCTTGGGTTACTGAAGCTGAGCCAGACTATAGAATAACTGAGTATTTTAAAAAGAAAAATAAAAAAAGGCTGATAAAACTGGTGACCTGTCCAGGTTGCACCCCCTGCCTTTTACCTGGTATAGGCTCCAGCAGGCCGCCATGACCATGTAGATGGATTCAGCACGTATGGAAAATGGATGGATGGAAGACTATGATAAAGCTTCAGCATTTTGGACGGCATTATAGTTTCCTTTATTTATTTAGGAAAACAAATGAACATGTAATTGGATGAACCAGTAGCACTGTGTTTATCTTTCTGTCCACAGGCTGACGTTTCCACTCAGCACCAGAACGTATCAGAAATGATGAGTTCATGGACAACACAGGAACACTTCCTGCTCACATCTGACAATGGCACACGCACTTCCAGGTGGGTTTTATTACCACACACACAGATCTTAGACAAACAACCTTTATCTAACTGGGTTGTTTATTCTTTTCAGCTTGTGGAATATCCCAGTAACGTATGTAAATAACAGCTGTAGTTTGGCCCGTGAGTGCAGACAAGTGTTTACTCTGAAGACCAAGTCAGGTAAAATACAAAACATGAACTTTTCACATGTAATCTAAGTATTTTAGATACTGCATCAAATGGTAACTTTGTTTTGTCTTTTCAGGCAGTTTTAAGATGCCAGGAAGTGTAAAGTGAACTACAGAAGTACAGGTTTCTACACTGTTCACTACAGAGATGAGAAGTAGGGTGCTCTCATTCATGCAATGTCCCAAAATGCACCAGAATGCATCTGCCTCCCTTCTGTCTAAAAGTTTTCACCTGGTGAAGGACATGCCCAGGACATGAAGCTAAGCCATTAACAACGTTTAATCAACATAAGACTGTATAAATGAGAGCCACTGGGGCACATCTTCAAAGTGCTACATAAAATGCTTAATTGCTCTAATTGGATGCATTTTTGTTCAATACGTCTAGAATCACTGTGGTCTGTGCCCACTTTTAGCACCCCATGAAAATCAAAACCCAACTGGTCATTTCCAGAGTTATGTGTATTTACACATTTGTTTGGCCACCCATAAGTGAAAGACATTCTTAAAACAAATGAAATACTACTGATATTTCTGCAGTCTGTTCACATCATTAGGATATAAAACTCAAATACCGGAAATGCAGTGGAGTCTTTGGCTAAATCCACAACATCAGGCTCTTCTTCAAACATGCTGTTCTCTATCATGTTCCTTGGAAGATTTGCATGCTCTGCAACACAAAGAAAAAGAGAACTCAGACAGATGCATCTAAAAAAAGGGAAATGAGCTACGTGAGAGAGATATGCAAAGAACTGTGAATACTTATATACCATAACATAGTGAGTAATAAAAGTTATTCATCTTAAAAAAAAAAAAAAAGTCACAACAGGACACAGGCTTCATGTTACTATCACTAAAACTGCAGGCAACATGAAACCACTTTTAACAAAACACTGAGTTGAGTTTCTGCAATTTCCTGTTAGTACACCTCCCCTATTTTAGCACCATGACCTAAATAAAACAGGTTCATCGGGCTGTTGAGATGCTGCTAAGTGCTCATACAACTAGATCTCTGATAAGTAATAATCTTCTCATCCCCTGTCTCTAGCAATTTAGTTTGATTAATCAGTCGGTGTAATTGCAGTGAAATTAAAAAATGGGGAAGTGCTGTCAATTTAAAAAAAAAAAAGATTTAAAAATACTTCTCATCCGGCCTTCTCACGTAATACTGCTGTATGCAGAAATCTGAACTTCCTCAGGCTTGGATGCATGTTCAGCAGTAGGACAAGAATAAAGCTTTGTCTGATGACATTCAAGTCATGTTCCAGCAGCTGAATTCTTTCCTCAGTAATTACTGAGACAATCAGAAGAATGTTCAGCTTCCTAATTCAATAACTTAAGTAGATGAGCACTGTGCACTATAAGTCTCCTGTGTCACCTCACAATCCATCCAAGCTTTTAAAGGTGATGGGAACTGCCTTATCAGTCTCAATGGTTAATGACTGAGTGGAAAGCAGGAAGAGACAGTAAATACCTACTGAACACCATGTTCACTAAGCAGCAGTGACAACAAACAAAGATGAGTGCAACAAAACATATTTATAGTCAAGAAATGTGACAGTTGAATTTTTTACTGTAATGTTTTGTCTGCTCTGTGGAGTGTTTCAGATGTGACTGCAACAAAGTTACTTGGTCTGGACTACACTTGGTTTGGTATGGATGTCTATTACTAGGTTGGAGCTAAGTAGTTAGGTACTGTGTTATGTCAAGAGGAGTTTATGATAAAAATAAGACTCATAAGAACACATCCCATTTTAATTGCTGCTTTTCTGCTTAGAGCAGCTGTGGATTGTTGTTAGATTATTATGGTTACAGATATTTCATATAAGCTAGATAACATTTTCAATTCAGAGGTCATTGTTGTGAGTGCTATCATCAAGCAGGCAAATATAAAGTATTAATGTAAATACAGCAGTAAAGCTGCTGTAAAACATATAATATGCTGACTGTGCTCTTCCTGTTTACTCTGAATATTTATCAACTCCATCTCAAAAGTAAGCACACATAGTTAAATATATGTGAACTTGGCAGGCGATTCCCATTTATTTAGAGCAAGAAAGGACTACTTTTTTGTTTGGCTGACTGCTGAAAATGAAGAAGCACGAGGCTTTCACGTCATTAACTAATTAAAATGTGTTTGTGAAATGTAGCGATGGTTTTATATTGAAAGTCGCAAAGTCATAAGAGAAACTAAAAAATGAGGAAGTTACTTAGACTGCTGTGATTTGATTTCTGCCTTTTTAACAACACTCTTCTTGTCTGAATGTTAACAAATGAGGTTTGCAGTGTCCTTTTCGTTTATTTTAAGAAGGTATGAAGCAAGAATGTCGGAGCTACTATTAAATTAACCAGATATTATTTGGGTAAAAAGTGACTGTTGTGATAAAACACAACTGAGTGTTTCTCCTACAAGTGGTTTCAAGACATGCGGCTATTACTAATGTTTAGTTCAAATAAAATCGTGATATTAAACAACAAAACTGCTAAACTTACACATAAAAAATGTCGTTTTGCCTTGCAGGGTAAGATAAATGGTTGTTATCGTGTCACTGCAGGACTCTCAAGTGACATTAAGATTAAAGTAGCTTCCCAGAATCGCTCGTATGATAAAGGAAATTATTCAAACACCGAGTCGCTTTTGTGTCATTTGATAAAAGCCGATTTCACTTTTGTCAACATGTGCCCTCGGATGAATGTCACTCCCACTGAGCCTGAACCAAGCGTCCCTGTAGTTATTAGCCGGCCTGCTGCTGTTAGCTCACTGTTACTGTACCTATCGTCGCCCATGCTTACCTGTGCTGTTGCTGTCAAACAGATCCATGGTAAGATATCTCAAAGACCTCTTCCCGTCACAATTAGAGGAACCTCTAAGTTCAGTCGACGTATGTGATTTTTTTTTTTTTACTGCTAGCCACAAAACCACCGCCGGCTACTGGACGCTGACAATAACCAGCACCTTATATCCTCTTTACTGGGGCTCGCTAACTACGTAGCAGCTAGCACGTAACTAGCCAACTTCTGACAATCTCAACTGGCTAAACAACATTCGGTTAGCCGCTTTCCGTAACTTTATCACCCATATACCTGGTCATTACAATAACGTACAAATAAAGCGCACTTGACTAAAAATGATAAACTTTACCCTAAAAACGTGAGAATAAATCTTAACTCTATACTGCTCGGTGAATTAAGACGAGAGTAAATACCACTTTTCCTCCTCTTCAGAGCAGTTGTTGACAACCGCCCACTAACTTACAGTACTGAAATCTGATTGGACATCGCCCTCAGAGGGTGGTGCCACTCAAACCCATGTACACCGTCACATGCTGTTTTCTTTACCGTACTTTTGATTGCGTTTCGTTACGGAAACCTATTTCCGCCACCTAAATTTTTTTTTTTTTTTAAAGTTCTCATATGTCACAATTATAAGATAAAAAGTCAGAATTATGAGAACAGAAGTCAAATTTATGAGCTAAAATGTCACAATTATGAAATAAAAGTCACAATTATGAGAAAATAAGTCAAAATTATGAGATAAAATGTCATAATTACGAGATAAAGTGTCATAGTCATTACTTATATCATATTTATGACTTAATATGTCAAAATTTTGACTTCTTATCTCATAATTATGACATACCATATGAGATCTTTTTTTAAAATTTAGATCCAGAAGATAGTTACCATGATGAGTACCAAATTAACTCTTACAAAAAAACAAAAAAACAAAAATCAGAACTAATGCAAAGCACACATGCACAGACCAAAACTGTGCACAATACAAAGCATGTATGTTTCAGTTAACACAACTGACACAAAAGTGTTAGGAGGTAAAATAAAATCTTTTTATTGTCAATTTGGTGAAGAGTTCATGAATGCTGCTTTTTTTGTGTCAATTTGGAATGAATATATATCTCTTTGTCTCAGACACACACACATTCAAATAGAACACAGTGTTCCTGGTATACACACAGCCTGTCACACTTACTACTACAGCTCAGCTGTCATTTCTACACATTGTACCTCCCAAACCCCTTCCCCTACCATCACCCCTTTAACCTCAAGAAATCTCAAGAAATTTACATTTCTTTCATGTACAAAACTGTTGATGTCAAGCATGAACATTTTTAAAACAGCATATTATGTACAATTCCCCGAAATATATATATATGTTAATTTCTTATTGTGGTCTGTGTCAGCCACCACCCCTCCTTCTGGTGTTTTTCACTTCATCTGATCATTCAGCCAGTTCCTCAGAGTTTGTAAGTTCCTCTGAACCCAACGAATGTTTTTCTGCACATTGTCCAGGGCAAGCTGTGTAGCTCTCAACTGAGAAGCCTGTTCTTTGATGGACTCAAAAAACAATTGCACCTGAGGGTTATAAAAACATATATGTGCATAAATTCAGAAAGAAGAAGTTACATTCAATGATTTAAAGTGGAAAAAAAATATTAAAACTCTGTGTTAAGGTGACAAAAGATTAAATGCATTGATATTCCCATTTTAAAGCCTTTTGCTTTAACTTTGTCTGCAATTTGGCATTTCATTGGGTTTTATTGGTATGAATTAAGAACAGATAAAATGAAAATCAACTTTTAAGAAAACAATAATTCTAACATTGCAGACAATAATGGAAGGTACTATAAATTTCAAAATATCGCTGGAAGATCTAAATTGAATAAGGTAGAATTTTCAAATTTGAGAGCAAGTCTACCTCAGAGAGATCATCTGGAGAAGAAAATTGGCCTGTGGTCCCAATGATGATGTTTCTGATACAAAATGAGCCCAGCTGAAACCTAAAGATGAGAGGGGGAAAAAAGACAGTCTAGATATCTGCATACTCAAAGAGATGCTCATTTCATAAGAGGGACATTAAAGATCAAAGAGGAAAAAAAAATACATTAACAAAGAAAAAAAAACTTTTCCACTCAATAGCAGAACACCACTGAGGCCTAAAAAATTTCATTTTGTAAAAGCACAGAAAAGCATCTTTCTGTCAAAATATTCATACATTTTAAAAAAGGTATGAAAAGCCACACATTTAAGATGTCATATATTTTGATTGACAGCACAATATATTTGCAGCATCTTGTATCTCATACTGACTTTTGAACCAGTGTGTCCCAGTTCTTTTTGACAAAGTTCCAGGCAAGGTAATAACCCTTTGGGTTCCTGGCCACCATCAGGATGACGCTAGACAGGTCCTGCAATCGGATCACCTTCCCCTCTAGACCAAGCTCCAACAGTCTACAGCACACATCAGCACACACAGACAACTGATTTAAGCCAGCAGCATGGTACCTTCACATATTTCACAAGTTTTTAATTTATGAATACTAAGCAGATCAGTAACAGCTGCCCTGTAAGTTAACAATCCACTTTTGCCACCAGGTGGCAGCATAACTGTTCATGAGAAAAAAGCAGAAAGAAGGCATACAGCACCTTTGAAGTTTTTCCATGTCTCTGCTACTGGTCAAAGCAAACAGGATCTTGTGTTTTTGTGCTTCAGAGAGGGAAATCTTGAATGTATGTAAGAGTGAGTGCCAGCCATGATCATCCTGAGCTCCTACTGAGTACACTGTTTCTGCCACATCAGTGGGTAAACTGGAGTAAACACAAACAGAGAACTACATATTATGGAATCAATGAAAATATAAACATATATCCAATCTATCTTGACTCTATCTTGAGAGCACTGTTCTTTGTGTGAGTCATATATGTTGTTGCAGACTGATAATGACATGTATAACATTATTTAGACAAACTTGAGTGTTCCATTGGACTGTAGCCAGTCTTTGAAGTGTTGATTTGCTTGCTCCAGACAGGGAGGGTAATCCAGGTGACAAGCCAGGGACAAGACCTCTGACCTAAGGCGTCTCTCTGACACAGAGCCACTGTCGCTCCATGTCTGGTGGTCAATGACAGCACGAAAAAATTGCAGGATGTATTTCTATATAGAAACACACAGAAAAACATCATTTCACATGAACACACAATCATACAGACATTTAAAAAAAAAAATGTAACCATGCTGCCTTATCCTCTTACCCCCAGGATATTTGTTAAAAGTGGCTCATCTCTTTTCTCAATTATGTTGTAAAAGGCTTCTAGATAGCCCAGTCCTTCCAGGAGGGGGACTGTGTGTTTCTCCAGCTGAAGATAACCAATTAGGTCCAGAGCTTTATTGAGAGGCAGATGGCCTGCCCTTTAGAGAGATGCAAAAATAATTTGAGTACATTTGCGATGCTATTTCATGGGACATAAATCAGCCTTGTCCTTCTATGCAGACATGCAGAAAAGTACAGAAAATATTTTCACTCACTTGCCCATACAAGTACTTACGTGACCAGCTGAAATGCATTGTGAATCAAGTGAGTCCTGTCTTTGTAGCTCAACGATGTATGATTTTCCCTCATTAGTTGAGTCAATACATCCCAACCATCATCCTCATAATGAACCACATAATAACCTGTCATGTCTGAGTTTATCTTCACCCAGCTGGCTTCTTCTCCTATATGAATACTGTCTAAAAAAAGAAAGAGCAAACCTTTTAGGATATAATAAGGGGCAATAAGTTATGATTATGAGAAATACATAAGCATAATCTCTCTCTCTCTCTCTCTCTCTTTTACCTGTGGATGAAGTCATCAAGTGTCTGTGGATGGTGGTGGAAGCATCTGTCTTGTATGTCAGAGGGATATGCCAAAGGAAACTATACAAAAAAGTATTAAATTATATATAAAGTAACTGAAGAGTGTGTACATTGTTTGGAACTGTTAACACACAGTGTAAAAGTTGTTTAAAATTAGACTTGCATACATACCCCTGTTGCAAAGTGGGCCACAGGGGGTCAGTTGGCAGCACAGTCCTCAAGAATCTGTCTTGTCGAAGCAGCAGGTGAGGTCCCTTCCTGGTGACGGTCACCAGAGGAATACCTTTCTGCAGAGTCCAAGTGTTCATCATGGCAGTCAGATCTAGGTGTTCCCCTGCAAACAGGTACTGAAGGAAAAGGTATACTTGAAAATCAATACTTGTGATTACCATTATGTGTAATGAGAGCCGTGTGAGTGAGTGTTCAGATGTTTACTCACAGCATTCTTGGAGCTCTGGCTTCTGGTATAACAATGTTTTCCAGAGATGAATTCCTCCTCTGAGCATGACTGAAAAACAAAGCAAAACTAAACAGTTCAATTTCTTTATTAAAGCATAACATTTTGTATTTGCATCAACAGAACGTGGATAGTCACAAGTCATATGCATATTACACAGAATTTTGAAAGTCAGATTAATGAAAATAAAAGTTGGGCTATTGGGTAAAATGTAACTAAAAAGGAAAATTATTGATGTGGCATCATTTTAATTCTATATTGTCTTGAAAATTATGCATAAACAAAATGTCCAAAGTTGAAAATAATTGTTGAACAAATAGGTTTTTTCTTTTTTTTTCTTTTTTTTTTTTTCCTAACCAAGTTGGGAGAAGGGCATGTTTAACCCTGTGCTGCATCAGCTTAAGTTTGAAAAAAAAAATGTTTGGGGAGCAAGGAGACCCATTTTTTGATTAATTTTAAAAATAAAAGGTTTTCCCATTCTTACAAGATGAAGGAATTCTGTGTAGTCAAATTTAACACTCAGAGGGCTTAATGTTCAGATCCATGCCATAACATTTCATGCAGAATTTGAATTGGCATTGTCCTCCTGTAATAAACAACCCATTTCTAAAAGTAAAAAAGCATGACAGATGGATGGAAGCATGTTTTTCTCTAAAACATATTGTTGAACATTTTTTATGTCACAGTTGCGTAAGTTAGCCATGTCATGAGTTCTGTTGCACACCTACGTGATCACTGATGATGAATCTTGAACTGATAACAAGAGGACCCCTCTCCTGTTCAGCTCAGGAGATGCAGCATTTAGACTTCAAACTGGCAAAAATAATCCATCACAGTAAGCACCATGTCTGTTTTTGTTTTCATCTGTGCCTTTGCTACTTGTCTATAAAAGTGATGTTTTTATATTTATGTTTTTATTCCACTAGCACTTCTTCTGTAGAAACGTACATCAGAATTTTGACTGTGAGAACATACATAGGCTTTAGTTTGATTAATTTAAAGTGACTTTAAATGTTAGAAAATTGATTTTCACATGATAACAAAAACAAATAAAAGCCAATAACTACCAAGACAGAAATTAAAAAAAAATAAAAGAAATACCTGTATGGGTCATAGATATAATATTTAAGGAAATAATCTAGTACAGTTCTATCAGTCTGCTCCTTTACTAAGATGCTTCTTTTGAGTTGCAGAGAGATTTAGAAATAAGTGTAAATAGAAAAGAACTAAATCATGTGTTACATTGGCTAAACTGTCCCACAGGTCCTGATTGTGAGCATTCCCATAGCTGTACTTGCGGAGGTATCGAACAATCCCACTCTGAAATACCTCATCTGTCAGAAAGTGTCGCAGCATGTGTAGGACACACGCTCCCTGTAAGTAGAAAAAGAGAGGGTTTGTTTTATTTTAGAACTAAACCATGTTATACCATAAAGGTTGGAAAGAGTACTAGTAGACATTTTGTTTGCTTCAAATGTGAAATATTTACAGTTACCACAAAAATGCATGACTCGTGTGCATCTTTAGTATTTTTCAACATTTTCAAACTGACTTAAATAACCAAATATTCTATCCTATATTAAACTGACGAATATCCTTTTATTTCTGCAGTTAATGTAACCACAGTGAATTTCCATGATCACTTGTTACGAAAAGACTGAACTCATACTTTGTCATAGGAGACTGTGTCGAACATTTCTTTGATCTGCGTGGGGTTCTCTGCAGGGCTGGATATTGGCCGAGATGAATTCAGTGAATCATGACCAACTGCTGCAAAACAAGTGTGTAATAGATACTCCTCCTGTAAACATGGTAAAGAAGAGGTAAATCAGTCCTCTCTTTTTGGGCAAATGTTATTCAGTCCATCAGTAATTAAAGCACATACCACTTTGAGTTCAGGGTAAGCAGCCTCCACTGAAATGTACTCCATGTATCTGGCAAATCCTTCATTCAGCCAGATATCGTTCCACCACTCCATTGTCACCAAGTTACCAAACCACTGCAGACAAGAGCATGAATTTTATTATAATTAAAGAATATTACACTGCATTGTCTCATCTAATAAAATGATTCATTGACAACTGTAATACACCAGACAAACAATGCACGTTATTAGTGAACAAATGCATTTTTATACTCTCACCTGATGGGCAAGCTCATGGCCAATCACCATAGTGACCCAGAGTTTATCAGAAACAGAGGACGTGAGAGGGTCAAAGAGAAGGCTGGTCTCTCTGTAGGTGGTCAGGCCCCAATTCTCCATCGCACCAGACTGAAAGTCTGGGATAGCAATTAAATCTGACAGAGAAAGAACATGGATTTTAAAAAAGAAAAAAAGAAAAAAGAGCAAAGACAGAACATAAGGGAAACAATGACTGAAAAATGTCTAACCTTGTTTGGGTAGGGGATATTGGATGTTAAAATATTCCTCATAGAAGTCTAACATTTTGACAGCAACTTCCAATGCATAGTGGGTTTGCTGCCACTTCTCAGGGGCAGCATAGATGGACACCTATAATAAATTTATAAATAAACACACCAGTCACTGCAGAGGAAACCAACATTTAAAAAAAGAAGTGACACAGTAACATGATGTCTTTGAGTCCACACCTTCACTCCGGATGACGTTGTTGCAGTGACAGACTTGAAATCACATATGACAAATGCGACAAGGTAAGTGCTCATCTTTACACTTGCACCAAATTGATCCTCAAGCAGGTTACCATTTATTTCAACTGTATTGACCTGAAATGCACAAAATATTTATTATTTCATCTGAACACATTTACAAGTTGAAATGTGACGCATTACTATGCAACACTCACTATAGGCATGTTGGAAAGGGAAATATAGTCTGGGCTCCTTCTGATTCGCACTGAGAAATTTGCTTTGAAACTTGGCTCATCAAAGCATGGGAATGCCATTCGAGCGCTAGTGGGCTCAAAGTGAGTTGAAGCTAAGGTTCTGAAAAAAAGACATGCAATAAGACACCCCTGCACTGCATAGCACATGTGATTGATAAATTGCAATTCAAACTATGAAACAGTGAACCCTTTCTCACCTGGTTTCTCCTTTGCTGTTTCTGTATGTGCTTATATAAAAGCCATAGAATCCCTCTGCAAGCTCTGCTTCAAACTCAATATACAGGAAATACTTCTGCCCGCTGCTAAGCACTCTGGGAGAAAAAATGCCTATCTGTTCATGGGAAGGGTTATGAAGAACTGGGAGTACCTAAAACAGGAGGAAATTGTTTGGCTGGTTATACCAAAGGAAAAAAAACAAAAACAAAAACAAAATGCTGATGCACAGCATTCACAACTACCTGGTCAGAAAGATGGGCAAGGTTCTGGTCCAAAATGGTGGCTTTGGAGATCTGTAGACCTTTGCTGTGCAATACAATCCAGTTTGTGTTGTTCTGGACATCAATCTGGATCTGTACTGAGCCAGTGAAGCTGAGAGTTGTGAGGTTGGGGTGCAAGGTGAGGTGGTAATGAAGAGGAATGATGTACCTGATAAAATGAGACATATGTCTTTTTGTTAATAAGTCAAAAGATGGATTTTCTGCTTTTGTCTTCTATACACGTACATATTGTAGCTATAGAAAGTACACATGAGGCATACCTTGGGAGGCGAAGACGGCTCCACGGGAAGGATAGATTGTTCTCACCGACTGGAGATTGTTCTCCTGAAGGAGGAGAGCTTGACACCTGCTGTGAACTCTGGAAGGGCTGAGACCCAGCTGGAGATACACTGACTAGAAACAGCACTAACAGGCTTACTGAGACCATTGTGAAGAAAATGTTTCAGCTAATGATTAAAAAAAAAGTCGACCTCTGTGACAGGCTGACAGCAAGCACTGAAATCATTTGGTCATGGGCTAAACCAAGGAAACAAAATAAATAGGAGCCACCTGATAACAAGGACGATATGATAGCAAGTTCTCAGCACTTCTTCTCCTAAACCTGAAAGACATGAGTGAAAAATTAGAAATGTATTATCTCTCAGAGTTATCAAAGTTAGTTAGAATAACCTAAACCTGTGCAATTTTGTAAGAGATTTAGCACAACAATATGCTACCTTTGGAAGAAAATAAGTGCTTTTCCCAACTTTTCTGAAAATAAGTATCCTAACTATTATACATTTTTCTATATATGCAAGACAGTTTGAATAAATATGAAAAAAGAAATATTTCCCAACTTTCACTTACTTGCTAAGTGTCTACAGAATCAAATAACACAATATGATCTCATTAAATTCATCAAATGGGTGTTTTTTATCCACCAGCCATGTTTGTTTCATCACCTTTCATTTTTCATTGTAACTCTTGGAAAGATCAGTGAATGGAACTATTGGTTAAAGCTCATAATATTTCACACAACAGTCTAAACAATGCTGAGCAAAGTACCTAAATCTAAAATGTTTTCTCTTCCTTACACAACATTACAATGCCTCAGTCCAAGAGACAAAGAGCTAACAATATGTAGGCTGTACTTAGCACATGCTCAATTATTTACAGCAAGCTGAGAACAGTTGAATATTAGGCTACAACACATCCTAGCCTGAAGAAGATGCTAACATGTCACCCCCCTCCCAAAAAAAAAATCACATGATTTGCCATGTGGACTGAACAAGAAGAGGACAGAGCTATAACTGAGGTGACAACAGCTGCAGTAGCCTAGCTGCAGTTCAAATCAGGCTGCATGGGTGTTTTCAGTACTGAACTGTAACATACTGAAAAGATAAGAGGTTAGTTACAACCTCTGACTTCACAAAACACATAAAAGGTTGAAGATCAGTGCTAGAAATGAGCTTTTAAAGTAACTATGTCTGTCTGGCACCCGTTGAAGAAGTTATGTTTTAAAGAAATATGAAAAAGCTTTACCTCAGTCAGTTTAGCTTCATCATGCGTCTTGTGTCCCTGCTGTTTAGTTTCACTTTCTGTTCTAAGCTCCCTCTCCCTGCTGACAGTTGAAAAAAAAGAAAAAAAAACTTGTGTACATGTATGTGCCTGTGTGTGTTTTATCATAATGGGGAATCAAAAGCAGAGAAAACACCAACTGGGGGCCTCCTGTCAATGTGGGGACCAAATGATGGATGGAAAGGGATTTTTTTTTTTTTTTAAGAGTTAAAATGTAGTTTTAGGGTCAAAATTAGAATTAGATTAAAGGTAGGTTTGAGGTTTGGTTATAGTTTGCTGCTTTGATGATTAAGATTTGAGTATGGGTCTGGAAAATACATTGCAGTAATTTTTTAATTCTCAATGCTGTGCTCTCATTGGGCCATAGAAACATGTGTGTGTGTATATGTGTGTGTGTGTGTGTATGTGTGTCTGTGTGTATGTGTGTGTGTGTGTGTATATATGTGTGTGTGTGTATGTGTGTCTGTGTGTATGTGTGTGAGTGTGTATATGTGTGTGTGTGTGTGTGTATGTGTGTCTGTGTGTATGTGTGTGTGTGTGTATATGTGTGTGTGTATGTGTGTGAGTGTGTATGTGTGTGTGTATGTGTGTGTGTGTATGTGTGTGAGTGTACGTGCGTGTGTGTGTGTATTTGTGTGTATGTGTGTGTGTGTGTGTGTGTGTGTGTGTGTGTGTGTGTGTGTGTGTGTGTGTGTGTGTGTGCGTGTGCATGCGGGTGTTGTCTAATGTT
>JAOWBL010000024.1:6188200-6202228 GCA_028564865.1 Zenarchopterus dispar | reverse complement strand
GTGTGTGTGTGTGTGTGTGTGTGTGTGTGTGTGTGTGTGTGTGTGTGTGTGTGTGTGTGTGTGTGTGCTTGTGCATGCAGGTGTTGTCTAATGTTCAGGCTGTGTTGATATCATCTCACCTCAGATCTAACAGTCCCAGGCAGGTGTGTCCCTGGTTGTTAAAGTCATTCTTCATTGACTTTCTGCTGTCCACAATAAAATCCTGTCCTCACTTCACTGCAATCGTGATAAATGTCAACAGAGTTTCACACATGTAAGAGCCAACTCTGTCCTTCTCTCCCCCTCTTTCTCGCTATGCCCGTCTCTCTCTGTGTCTGTTGGGGTTTGTGTGTGGGAGGGCCTGAGGGGGATCCATTGTTAGTATAAGGTCACAACAAAGAGACATGTCAATCTCCCATAATGCAATGCTCCTGGCAAAGCCCAATGGCATGCTCTCTTTTAACACACTTACACAGGGCATACAAGCACACGCACAAACTCAGAGCAGGTGGTGAACAGAGATCATAAACATTGCAACTGCAGTAAGGTAGATATGACTGAGCCATCTAGGGGTCTCTTTTACCTTCCTATCATCTGTTTATGGACAGGTAAGAGCTCTGAAGGAATTATTCTTTTGAATAAATGGGCAAAAACATATTTAATTTATAAGAAAACTTTAGCATTTGCTTTAGTATTTGACTTGCTGATTTTTCCTTCCTGAGTGATAGTATGTCATTGCTATTTAGAGCATCCAAAATTAGAATTAAAATATTACTGCAAAAAGCAAGAATCTGGACATAGTGCATGAATAATCAAAAAGGTTTTCATATAGATAGTGGCAATCCAAATTAGTAGAGATTTAACATCAAACTTTTAAATATTGACAGAGCCTTTTCCATTCTTCCTGTCCTTTCTAAATTTTGTTCTGTTTTTGTTTGTTTGTTTACATCCCCCGTGATATACAATCCTCTCTGCTCAATGTGGGTCAGGAGGAGTAGAGGGTAATGTCCTGGCATCTCTGGCCCCTCCGGTCCACCTCTCAGGGGAAAGGCTCGGCTGGACTCTGCTCATCTGTGTGGTGAATGACTTCAGGAGAACACGACTGGACATCAGCTGGAGGTCAGCATCAGAGGGCCACATGTATATCGCACTAGACAGCACTGCTGTAGCCAGGAAGCATCGTGGCTACAACGCTGTGGCAATTATCACCGTGGCAACCAGTAACTGGCCCTCATACAGTTGTTCTGCAAATCACAGACATCACTCCAAAGCTATGAGGAGACACCGCACCACCTCTAAAGGTACTGATAATTACATTTGCACACATCAGAGTTTTTGTTCAACCACAACTTGAATTATTTTGTACATTTTTATGTTTTATAGTGTCGGAGAAGGAAGACAAGACTTGTTATGAAAATGAAGACACACAAGGTAATAAGTTTGTTTTACACAAACCTTCAAAGAGAGTTTCCTGCAAGCTAAGCCGCTAACTTCTGTGTGGTTTGATCTCCAGATTTTGCCATGTGGACAAACACAGTGGTTGTGCTGGCTATGAGACTGATTTTTATGAAGACCCTCGTCTTTAACACTTTGATGACCACTTATGTTGTTATTAAGTGGTAAGAATCCATTTTTATCATTTACACCCCCATAAGCAGGGACCTGTTGCGTCATTCTTAATTACAAGAGCATAACGTTTATGCTCTTGTAATTAAACAATGGAAAATGCAATTTTGTTGTCGAGTATGAGATATTTAGATATAAGAATGACCACGTGCTATGACTCACATGATTATAACATTTGTTTTGAAATTAATTCTAATTTTTAATCAAGGTTTTATAACATCATCATTATTTTAAAAAACTGTTAAAATGATGGGTTTTACTTTATAATTCTTTAAATCTTCCTATTATTTGCCAGAATGTTTATGTTTCATAATTCTTACTGGTATCCAGGAAGTAGAAGTCAAGGTTTTCAGTTTGATTGATGGAGCTGTTAATTATTGAATATGAAGATGTTTGTCAAGACAAAGTTCATAACAAAGGCCATAAAGCTTAATAGGTTAAGTTTTAACAAACTATTTGACTTTTCAGATTGCTGGGAATGAAAAGCCTTTTGATGCTACGTTGAAAAGAAAAACCCAGCAAGGAGAGCTCCTTCATTTCAAAATTCATCAAGAGGACTCCCTCAGCTCAAGATGACAAGTGTTCCCTTCCTTTATGGTTGACTTCATGAAGATGTTTTAACAGAGCATTTCCGTGTAAGATACACAAAATAGAAGGAAAATAATAAACTTTCAGGATCATAAGAGTTGGCTGCTTCTAATCAGCAGTCGCGCCTTTTTCGGTCTTTTTACACTGGCATCCCAGGTGTTGTAGAGTGTGGCAGTTGAAAACTGACAGTGTTTGTGGGGCCAAACCTGGTATCTGATCGAAGTTAACCTCAAACAGGTGGTCTAATGCTCCTACTTTTTTTTGTACATGTGCTTTTGTGAAAAAATGTGTATACAGCTTCACTCATTAAAAGATTTTCTTTCACTGCAAAAAAAAAAAAAAAAAAAAATTAAAAATTAAATTACAGGCATTTAGTTTTTTAATATTCTTATGCATGTAAACTTAAAAAAAACAAGAAAGCATGGTCTGTTTTGACTTTATTGTCTTAAAATAAAACAATGGCACACAGTTTGTTTTTATGGGTTGTTTTTTTAAGCGCCTTTAACACACTGACATAGCAAAGGAACACCACTAGGTGGCAGTACAATCACATCAGATTTTTTTTTTTTTTTTCTTAAATTATTAACAGTAAGAATATGGAGCTTAACTTCCTCTACAGGACACTACGTTCATAAATAAGTTAAGTATGTCAACACTGACCAGTCCCTCTTCACCAAACCAACACTCACACAGAATTTAAGAGATTGCAATGCAAAAAAACTGAGATCAAGCTGATCTGACACACTGGGGTGTAACTATACAGAATGTTGTACGTTAAAAAATGTCTGAAATATCAAACGCGCATCAAATTCTTATGATGCAGTACTCAAGCACACACACTAGTACACTGTAATAAAGGTTCCTCAGTAATTCTTCGAGTTTTTCTCTCCAGCATCTTACTTATATCCAAACAGGAAGAGTCTTCACCATTCTGGCTGAAGGAGAAAATCAATCAACAGTAGTGAGTTTAACAAAAACAATTAGGGGGAGGGTGCTGGTTTGGTGCTCAGATATGATTTTCTTTGTACAGAAAAGCCACACAATATGTCTTTGGCCCAAATTATAAAAACAAAACTATGGTTAGTTAAATAAGAAATAAAAGACCACGTATCGTCACAGCATTTTGGCAAAAAAGGTGGGAATACTCTGAAAATGTTTCATATGAAGTAAAATCACATTCAACAACAGAAGACACATCCAATAACTCACACATACACATATAGCTGAAATCATATACCAACAAAGTAGTACCAATGGTATTTGCTGCAACAATATACTTGATACCTTAAAATTCAACAGAAAAGCTCACATTGACTGACTTTAAACAAAACACAAAATCAGATCAGATAACGGAAGAATTATGCATTTAAAGAAAATGCTATCTCCTAATATTCAACTGACTTTTGACTCTGAAAGGAGCAAAAGCTAAATCACATACTGGCAAAAAAAAAAAAAAAAAAAAAGCAGTTATGTGTTTTAGTGGAGAACAGCAGGTAAAAAGAAGAAACACTGACTGGCATTTTGTGGAAAAAAGTAGTAGTAATAATAACAATAAATAAAGTGCTTTTGCTAAAACAAACATCCTCTGTCTGAGGTATTTTAAAAAAAAAATCACATCAAAAGGCATAAAACAAAACTCTACACCATTAGACTGTGCACAGAAGACAAAATGATCTATTTACAGCTGATTCACCCACACAGAAACATTTGTGTCATTGTCGGTTGCATTCTATGATTCAGACTCTACCAGGTAAAATGCAGTTAGCGTTGCCACTCGGTCCTGCGTCCACTAGGGGGTATTCATCTATTCTAAAACATTTCCAGTTCCCAGTAACCGTCCAGCCTGCTGTTTCCTCTCTACATGAGAGATGCATCAGTGCTCAGTGTCAGTGCTCTGCAAACAACTCCTTTACCACTCTTTCTAGTGCACACATGAGAAAAAGCCCACATACATGTAGGCATAGATAAAGACTGCCATTATTACATCTAAATAGCCATCAGTGCACACAGCAGGAGCAGAGCAAGCTGTCTGATAGGCTGAGAATCAGAGTGTAAGCTGGAGGTGGCAGAACTGCTAGGATAGATCCTCCATCTATCCTGATAAGGATGGAGACTCTCCATGTCTTTCTGGGCGCTGTACGCCGCCACTGTGAAATTAGCATCCCCTGTGGTCAGGAGATCAAACACACAGGAGTGGAAGTAAATGTCCAGCACCTCCAGCTGCTCCTTGCAACGCTCCTTCGCAACCTCCACACCAAAAACATGTGTGGAACCAAGGGGATAAGCCTGTGTCTGTGAGGAGTAGCTGGGCCGACGCAGCTGCTGCTGAAGGCCAAGTGCAGGAGGAGACCACGGCAGGGGGAGGTGCCCTGCTTGGTCAATGCGTTCACCACTGGGACAGCCATTTAGACAGAGCTGCAAGTCCTGGGTGGCATCATAGGCCTGAGCCAGCTCCTCTGGGATCCGCACTGCCAGTGTAAGGTAGCGCCCCAGCTGGCGAACAATTACAGTTACACCAATGTAACCGGCGTGCAGCTCCACGTGACGCCCAGGGCTGCGCTCAGAAATCCACAGAGCACGGACCTTCCCAGATGCACCGTCTGCACTAACAGAGGTGTGGATGGGGTCTCCACTGCTCACTGTTCCATCATCGAAGGCGGCAGGGAGATTATCTGTGACTGCCTGGTAAACCCTCTGATCAGTGCAACCCTCGTAAGGCTTGAAGATGATGGTAATCTGCAAAGTAGAAGAAATGTAGTATCTTCTTAATTAGCAACATCGACAATTCAAATTCTTCAATGATTATTAAACTACAGAAAAATTAATAAGATTTTTATAAAGTTAAAAAGACACACAAATATTACAATACAAACATTACAGAGATTATTGACTCATCACACAACATTTGAGAAATTACTTAATGACTTTTTAACAAGTTGTAATTTGACACAGCTATGCAAACATGCTGACACATGCAAGTGCACAAACACATACCCACTCCAGTGGTGTGTGGAAGCAGTGGTGGATGCAGGGTGTGGTGTGAGCATTACGGTTAGCACTTGCATCATAGTTCCGGTGAATGGCTTCTTTGTTCACATGACAGCTGTGAGGAATGAGGCCTGGCAGCCCATTAAACCTGGAGGGCTGGTAATGTGGGTGTATATAAGTGTCCGTGTGTGTGTCCCTAATAGTCGTGACTAACAACTTGCCCCACCTCTGACACAAGGTCAAAACTTCCGCTACAAATTGTAGAAAATCTACTATTTGCTCATTTTGTGTGTGTGTATGTTTCTGTATGTGCATGACTAAGTGTATACACGGATGTGTATGTGTTTTAATAATTAAAGTTATCGACTAAGTTAGAGAGCGCAGATCATTTGGGGATGCATCAACATCGTTCCTTTAACACCACCACATCACTCTGTGTGGCTCTCCATCCATTTAGTGTTGCACATGTATATGTGTGTGTGTGTGTGTATATATATATATATATATATATATATATATATATACACACATATATGTATATATATATGTATGTATGTTTGTATGTATATATATATATATATATATATATATATATATATATATACACATACACACACACACACACACATACATACATACATATACACATATATACAGAAATGTTGCATACACAGTCATAAGTAAACAGTGGGTCCTCTCACATGTCTCATTCCACATTATTAGCGGTCAGGGTATATGCAGCTGTTAATAAAGTTATGTTAGCAATGCTGCCACAGTCACAAGAGACAGTCACAAGATTGAGGCCCCTTGCCTCACACCTGTGAATCTGTGAGAGCGACACACATGGGATAATGCAGAAAGAGAGCATTAAGTAAGGCAAGGACAGCAGAAGTGATTTGTAGTTTCACAGTGATAAGACTGTTTGGAGAGTTACAAAGGGCTTGTTAAAGAAAAACACAAATAAACCAGATTACATCAGCTGACATGACTTAGAAAACTCTTTCAGGGTTAGTAGCAGTAAATAAGGACATAAAAAAAAACCAGTTCTCACCTTATTAGTTGCAGTAGCACTGGAGCCAGGGACCACAGGTACATTTGTGACCTGCACTGACAAATAGGCATTATCAATAAGAGGCCATGCCCCCTCCACTTTACAAGTCTGGAAGCTATCCTTAAATGTCCTCAGATGTGGATCCCCAAACAGCCCACAAAAGAGGTACACGGGCCGAGAATGGGTGTGGTCATGGCTCTGAGAGTGAGAATGTGCATGAACATGAGAGTGTGTGTGGGCGTGCTGGGTACGGCTATGGTAGTTGCAGGGCTCCAGGTGGATCTCAGGGTGCGTAGAAGAAGTGGGCCCGTCCCTGGAGCAGTTCCTCTGGCTCATGAGGTCTGAGATGCCCAGCATGGCCGAGTGGAAAACCAGGTTTCCCCGGCAGGACTTGGCTGTCCTCTGGGTGCAGGCTGAGTATGCTCGTAAAGCCTTGCAAAATTCAGCGTGAAAGCCATCCACGGCAGGTGTCAGGTGGGAGGTCAGGGCGACAAAGTCAGTGGTGCACTTCTGGATGCGACACTGAGTGGTGGCTACCTGGCACTGACCTGACAGAGACACACAGATGGAGTCAGTGACACTAAGAAAAAGGGATTATAGAAATGAATGTGACCAGCAAAAGACAAGCTGAAAAAGCAACAGAAATTTAAGGTGTGAAGTAGGTCACGATCTGGATCTTACTAGAAATAGAAAGTTTGTGCACACATGAGACAGCTAAGGTTAGTTTCTAAGAAAAGCTTTGATCTTAGGCACACAATGATAGCAGCCTGTTATAGTCTAACCTAGTAAAGCTGGAAAAATAAGGAGCTCCTGATTGCAAGTCTTGATCAATCAGCAGCGCCGGTATGTAATAAACCTTAGATGTAATAAACCAAAGAGCATTCAGATAGAATGATAAAGAAGATTTTCCTCACAAAACGAATGAGATAATCCTGCTAGCACAGCCAAAGAGCACATAAAACATCCTACAGTGATAGGGAACAAGACTATGCAGGCATGGATGGAATCCAAATCTATTCCCATGATTTAGTAACACTTATCATGTCTGATGTGTAAGGTCATAAGTGCACTGCATTTCTGATCCTTTGCATTAGCAAAAGAAACACATGATCAAAAATTCTCCATTATACCCACCAGAAACAGATTTCTTGGTCTGAAATTGTCCGTGATCTTTTATCTGTTTCTACATTTCTGAATGGAATGAGGGTCAAATACGCCTTTTGTATCACTGATCATCAGAGAGAAAGAGGGAGTTAGAGCCATAGAGAGATTAGAGACCAGACCTAATGCATCAGTCACAGCGTGCTCCTATTAGATTAGGCCAGAGAGAGGCTCTGCAGTGTGTGGGCAGCTGCAAACACACACACACAAACACCCACACACACACAAAAAAAACATGCACAAGGAAAAATCTAAAAAAGAATGCTGGCTGTGCTTCCATTAAACATGCAGTCTGTGATCTTCAGATGATGGTATGACTTCCCATTGAAAGCAAAAGAAGAAACGGCATGTTTTTTTTTTTTTTAATTTTTATAGGTGAAATTAACAGATTTCCCTTAATGTCCCACTGTTACTAAATTTATTAGCAGCACACACACAAACACAAACTAAATGGTATGTCCTAACTCTTCTAATAAGGTTTTTGGGAGTGTTGTTTGCCACCATTTGGGGGCAGTACTGCTCTGAATTTGAGAAATCAGGGGGCAGGTACAGACCCCCACTCACACCACACTTCAGAATCTCTCTCCTGCCTGTAAAATACTGACACCAGCCCATAGATACACACACATGCATACACAGGCAGCCTGCCACAGCAACCACCACTGTGCACACTGTCTGAGCACTGAGGACACATTGTGTCTTTAGACTGGCACACTAGCAGCCTTCCTCTCGCCCTCCTATCTGGCCTGCAGCACCCAAATACAGCTCCCAATCTAATCAGACGGAGTGTATTCTCTTGCAGAAGGTATCAGGATCATGAGCTGCTCTAAAAACACACAAAAGCTTGTATTCAGTAACATTTTCCCAGCAGGCTGACATAACGAGAAGGGAACTGACCCTGTAACCGAAGTACTTGGGCTCAAAGCTCTGACTTGTAAAGGTTAAAACTTTGCTGATGACAAGCAGCTGCTGAAGTTTACACCAGCTCCCACTGTGGTTGCATAGCTGCATAGCTGACCCTGCGTTCTAGCCTTCCTTTGAGAGTATCAGGCAAAAACAGAATTTTCTTATGATGATGAACTATGTATAGAGGTAAATTCAAAAGCAGCATTTTCTTCTTTGTTGCTCTTCAAGGATTGCCTTGACGTATCTAAAAATCTATAGCTATACTTTTAAAGGAAAATCCAATACACACACACATAAATAAGGAATTCATGGTGACCTAAGCTGAGAAGACGAATGCTGAATGAATTTGAGAAGGTTAAGAGGATAAAAGCTCCTCGTATGAGGGACTACTACATTCAGTGCCCTTAGAAATTTGTTTTAATCGCTGGCTACAGTAAGTCTACAATAGAGACAAATATGAGCCAGCTTTGCCTTCGTAAGTTGTTCCATGTCCTGTATACACTTTTCTTTTTCACTGCATCCTCCCTCTTTATCATATCTTCTTTTTTCCCTACCTCATCAGCAGCCAGATTTTTTTTTTCCAACTGAAATCACTTGCCTTCACCCTGTTTTTACCCTGACTCCCTGGACAACCTCGTCACCCTCTCCTGGCTCACTTGGCCCGACTTTTCCTCTGCATCCCGAGGCACCTTCTCTGCCATTAAACAGAGGTCAAAATATCCCACAGCCAAATCTCCAGGTTTGGCTGTTAGGGAGTCTTTGTCTCCCAATCTGCCTGTTTCCGACCTCTCTGATCTCCGGAGATCAGAAAAGGATCTACTGGGATCATCTCTCAGCCAAGGGAATGGCTTCTGAAGTGCTTATTGATCACCTTGTTGTGTGCACTCTCCCACGTTTTCTGAACTCAAATCACACAAACAGCACTCCAAGCTTAGAGATGCAATGTTTTTAAGAGCCTCACTGCAGCATGCAGTCTGCTAAGCACTGCAAACAATAGATATTTTAATTTCAGCACCCCTGTCTTGTTCTTTAAACAGGCTCATAGAGCTTACAGCTGATGGCATATGTCTAAATACCTTAAACATGCACAAGATTTAGCAAATAAAACAATCTGTTTGCTTCAGCAAACTAAATAATACACATTCTTTCCAGGTGACGCACATGTGGTGGTAGGTACTGAGAAGGTCCTAATGTTAAGCGGGCTTGTCTGTTCCAGCAGGCTGAGTGCAAAAGTGGCTGGGTCCTGAGCCTGAGCTGCGTTAATCTAATTACTGGAGGTGTGACTGCCTAACAGACAGCTACCACCACAGTCGACCCCCTGCACACACAGCAAGGGTCCCGAAAAACTGAAACATGAAAACAGCAGCAAATCAAAATCTCTGAGCAGCCAGGGAAACAAAAAAGGCACATTTTAGAGCCAATTAACCTCACTAATGTCTGTGTCTCAGTTCACTCAAGTTTTTGTCTATAATCACCAAAAGACAAACTGATAAAAGTCATTTGTAATACTTTTGAGTCCTAAGTGGCCACTTTATAAGGTTTAAATAGGACTTCTTCTGCTGTATTTCATCACCTCTAATCTACATTAGGTTCATTTAAATTCACTTTTTTGTTGTTGTTGTTGTTGTCTGAAGGACAGGGATAAACGAGGATTTCACTTTATTTGGAATAGATCTGTTATATATGAGCAGGAGGAGAGGTAGTCGCCCTCTCCTTCCCTCCTCTCCCCCTCCTCCACGAGCCATTAAGGGGCAGACAGGAGAATGACGGCCCAGGAGAGAGGAGGAGAAACTCGATCCGTGCTCAGACTGCTGCACTGCCGCTTTGGAGAGAGCCATTGTCAGGCAGCACTGGGCCCGACACAGAGAATGGCCACACAATGGTTACAAACGCCTAAAAACTAATAAAGTGTCTCTCCTCACTACCAAGTGCAACAGACTGAAAAGAGGTGACATTAACTGGGGTTACAGATGGTGCAACGCACTATAATTGCTGTAAATAATAATTTTAATAACATTTTTAAAAAGGCAGGTAAAATTACAGATTTGTTGCAACTGTGACACAGTAGTTGTAGCAGTGATAAAGTGTGCTGGTTAGTTACCTATGTGAGCACCGCAACAGAGAGCGATGATCAGCAGCAGCAACGGCCGGAAGCGGCGCACCATAGACGGGGAAGTGAGGCGCTCAGCCCCGCGGCAACAGCATCCGGCTCTCCCCATCCCCGTCCATGCAGGGCCAGGAGGGGAGAGTGGACCGACTTCCAAAGAGCAAGGACGGTTGGCGTCCAGGCCTTCTCACTTCTTCTTCTGTCTCTTCTTCCTCACTCTTCTCTCCTTCCTCTCCTCCTCGGGTACGCAGGAGCATTAAAACACAGCGGCTCCGCGGAATGCAGGGCGGAGGGGCAGGAAAGGCAAAGTACAAGTCACTTCGACGACACTTTTACTTTTTTTTCCGCTGTGCAACCTCACGCTTCACGTGATTTAAGTGCGCTCCCTAGCTTGGCGGCCGGACTTTTGCTTTGATTAGGGTATGATCACTCTCTTCTCTCGTCTTACGCGCACAAATCACATCTCTCCCTCCTTCACCCAGCCGGGATTTCTCCTCCACTCCTCCCCTTTCACTTTCTCCACCTCCTCCTCCTCCCCTTCTCCCCCAACAAATCAATAGAGAATCAACCAAACCCTGCTGGCGAAAAACCCGCCTACCAAAAAAAAAAAAAAAAAACCCAAAAAACAACAACAGAGAAACAAGTCGACAAAAGTCAAAAAAGAAATATGTTATGAGATGCAAATTATCACTATGTGTTTCAAATTATATAAATATTGAGCTTCTTTATTTGGAAATGTGCACACCTTTTTTCAAGTATACATCTGAAAAATGGAGTGGTTCGATGTACTAATACTCTCCTAACATCTGGCCCAAAATCCAAAGTAAAATTTAGGTTAAAATGTGTTGCGACCATAGGTTTTGTTGTTGTTGTTTTCATTTTAAGAGACATTTCACACACATGCACACAGTGCTACTTCCTTGGACATATATCAAAATGAGGCGATTTCCAGTAAACACAAGGCTCAAGATTTCAAAATGTATTTCTTCTGTCTAAAGATACTCCATCTTCACAAATGAGCATCTTGTTTGTGATTTATGCATTTTGAAGATTCCTTTTAGTTCATCTCCATTCTTATGATTCAATGAAAAATAAACCATGTGCAATTAAAATAGAGCTCCTCAAACATTTATATGTCTTCTAATGAAGTGTTAACTTGTAACTACAGATTGTATAAATACAAAAGTTTGTGTGTCTGTGTGTTTGCATCTGTGCGGCTTCCACAGACAAAAGCGCCTAAAAGAAACATCTTAACTCTTAAAAATGCTTGTTTGATTTGACCTTTTGTGTAATTTATTTCCAGATTCCACATTTTGAGCTGAAAACCACCATACAAAAAAAAACTAACAAAAAAAGCATTGAATCAAAATAATTTCACAAACTGAATATTTTTATGTTGTTGTTGATGGGGGATTTGTCACAGTTCTTATAACTTTTAATTTAGATTCTGGTGGGGGGGGGGTCTCTCACTTTTGCGATATTAATCAACTCCATCAAGGCTTTGATGCATTTTTATTTGATCTGTGGGCCAAATGAGCAATTTATCATGTAGGAGATGCCATTCATTGGTGGGTATTCTCTATCAAGTGGTTAAATCTATGTTTGAGCTTTTCTCATGTTTGCTAATGAATCCCTAAAAAAAATAAACCCAACCACCTAACCCTTTTTACTAAAGTCCAAAAAAATTAATTGAAAATGGAAACTCTTGCACACCACCATTCATTTTATAACTTTGTTTTTTCTTTTTAATGAACATAGTAATCAAACTCAGAGATAAATGCAGTATGATGGGAGCTGCTTGAAATGCAGACAGCACGGACTCAACTACAATGTGAACACTGGGACCATCGTAAATCTTTACAGCCGAATGTGCCGAAAGCACAAGGTGAGCAGACATTGCAAACAGCACCCAAAGATAATTACAGACACTGAATATATGCAAAACAGTCTTTGCTTTGCTATTGTTCCCTACCACAATAAATCATAAATGAATAACTTTGCAGCATGTTTTGAATGCATTTTCAAACTTTTATTGCAAAGGTTTGAACCTGAGCCAAACTCCCTTACTCAAATAAAGGTTATAAAGTTGGACAGGTTTCAAAGCAAGCACCGAAGCAGCTACAATTCTGGATAATCTTTTACTCACTGCAGTGTCCACATCTACACTGTGTTTGCTCTGTGTTTATGTGAAGGCTCAGAGTGTTTGCCCTAATCTATTGCTCTCTAGTCCATCTTGCTGAACTGTGTTATCCTGCCTAACTTGTTTATGTGTGTGAGAGAGAGTTTATATAAGCATGCATGTGTGTCTACAAGTGAGAAAGCATCTCCATAACAGCTGTGCAGCTTCTCTGGGGCTGACAGTTTATGTGCTTTTAATGTGAGTAGTTTCAGTCTAACATGACTCATTTTCAGTGTGTATGCTCAAAGCAAGCCCTAAGTTTGGTCACAGACACCCACTCATTCCTGACTGTGTCAGTAAAATAAACACACAGAGTCACTATAAAGCCTAAGAAGATTTCATAGAAAGTGTGGTCAGAGGAGATGACGTGTGCAACCAGCGGTAGGGACTCGGGAAGCAGAACATGCTTTTGCATGTTCAACCCTTGGATTACTTATTGCTCATGTTGATGTGTCCTTGCATATGACACTGAGCCCCACGGGCCAGTGTGTTCATCTGTGTAAGTATAATCGAGAAAAGCCACCATTAAGACATTGTTATGTGAATGTGGCTTGTACTGCAAAAGTGGTGTGAGTGGTCAACGAGACCAGAAATGCACTATATAACTGCTGTCCATTTACTATTTCGCAACTCAAGCAGGCTGTCATATTAGATTATATTAGTGTCCTGTTTGTGCCAGAAGCCTCTGATTTTGCCAGAGAAGGAGCCTGGTTGTGTGTGTCCACTGGCCTAGGAGGTCTTGTCTAATATGGTAGTATAGTTTATTCATACTATGAAGCAAGCCTGGAATAAGTGAAGAGTCCTCATGAAAAAGATGTTATATTTTCAACATTTCATAATTGCTTACACAACATTCAAGTCACAAGTAATGGCACAAAACTTTTCCCACTGTTGTCAACAACAGCTAATGAAAATGATAACTGTTAGTTTTAAAGTTAATTTTAGAACTTGTAGGAAAAATAAGGAAAACATCTTGACAATACTCTCCGTTACTGTAAAAGCCTTACAATAATCGTAGCATATTTGTAGGAAGAATGGTCTTCATCCTGCCATGAAGGGTCTTGATGGTATTTAACCTAAATTTGCCACCCAGCTGTACATCCTGGACACTAAACATTGGGACAAAAAATTAAAAAACTGCATTGTGAACATCAGACAGCATGTTCATCCAGCTTGTCAATCTGCAGTGGACTTCTCTGCAGGATAAAGTACACAGGTGAACATTTCATTCTTGCTAATGCACTGAACACACATTTGCTAATTTAATTACATGTGTACACATGCATGGTGCTATTCATCAGGACTAATTTCATAATTCATTCTAATCATTCATCTGCCTACACCCACCCTCCCACCCACCCACCCACCCACACACACACACACACACAAAAACACACACAGTACACACACACACACACATTATACTGTCCTGCATGTTTTAGG
>JAOWBL010000024.1:6168756-6187693 GCA_028564865.1 Zenarchopterus dispar | reverse complement strand
TCTGCCCACTCCCACCCACCCACCCACCCACCCACCCACACACACACACACACACACACACACACACACACAGACACACACACACACACACACACACACACACACACATAGGCAACTAGATAACACATGACCCTGTTCATGGAGACTAATTCTATATTTCATACTTATTCATTTAATCAATTACATCACAGCTGAGAACGAGGAGCAGGGGAAAATAACACACCATCTTCACACACACACACACACACACACACACACACAACTCCCCATGTGGCTGCTTTGCCTGGTTACACACGCATTCACACACTGGCCTCAGGCACAAAGACAGTCTGTTCTGAATGTCTAGCTTGTCTTCACCTCCACACCTCTGCCTCCCTTCTCCACTTCTGCCTCTCTCCACCTCACCCCACCCCAACTCCAAACAGGCCATCATTCAACGACTCATACAGCTCAATAATACACTTGTGAGCACATGTATGTGTGTGTGTGTGTGTGTGTGTGTGTTCCAGTGTGTGAAAGCATTGACAGTTTGCATTATTGTAAACACATCGAAGGCTGTGTTTGAACAAGGTAAGGGGAAGATTTCTCTCAATATCACAATACAAACACAAGCATAAACAGTTCAGAAAGCAAAATAACTGAGGAGGTTCATTAATATTGTTAAAATTTTAAAGTAAGGAAGGGTTATTCATGTTGCACAAGTTATTTTGCACAAACACAAACCCCACGCATCTGATTCCAAACTCATAGATACTTGGCAAAGATAATGAGGCACTGCAGGTGTGTGCATTCATATTCCTGATGTGAGATGATAACACAACAGATAAAAATCCAGGTATCAAAGCTTCTTGTAATGTGAGTAGAAACTATATCCTTTAATAGCCTGTTTGAGAGCTGCTTCTCTCTGCAGCCAAACTCATGCAGTGTTTAACCTGAGTTGGCCTTATCAGACCATCCTCATTCTGCACATTCACTCCTCTGTTACAAAAGGAGATGACGAATGACGCTTGCTTCAGGTGCCAGAGTAAAGAAGGACTTATCTTAAAATGCCTAGCAGAGGGAAAGAATCGTCATATAACTCAGATCGGGGAGCAAGAATATATTTTATTCAGACTAGGAGTGAGATTTTCACATTGATGTTTCTCTCCAGCTCTGATCACAAACCTTTTTATTTCTGTGACCTGTCCACTGATGTGGATTGACTGATGGGACTGACCTAAAACCAAATTATTGTATGACACCACCTTTCTGAATATCTTTTTTGGTCTTATTCAAGAAGTTTTGCTCTAGTGTTTCACGTTGTTACTTTGGTACATTTCAGAGTGAGATGACACAAAATACCCTGATTGATCACTTTGTACACTTTGTACAGTGTGCTGCTGGGAAACTTTGCCCCCTGTCATTTATGCTGAGATGAAATATAATCTCCATACAAATTTAATTGCAGAGAAAGTACAGCAGCCTATTGCTCTAAGCTTCCCCAATGGCAAAGGTCCCCCCTGCTGCCCAAAAAAGGAAAAATGACTCTACAAGAACAAGCTTGAACTATTAATGTCTCATATGATGTGCTGCTGGCCTCTCTGTGCCAAACTTCACAGGGTGTGAAGGAGCTCCATGTCCATGTCCTCCATAGTCAGAGCTTCTTTTTCGTACGACAAGACCATTTTGATAGGTGGTTTGAATGGTTTGGCTTATGGGGGGTAGTTTTCTGAATATCTTCTTGTTGATTCACATATTTAAAAGATGGCTGTAGGTAAAGTACCTTCACAACAAGAAAATACTAAATAAAATCTTACTTACATGCCAATGCATAAATGATATTTCACCCTACACTGCACATACCCCAAATTGGATAAAAATTATGATAAGTCTAAGGTAGACATAAAAATGAAAAAGAATATTTCTACATTCTTGTGTTTCCACTTCAGAATCTCAGTGTTTCTTCTGCTTTGTTTCACACAGTTACACACTGTTTATATTTAGTTTGTGTTCATTTAAACACAAACCAGCATGCAAGTTTATAAATTAAAATTATGTTTTGATCAAGCCCAAGCCTGACAATTTTTCAGAACTCCAAAATCAATAAAACATCTGTGATCTACAGTGTCACTGGCCTACAGAGTTTGTTTCCATTTTTAGCTTGAAAAGATATTGTTCCTTGGCAGAAAAAAATCACAGTTTATAAAGTTAGTTCTTTGCCACAAATGACATCAAATGTTGCCACTTCTGTTTGATAGTAACAACCCCCCTTTTTTATCAGTAGTTATTTTCTTTACCATCTCTGCATTATCTTTGTCATTATGCTCTTCATTTAACTCATCTTTCCCTTGGTCCTTTGTGTAAAAACATCTAAGGAGCACACAGCTGCATCAGTCACAATGAAGGCCCTGTTTTCTCTGCAAGAACGCACACACATTTGTGCACACTGAGAAGAAAGAAGGAAACAGCTGAAGGATGTAATAGAGCAGATGAGGATCATGGGGTTGTAGTTTGGTTTGGGTCAGGGTGAATGTTTGGCAGCTGTGAAACAAAGACACGTATTAAAACTGCTCCCCTCTCGCCTCCAGCTCGCTCTGCAAAGAAGCTTGTTTTGTCAGTCACTCAGTGCCCGCCAACACTGACTTGAATAAGCAGCAGTCTTGTGATTTTCTCAGTATTCGCTCAGTGGTCAGTGATGGTCTTTTTTGTGTTTACCAGTCTAGGATGAAAGTGTGACTGGTAATTGCTAACCTTCTTTGTTTTTATTGGTCCCTTCTACTTTTGAATATGTTACTCACACAACCATCTCACTTGTCTTTCTCCCTGCCTCACTCATATGCACACACACACATGCTGGCCCCTCTGCTGTTGTGCTGTTTTCTACACAAGCATACACATGTACACTCACAGGTATTTACAGTCTTGAGGCTACAGATGGTCAGCTTTCATCTCCTGCTGTGTCTTCCACATCCTCCAGTAGTAAACACAAACTGCTGTCAACACACACACACACACACACATGTCCACACACACATACGAACAGAAGAAGTATGGTTATCTATAAATCACTCATACTTCAGAGCCATATGCTAGTACCTGTCTGTAAGGAGGAAGCCCAACCACAGGTGAGCCTCTCACATTCCATCAGCTCGCAGCCTGACAGGTATACAGATGGGGAGACAGCGAGAGAGAGAGTGAGAGGGGGAGAAAGCCAACCTCCTCGCTGTCTTTTCTAAATCCAGCTGTGAGTACCTCCCTCTCTTCTCCTCCCCCTTTCCTTCCATCTCTCCCTCTTGGGATAAAGTGCTCACCAAGTGGCAGATGGGTGGAATGCATAATACATAGACTATTTGGGGAGGGGCCAGTGGGGCTCGGTGGGTGTGTGTGTGTGCATGCATGTGTGCAGTCAGTCCACGGGGAGTTGGCTGCGGAGTCATTATAGATCTAATGGTTGTGTTTTAGATGCTGCACTGTGCCAATCTCATTTGAAGCGCAAAAGCCAAATGAGTGTGACTCCTTTCATTACTGTATATGTGCTCTCTCCCTCAGTTCACGTGAGGCAACAGATCAGTGTCGGAGCCACAACTTTCAAACTTGCATGCAAATATATGCAATACATGTGACTGTCTATGTCTGTGTGTGTGTATGTTAGAAAACACTCACTTGTGTACTTTAAAGGGTGTCTATAGGTGATGTGTCTAGATTTGACTCTTTTGTTCTCCTCAGTCATGGTTCTTCTGCTTCCTCGCTCATGTAGACTTCATGTAGACATCATTTCCCTAATTACTGTGATTACAGAAAGATGAAGCCAATTTATCATAGGGTTGTGTAATTAGTAATCAATTGTAACCTAACAAGACCTACTCAGGCATAAGTAATGGATTTTTAAAAGACAAGCTGAGATGAAGCATTACTAATACAGCATTGGTAAGTATAATTAAAGCTTTCTTTATTGAAGGAGATACATCTATGACCAGCTGAGCTGTCACATGAAATGGTTGCATTTTATATTGTATGCACATATGATTTCAGTTGTTTCAACAAAAAAAAAAAAAGCTCAGCCTCACTCCCAGTCTACCACATTTTTAGAGAAAATCTTGTATGTAGATAAATAAAATTATCAGTTGAAGCATGAGTGTCTTCAGTGTACTGGTACCTCTCACATATTCCTGTTCCTGCCCCATGTACAACCCTGTAGATATCTACACCATGATGGCATGGACTTCAACTTTTCTACAGTCTGTTGTGGACAGTTTCTCATGCTACACACTCAGCAAAAAATTAGGGTGTCCACCCAAGTGTCACATTTCCATCTGTACATTTTAGAGCAAGAGCCAAGCAAAGTGTAGAGGCATTTCACAAGACAACCCTTTCCCATTAAAGCCAAATGTTCATGGGAATTAGCAATATTTTTTTGTCAAGTTGGACTAGTTTTCAAGAATCTACATTATAAGCCAAATCATAATCCAACTGAATTGTTTTGGTGCTGAAGCAAAGGAAAAAGTGGGTTAATTGGTCTCACATACAAGAACTTAAGTACAGCCTTTTTTTTTCTAACTTCAATTACACAAAGAAAAAATCAAGGCTTAGGATTTTTTTCTGTCAACATTTTTTTTGTTGATACCTGTAAGTCAACACCTCAAAGACTAAAACTAAAACTGAAACTAAACTAAAGGTAACCTATTTTTTGAGACTAAAACTAAAACTTCTGATGTACTTCTTAAACTAACTAAAACTAAACTGAAATAATCAAACAAACTGAAAAATGACATAAAAATAAAAACTACTGAAAATTTTAAAACTATTATAACTCTGGCCTTTATGATGACTTTCTCTGCCACTATATCTCCAGTTCCATTGTGGGATTTCTCACTTATGTGGTTGATGAAGCACGCAGTCGTGAACTTTATTTGAGTGTTTGCTGCCTGAATCAAGACTCTGATACCAAAGAATTTTATGAACTTCAGAAATGTTAAAATTTTGTTTTTGTTCACAGTCTAAAGAAATAATCTGAGAACAAGAGTTTTTATGTCTTGGGGCTCTTGTGCAAAGAGCTCAAAACTGACTGTTGGGAATGTCAGGAGTTTCTTTCATAAACTATCTTTCGATGAATCATGAACCATTGGCTCCGTTGTAACATTTTTCAGCATTTGCCAGTTAGAGGAATCATACTAATTGTTTGTTCAATGTGATGAATGAAGTCTATAATCACAATGTGACATTAACTGAGTTATTTTTAATGCATGAAGCTTAAATGCTTAAAAAAAAAACACTAATAATCAAACTGATAAATATGGCTCCGTATATTCTTTTGAATTGAGTATAACTCAGCTACAATGTTGATTTTATTTTGCTGCTTGCCTTGCTATATGCAAGGTTTCTTTTACATCGTTTACTTTTTGAAGAGTTTATGTACAGCATCAGAAAGTTTACCCAGAACAGACTAAACAAGTGTTAAAGCAAATCTTTGCCACTGTAGGTAAAAGCTTACTGCAACGACAGTGGTAATATCAGTTTTGGCAGGCAAATAGAGAGAGGAAGAGGGAAAAAAAGAAGGTACAAAACACAGCGAAAACAATGAAGACAAGACAGAACAAGGAAGAGCTGGCAGGTAGTCACTCTCTGGAGATTCATTAGGCTTGTCAGAAGTGCTAGCTGTGAATATGCTTGCACAGCAAGCTCCAGTGTGTACACACACAGGCATACACAAAAATACACACAGCAGTCTGGATTGCCGCAGGTGTATGGAGTTGTTCTCTGCTGACAGGTAGGGATGAAGGCGCAATGGGGACAGTCAGAGTTGGAGTCACACTGAGAAGATAGCAGACTGTATGTCTGCAAATGGTTGCTAAGGGAATTAAAATATTCTGTCAGACATTAAATTGTGTGCTTTGTGAACAAAGGATTTCAACAGTTTTTTTTGTTTTCTTTTGTTTTCTTTTTATTTTCTTTTATACTATGAACAAAATATCACCATTTCTAGTTCGCCTGAAATTAAGATCACTTAGGGAAGTTCAAGTGTCATGTAATGTCTTTGTTCTTCAAGAACCTCTTCAGTTTCCACCAGCACTGGACATTAGTTTAACTAGAAGGAGGAATAATATTAATTGTGTTGCTCGTTCTTATAGGGAGAAAAACCAGGGTGGCTTCGTCACTTTTTCTGAATAAATAAGGTTGAAAATACAACCAAATTACTCTTCAATGAGCTAAACAGCATAAAGCATGGTAGCCCACAAGTAAGCTGTTTGAAAAGAAACCAATTTGCACACAAGAGGCACTTTTCCATTACTTTTCTTTCTCTTTTTGAATAAATTAGGAAACATATTGTATTTGTTTGTTTAAGGTGAAAAGCTCAGGATGAAGAATGACTAACAGATGATGAAACAATCTGAAATCTATGAGGCAAGCTGTGCAAGTGGGAGAGCCCTTTGTGTGAATGTGTGCACATGATTGCATGCATATGCATGTTCTTCTTGGCACAACAGTCCTGTGTGTCTGGGCTTTGAGCAGCGTGTAAATCCCAGCATTTAGGAGGAAGACAGAGTCACAGTCTGATTCCACAGCTGTTCTTACAGTCGTTTCCTTGCGTCCTCGCTCACAAAGAAATGTTTACTGTGCACACACAAAGACTTAGGCAGGAAGACACATGCGCATGAAGAGCTTACTGACAATGAATGAGAATTTTTCTTCGCAGACAAGTTTCCAGTGAATGAAGAGCTGGCCCCCAGGTTCAGCTTGTCATAACACAGAGGGTCTCAGAGGGAGATGGAGAGAAGCTCCACAACAGCAGCTGGAAGCTAAATGGCTATTCCATGTGTTCATGTCTCACTGGAGATCCATAAAGTTTCACCATCACAGCCTGGGGCCCATGTTATGCATGCCTGTATATGAGCTTGTATATATGCTGTGACACAGAAAGGCAGTAAGCAAAAGGAAGAGTTACATATGAATGAATTCATCACTTTCAGGCAATTATAATATTTTCTCTATACCTTATTTGAAATTTTCATCACATGGCATTTTAGTCTTTTTTTTTTTTGGATATAATTCCTCACTCCCAGTGGGCACAAAAATAATCTTTGTAACTAGTACAGTTTTTTTTCTTTTCTTTTATCGACACACGTATTATTATGTAGGGACAGTTTATATTCCCACCTCATTTTCTGTTGAAATGATCAGGCTGGCACAGGGTATCCCCCCTCTTGTCTTCCAGAGGGAGCTCAGCTGTGGGCTTGGGATCATGGGACCATGTTTCCGTGACAACCAGACATCATTCCCGAATGCCAAAGCTAAAATAACAGACTGAATAATTTAGATGGATCCATTTTTAAACAGCCTGTCAATTCACATCACCGACCACAGACACCACCTTTGGCACCCTGCAGACAAGCCCACCCAGAGTGGGTGCAGGGTGGGCACTAGTGTCCAAACAATGGTGTTGCTGTTAGAAGCAATGAGATCCTAATGCAATTCTGACAGAGTGAGAAGGCTTGTATTGAGATCAGTGTGGATGCTTGATACTTCACAGTACCCCAAAAGTTTAGAGTTATTAGTCGTACAACACAGTAAATACAATCTAGTATAATGTAGAACTGCTGAAGAACAAGAATAAAATCTGCATAAATCAGTGGCCAGCAAAGACAATGTGGGACTCCAAGTAACTAAAACTGCGCTGCACCATTTGTTTGGTGTTTATGTGAAGACAAATGAAAGCAGGGCGGTTTAATGGAAGTAGCACATGGCGCCCTGATCAAAGTTCAAATGACACCATCCATCAGGGAAAACATTCATGTCTGATTTCCTCATTTAATTCCTTTTGTAAAAAAGATTACAGAAATTAGCATTGATGACTGATCATTTATCACAATGATGCATTAGAGCAATATCATAATGAGTAGGTCTAATTAATTAGGACATATTTATCATGCATGTTACATAAAGAAGTCTAATCTGGACCACAAAAAAGTTTAATATTTGATTTATTATTAAATCTGCAGTTCTATTTCATGCATTTTTTAATGACATGATTTTAAATAGTTCTCTTTCTTATAATGTTGTGCAAAAATAACACAGGCTATCCTCAAGATCAAACTGACTCTAGCTCTTTATAATGTTCTATGACAACAGCGTTGAACAGCATATGTTTGAGTCTGCAGTTCACCAGCACAAAATGTAACAAAACACAGCAAAAAAAAAAAAAAAAAAGGCAGACACATATATGATCACACACAGACAGCTCCTGCTAATGACTTATTCATATGGAACCTTGGGCTGCGAACCAAATATTTGCACACATGATTCATCCTGGTTTCTTCATGGCTTGAGTGTTGAGAAATACTCAGACACCATTGTGTCTGCTCATGTCTGTGTGTAGAGCTGCCTGAGAGAGAGACAGAGAGAGAGAGAGAGAGAGAGAGAGAGAGAGAGAGAGAGAGAGAGAGAGAGGGACAGAGAGAGAGAGAGCATGCATATGTGTTTATGTGCTACCTCATTATTTTACAAGCTAATGTTCACAGCCACACACGCCCAGCCACCAGAGAGCTAAACTGAATAAAACAGCAGAGTAGGTGAATAACCCCACAGGTGTTTCTTTATTCACACAATTTGTTTAATTTGAAGGTCATTGTTATTATTTTATCCTCTCTCTCTTCAGTTTTTCTTTAATACAAGTGTCCAATATATTGTAAGCACTGGTTTCCAGCATAGAAGACAAAGTAATTAACAGCTGAAGTATCCATGTCTTTAAAACAAAGGAATGGTGTCTTAGCTCAGTACTTTATTGTGTAGCCTTAACAAGGGTGAAATCCATACTGAAGGAAAATAAAAGAGTAGGAGAAGTCACATTTGGGAATATGCTATTTAATCCATTAGGACATGATCCAGTAAGGGATTAGAGTCTCACATATTGTGATAATCTATACTTTTGAATTTTGTGCAAAAAAAAAAAAAATCCAGTCATTTTTCTACAATAGCACCATGTAATATACTGTGATAAACAAAACATCTGTCAAAATAGAGGCTTTTCCAAAAATTAACAATCACAATATTGTTCCTGATGAGGAAGAAAAGACTTTTGTTTAAATTTCGTGGTTCATTTTTGTCTTTCTGATACAGTGGGTGATTGTCATTTACATAAAAAACACCCTCAAGCTTCTTCATGTTTTCCATCCTCTCCTACTGACAAAGTGTTTTAAATTTTGACCTCATTTCTCATCCTGATGTTTTAGGAAAAGAATCCTCCTGATACAGCATGTCATCCCTCAACACACAAATCCTCCTCCAACACCCCCAACCTCCAGGCTGTGCACCTGGGTACAACTCTTAGACATGCAAAGACACAGATACAGAAACACACATATACTCACACATTTCTGTGCACATACAAATGGACAGCAACTAAAACGCACACTTGTATGCCCCAACACACACAAACTGTGTCAGCCGAGTCTCAAACAGCCAATCAGAGGGTGCATTAAATGCAGTATTTGTGCAGTATGTGGCTCCCAACATCCATCTCCAGGTGGGCTCCCATTGGGTGTTATAACAGCAACAACACAATGACCACCGGGGAAATGACACACGCACATACAGATAATTTAAACACCTCGGGGATGCACACAGCAGGATTGATCTCCCTCAATGGTATTGATTAGCCAACCCCCAACTCAGACCAGAAGATACCAGCTGTGTTGAACCTTTTAGTTCCTGAAGGGTCCATCTCCTGCGAGGAAGATGAAAATAATGATGCTGCAAGCTTCTTCTCTCAAAGAAATTTTTCTGGCTGCCAAAGGGCAGGAAGTCCACAGGGACACAGTTACCTCAGATGAAGGCTGCTCCAAGCCATTTCTTAACCCCTGCCCTGGTCCTGATAAATGTGTTTGTGTGTAAATGGTGTTTTTATAACACAATGTATCACTCTGACTGTAAGTACACATTATTGAAAAGCAATGCAATGTGTGTTTTGTGTGTTAGGCTTTCAATAATGTCCCAATTTGTAATTGACAATAAAATGAAGGACTTTCTAGTTGTTTTAGCTTCCCAGTATTTTATTTTGGCCATGACAGAAGAGTTATTTTTTTAAAGGAGAAAAAAAGAAGGAAGACATTGATACATTTCTTTTCTAAAGCTACAAACTAAAGCCTAAGCAATAAAACTATTATGCATAGCATATTAATGTTTACTAGAATTAGTAAAAATAAAAAATAAAAGCTCCAGTTGAAATGTTACTTTGTGTCCAGTTTGTGTTTTCAGCTATAACCATCATAAAAAAAATCTATTAAAATTCCTTTCAAGAATTATCTTAAAATTTTCTTAAAAAGCTGATGCTGCCATTGCCAAAATAAGGAAAAAAATGGGGAGGGGGGACAGAGTCAATCACAAAAAGGCTACTGAAATTTTCATTTAAAACAAAATTCCTATTGAAAAATTTGTTCAAGAATGTATAATAATCAGTAAATAATTTGTTTCTATATCTCAGTTGTTTGCTGGATATTTTTTTATTTCAATTTCTACATGTATTAAGTCCTGCAGATATTGATAAATAAGTTATTTTTCCATTTAGGATATGTAAATGACAGCTTTCCTACTCATACTGTGTACACAAAATTGCCTTTTGCTGTATCCTGCAGGAGAGGAACTTCTCTGGAGTTTCTGCTCCTGTGGACCAGCTTCAGTCTCGGAGAAAATCTCCATTTACATGTACATAGAAGAAGTTGTTAATCACAACAGCACATCTGAATGAAAGGAAAAAAAGTCAGTATACCTCAATTCTTGAAAGAAATCAAAGTTATTCGAATTTATACGTTTAACCTTACTCAGAAAAAGTGTTTTCTTGTTATATTGGAGTTTAATTACCTTAGAGCATGTTCAGGAAGCAAAATTCAACACACCCAACACACCCGGCGAAGGAGAAAATGCTACAAAATAAAACAGGAAGTCAAAGTAAACATGAAATTGCAAACACTAAGAGGCAAAAGAAAAAGAAAGAAACACAACCCCAAAACAAATGACATTTGACACAATGAACTGTGAGACTTAACATGTAAAATTCAATTGTCTTTCCTTTAAAGTTGCAGCGTCCCCTTTCCTCTCAGATCTTCAAACGTCTATCTGATCTGTCGAGACTGCTGTTTGGGTTTGAGACAGCTGTCACTCTTACTGCTCTCCATCAAGTCACATCTCTCTGCTGCTCTGCAGCGGCTCTCTAAGTTCTGACAAGGGCATTGTCAAAACGTCGTCCTTTATAAAATATAGAAACAGAAATAGATGTGGAGGGATCAAGGAAAGAGAAGAAGAAGATGAATAGTGAGGATGTGGAAGAAGTGTAAAAAATAGGACGACAGATTGAGAGAGTGGGAAAAGAGATATGAGCTCTCTGTGGTAAAAGACAATAAAGTGTGAAAGCCTCTTCCTTTGCTAGATGCCCTCCCCTCAGGGGCTCTGTGACAGATAGGATGGCTGAGTCCCAGTTAAAAGAGGAAAAATGACAGGAACCATTTCTCTCTGTGGCCCTTCCCGATGAGGGTTGTTTGAGTGTGGGTGTGTGTGAGAGAAAGAGAGCATGAGAGAGGCAGAAAAGGTAAGAGAGAGGAAGCCCTCGGGGTCTTGTAAATCTGACCTGCACTGAACAGGAGAGTACTGGTGGCTCTTGAGTGAGAAGACAGGTGTCCACAGTACTCTCGGGGCAGGGGTTATGGTCAGATATATCAGTCATTTCATGAAGCACACACATTCACACAGTCAGGGATGAAATTACCCAGAAACAAATCCAGTTTCCACCTCTTGTATGTCATTACCATTTCACAACTTTCCACTTCATATTTGGTTCAGTTTTAAATGCAAAATATTGCTGATCAAATGATGGGAACAAACTGCAACTCTAGCTGCTTTTGTAAACAGTTTATCAAAGATTATTCCGATGCTTATTAAGTTTCATTGTGTTTTCCTTCCAGTTCATAAAGAAGCAGAGCTGGCACCTCAATGCGCAGTACCTCCCTGAGAACATTAGCATAATAATAATTCACAGGCAGGAGTTATGGAAATGAAATAAAATATTGTTCTTTAATTTTTCAGCACACAGCAGAATTCCACTGTGAGATTTAGTTATTGTATGTGACAGATGTGATTTAAATATAAGACTTTCAGGTGGAAAGAAAGTTTACCACTCCTGTGACATTATCTCTCTGTTGTCTGTATGAAAAGCTAAATGTTTGCACAAAGTGTGTTTGTGTACAACCACACTGTGTAAAATGTACATAAAAAAGAATACAATAATTTGCAATTCTCATAAACCATAAACATGAGAGAAAAAACACATTAAATACTAAAAATAAGATATTTTACAATTAGAAACAGAAACATAATTTAAGGAAGCTGTGACATGGACAACAAAAGGCTGGAAACTTCAGTGGTGCTGAAGAGAAACACCTGGAGGAACATCTTACAACTAATTGGCTTAGCTGGCAACAGATCAGGGATACTATTGGGTATAAATTAACATTTCAGAGATGCAAAATAAAGATGGGCAAAGGTTCAGCATTAAGCAAAGAAGAAATTGTGTCTACAAACTATGAAACAATTTCAGAATCATGCTACTCAATGTAATGCAAAGATGTTGAATATCTCATCAGCTGCAGTATATGATATATTACCAAAAGATTCAGAGAATCAAGAGAAATCTCTAAGCAAGGGACAAGGGGAAATTAATACTGGATACCCATGAGGCCCTCAGGTGGTACTGCATTAAAAACTGTCATGATTCATTCATGTAAATCAGTGCATTGGCTGAGGAGAACTTCCAGAAATCACTGTCTAGGAACTTCTTAAGTAGTCGCCATTCCCAAATGTAGGTTAAAGGTCTATTATGCAAAGAAATCATACATGAACACGATCCAGAAACACTACTACCTTCTCTGTTTGCAGATAACTTGGCACATTTAAGCAACCCATGAGCTCCAATACTCAAACATGGGTTTAAAGTTCATGAAAGCAATGTCTTCCTTGCCAATTGTGTAGGTGGTGTTGAACATTCACGCTCTGTTCTGCCAACTCAGCTGCACAGAATCCAAACATCCTGACCAGCAAATGTCCAATGTCTGGTCCACAGGCCGGTTATCATTCCCTGCAACTTCTTGATGTCCATGTCACTTGACAGTGAATTGGGAGAATCTAAAAACCAATATTAAAGTTAAGACTCTCAAGCTGACATGTGGCTGGCTAGAATAACAGCTCACCTTGCTCAAATGGATACTGTGTTCATAGAGTGGACACCCACAGGAAAACGGTCACACCATAACAATTATTTGCACTCACACAAATGCACCCAAATTTATTTTGAGTTTGCGAAGGGAAAGTGTTGGGCACATATGTGACCAACATTGTTGCAATTTCTAGCCCTAAAACCTGCTCTACGTGGCTGTGGCAAGAACGAGAGGTGGGCGAGCATCATTGCTCTGTGTACATGTAACCCACAACGAGTTTGTTTTACCCAGCTGTACAGAACACTGAACCAGAGTCGTCATTCATCCACACCACCAACATCACACAAGAGTGGAAAGGATGAGGAAATGGCAGCCAACTTTGCTGTGGGTGTTTTTTTCCCCCCTCTGCACTGTGGCAGGTGTTGTGGGAAAAAAAACTATTAATACTTCTGTACTACATCTTTTAAGCACCAGGGTGACTATATGGGCCGGACTGACTTAATAAGAGATAAAGATGTGAGAGGTGGTCCAAGTTCAACAGATTTAACATAACATTTGCATGCAAACGGGTCAAACCATACATCAGGAGCTTCGATGCAGAAATGACACAGTAATAGAGAACACACAGTGATTTAAACAGAGGCAAAATCCTCAAGATCAAACTAAGTGATTCTCACAACACAATAATTGATTCTCATGAGTTCTTGCACCTGTGCAGATCAAGAGAGCAAAAACAAAACATCAGAATCAGAATCAGAATACTTTATTGATCCCCAAGGAGAAATTGTTTATTCTGATTCAGATTCTGATGTTTTGTCTTTGTATGAGTCTGGACTCACTGTACGCATGAAGTAGGTCATAGATGGACCAAAACTAATATTTCCATCACAGCAGGAGCATTCATTTGGTTTAAAAAATGTCTCCACCCAAGCATGACCACATGCGTGAACTTCTCTTCAGGCAAGTAATTTGGGACCCAATTTCACTTTTATTTTATTTTTGAAAGAAGATAAAAGCAGTTAATTTCTATTTGCTTTTTGATTTTACTTATGAATGAACATTACTGTTGTTGTTACATTTGCAAGAGCTGTTATTCCACTTATACTATAATTTCCTCTGAATATAAGTGTTGAAAGTATTTATTTACTTATTTCATATTCAAGTTACATTGTTCTAAATGTGACGCAGAACAGTTCATTTATTGATTATTTCTAAAATGGGAACTAAAAATAACATTGCAGTAAGTAGAGATATTTACCTAACTTAAAGAATCAATTAACCCTAAAATGACAGAAATTTCTTAGACACAAGAATTAATGGGGCACTCCTCTGTAATTACAACCAAATGGTCAAGGATCACTACATACTTTAAATACAGATTTTTAAAACATTATGCTTCAGGCAAGATCTTTTTTAGGGAAGGCCTTGCACCTCTTAGCAAGACAATCCTAACTGCACATTATATATCAATTACAAAAGCACGACTTTGTAGTAGAACAGTGCTTTTTCTGGATTTACTCATCTACAGTGCAAATCTTTCATCAACTGAAAACATTTAGGAACACCATAAAATGAAAAATTTAACAAAAAAAAAAAAAAAAGCAGGGCTGTTGAGTGGCTCAAATCTTAAGTGAGACAAGAACAGAATAGAAAAACTCCAAAACTCCACCAACAGGTGGCCTTGTTTTTCCTTTAGATGGTACATTTTCTCAGTTTGAATATTTTCTTCTTCTTTTTTTGTCTGCATATATTTTAATGGTTAGTACCATGATTTGGTAAAACCATTTATCCAAAGGTATATATATGCATTTTACTCTTTAAGCAGACATATTTTCTATTTTCTACATCCTATTACAAATAAAATATGGGTTAATAAGAGATCCAGATAATTCCTATCTGGTTTTACCACAGACAAGTTGCCAGTCCATCACATGACCACTTAGAGACAAACAGTAGTACACAGTCACTCCTGTGGACAGCTAAGAATCACCTATCAATGTAATATTCAAGTTTGTGGACTGTGAGTGGAAGCTCAAGTCCCGGGACCAAAACCATGCAAGTATGGACAGAACATGATCATCTCCACTGAGAATCTACCTGTGGGGCAACAAATACAAATGCAAAACTTACTTGGACGCAATCATTGACTCTCTTCACAAATGTTTGGTTGCAAAACCTGTTGACAGCTACACCAGCCCCTAAATGTTTATTGTTACCATCTTTGATCATTTTGCACCAGGCTATTAGTAGCTGCTGTACACTCTCCCACTGCTGTGCTTTTTAGCACCTGAGAGTTTACAGGTGTGCTGTTTTAGATGAGTGATTTCTGCTCTTTTGTATCTTCCTAGACTCAGTTCTAGCAAACTTAAAATATTATGTTTTTCCTTTTCAAACTTTATTATGTGCTGCTGGATGTGTGTTTGACCTTCTTGCTGAAAGACCCAACACTTTCAACAGGACTTGAACATGTTTTATTATCGGTAATATGTTAGATAGATGGATAAATAGATACTTGATTAATCTCCAAGAGAAATTAACTTTTCCAGCAGCTTGCAAAAATGGAAAAATATCAAGAATATATACATAAGAGGCATGAAAGGTGCAAAAACTAAGATAATATAAAAGAGATAAAGATACAAAATAAAATGTAAAATCCAGATCTGTAGTGCAAAATGACAGTGTGCAAGTTGTGTAGTTGTGGGGAAAAAAAAGCCTGTGGTAATAAGTTCAGGCATTGTGTTATCACTTCCCCTGAAAGGTGCTGAAGAGCCACTTGACGTGGGGGAGGAATGATCTACTCAGTCTGTCAGTAGAGCGGGACAGTGACAGCAGTCTGTCACTGAAACTGCTCCTCTGCCTGGAGATGGTGCTGCGCAGTGGATGATGTGGATTGTCTATGAACAGGAGCCTGTTCATCACTCTGCCACAGATGTCAGGCTGTCCAGCTCTGCCTTCCTTACCAGTTTGTCCAGGTGTGCGGCGTCCTTCTTCTTTAGACTCCCCCCACAGCACACTACTGCATAGAGGAGGGCTCTCAGTACCACAGACTGGTAGATCTGTAGCAGCTTTTTGCAGATGCTGAAGGATGCCAGTCTTCTGAGGAAGAGCAAACGGCTCTCTCCTTTCCTTCACATAGCATCTGTGTTGGCTGTCCAGTCTCGCTTAGCATCCAACTGAATTCCCAGGTATTTGTAGGTGTGTAACCATCTCCATACGGTCGCCTTTGATGAGAACAGGTTCTGGGTGTGGCCTGATTCTCCTAAAGTCCTCACCATCTTCCTGGTCTTGGGTTGAGGAGTATATGGTTGGAGTCGCGCCAAGTGAAGTCTTGGATCTCTGTACTCACCCTCCTGTCCACTTTTGATACAGCAATCAATGGCAGTGTCATCCATGAACTTCTGTACATGACAGATCTCTGAGTCATGCAAAGGTGCATTTCAATATATTCTGAGATGTACTGAAAATTGGAGGTATACAGGTTAAGCAGGACAGGGGAGAGCTCCTGTGCTGCTGGTCACGGTGTCAGATCTGCAGTCCAGCAGTTACATGTACTGAGGTCTGTCAGTCCAGTAGTCTGTGATCCATGCCACCATCTCTTTCAGTTTATACCTGAGGAGCAGAGGCTGGACAGTGTCAAAGGTGGTGGAGGAGTCCAAGAATGTAATCCTTGCAGGACCACTGCCTCTCTCCTGGTGAAAGAGAAACTGGTGGAGCAAGAAGATGATCACATCCTCTACTCCCAACTCCTCTCTGTATACAAAACTGCAGAAGGTTGAGAGGGTGATGGATCTGTGGCCTCAGGTGATGGAAGAGCACTCATTCCATGGTCTTCATCATGTGAAACATCAGGGCGACCAGCCTGAAGCCATTCAGCTCATCAGGACATGGTTTTGTTTGGCCTGGCGTGATACAGGATGTCTTTCACAGCTGTGAAACCTGTTGGTTAACTGTTATTTAACTGTAGGATTCGTTTCATTGTTTGTATCGAATAGTTCTACTTTTTTTCTCTTTAAAGAATTGTCCAAGAAAGACTGCAAAGATTTATTTTATTTTGCCCATTTCATTTACTTGGCCTTTGTTTATAGAAAAACTTGGTTCAGTCCAAAGTGTATGGTCAGACCTGAAACACGGATCTCCACAGTGCACCAAGTCACCCTGAAAGTCTTCAGATGTCTTGTAGAGTGTTTTCTTCACAATTTGTTAGCATTATCATGCCCTCTTTGTTGCACTATCTTCAAGAATCCATACTTTTTATTTATTTTTTTGCACTTGTTCTTTTAAGGATATACCTTTTTTCCCAAAATTGATAAAAACTTCTTGATGTCTTAATGAAACATTTGTGTGATGCTTTGGTGAAAATACTACAGCTCGACAGTTCAAGAACTCCCCTTTGTAACCATGTTTTTGCTGCTCTGTTCATATTATTGGGTTTTATGAGGTGAAATGCCCCATTGCATGACTTCCTCTTCTTCAGGTTGTGCTTCCTTTGATATCTATGTTGCAGCCATTAGTGCCTCCCTCAGAAGAATAATAAATGTAATATGATGTGAAGTTGGGGCAGATGTAAATGCCTGACATACAAAATAATATGTAGAAAATCCTATTCTTTTTAGGCATTTACTACATAATGAAATTAAAACGCACAAAATTGTCTTTAACAGTTTCAATATAAGAATAAAACACTATAGGTACAGATAATTTAATTATTGTTTAAATTATTGAATTGTATTTGTTGTATATAACCTTTAATATCATAATGGGGTGGCACAGAAGTCTCAGAAATTCATGAATCAAATATGATACATTTAGCACTATGGGTATAAAAGCAGGGAAGTTGAATAATTCTTCTTCGAGTTAAGTGAGTTATGTCACATTGAGTTGATGGAGAAGTAACACAGCGATTTAAAAGGAGGCCGAAGCTTCAAGACTATATTTGTCACGGCTGGTTCTAGGATCTGGACCCAAGTGCAGAATCCTAGCGTCGAGAATCCAAATAAAGAAACAAAAATGGGCTTTCACGCAGTCAGAGTCTTTATATAAGAAAATCCAAACAAAAGAGTCTGTTCTCCAAAAAGGGAAGTGAACAAAAACTCAGAAAAACCAACTGAGAATCACCACAGTAAGTGGGAGAAAACAAAAGCAAGCAAAAGTAGTTGCACCACAAAACATAAACTCACGATACTTTGAATACAAGCTTGAGAATCCACAGGAGGGCAAAAGTACAATCCCGCACTGACAGCAGGGCATGAGTGGTATAAATAATGGTCTTAATCAGAGTCCCAAACGGTTGCAGGTGTGGAACCAGGTGAGTGGTGTTCCACCTGTAGGAGAGCAGGGGTACAGCAGTCCACAAGCACAAACACATAACAATATTAAATGATTCTCATAACATGCTAACCCTCATAACAACGTCTTGCACCTGTGCAGTACAACAGACCAAAGACAAAATATGAGTCTGCACTAAATGTACTCATGAAGTAGGTCATAGAGTGGCCGAGGCTAATATTTCCATCAAAATGGAGATTTTTTTCTTTTTAATTTACACTGTAAAGACTATAAAGAAAAATCATTTTGGAGACTCCACCTTTAAAGACAGCCAGGAGTTATAGTTAAGGTTAACCAAAGCCTCCAGGAAATGAATGTAAGTTGGAGTAATGTCATCTGAAGACATAGATATCGCAGTTTGAATGTGTGTGTGTGTGTGTGTGTGTGTGTGTGTGTGTGTGTGTGTGTGTGTGTGTGTGTGTGTGTGTGTGTGT
>JAOWBL010000024.1:6155499-6168656 GCA_028564865.1 Zenarchopterus dispar | reverse complement strand
GTGTGTGTGTGTGTGTGTGTGTGTGTGTGTGTGTGTGTGTGTGTGTGTGTGTGTGTGTGTGTGTGTGTGTATACATGCAGAAGCATGCCTCGGGCTTGTGGGTAGGGGAATGTTGCATGTCTCTCCTTTCTGTCCTCTTTTTCACCCTCACAGATGCAGAGAAATGAAACTCCTACGAGCCACAATAAACACAGGCCCATACTGTACACACACTCAAATACACATGTGCAGACAGTCAAAGAGTGAAGGGTCCTACAGAGTTCAATAGCTAGTGAATAATAAAAGCTCCTCCCTGGATTGGGCGGCCTGTCTGTTATAAGAATGGCCTGCTTGTGACATGAATATGATTTTTGCTGTGTGTGCATGTGTGTCTATGTGTGCGTGCACATGCAGATATGTTTGAGTCTGCTCTCTGTGGCAAAAAGATGAATTATTTACTGCTTACCGATGAAGTAGTATTTAGACTCCCAAGAGTATAGCGCTAAGAAGCTGTGCTGACCCTTATCCTCTGGCCCTCTCCATCTCTGGCCTCCACATCTCCTCCTTCTTTCTTTCCCACTCACCCTCGTCATTCTTCACTGTAAAAGCTCTTAGCTTTTACAAAGGGAGAAGACCCCTTTGGCGAAAATAGTCCAATTTTAAATGTTTCACACCTTTAACTGCATATTGCTACCTGATCCCAGTGACCTAGTTAAGGAACAATGCACTGAAGCTAAAATCTCCTCAGTGAGCTCAGGAAGAATCCATTTGCATGTATTAAGTGGAAGGATGAGTTTCAGCACTTCTTTGGGGTACCATAGTCGAATTAGGATCACTTCACAGATAAGGCGTCCTGAAATACCCACACAAGCCCAAGTCATTGAAAGCTAATTTTAATCTTCTTATGCATAGAGAAAGGGATAAATGAAAATTCACATACACATATTCAAATTGACTAAAACACAGTTAATACACCCACTAATCAAGAACCTTTTAGCAAGAGGACGCTTTCACACCTGGGGACCAAACACCCTTCATCTAATTGGCCCGCTGAGATATTGGCTAAGCTTTCCACAACTGTGAGAATACACACACACAAAACACACATGCACATGATTACAGACACATGCAGCTACTCTGAGCCAATCGGTGAGGAGCTCCTTGGGCAATGTGCAGAGTTCTATCCCTTCCTTTATCCATCCTTTATCCCCTGGTTCATCCCTTGCTTTCAGCTCCATCGGTCCCAATTACCACAGCCAGGGACTTCAATCCCTGGAACAGAACCAAAACACACTGAATCACACACAAGTACACAAACATAGAGCACAACTCAGCCCCTACTATACAAAAAAAAAAAAAAGGTCAAAGGTCAAATCTTTTTAGCCTATTCATGTCTTTCCTCTGTGTATGTGGTGTTTTTGTTATGTGTGTATCTGAGTGTGTATGTCTGTATTGGAGGTGGGAGGTTTCTCATCTGAAGAAGCCGTTGTGTTGCATATTAAACAAAACCTGTGTAAAGCTCTCCTAATCCTTTCCCATAGCTATCCCTGACTGCACACACACACACACACGGACACACACACACAGACGTTAACTCATTTCTGAACAGATGCTAGAGTCCAGTGGCAAGCAACACATTTCGTCCTCTGTTAACACCGGCAATGGCTGTGTTGGGGTCGTGTCTGTGTGTGTGTGTGTGTGTGTCTGGGGGGTTAACACATGCACAGGCACACACACAATCACACACAGCTGCAAACACTACTGCGTAGTTATCTTCTGTCCCAGATGGGCAGCTTGCCACTAAACTCTTAAGATGTGAAGTATTTGTGTATGTGTGAACTTGCAGGATTTCCGCCAAAAAGGCCCAAAGGCAGGCCAGGGATGGGATAGGCCAATGAACTCAGTCTCAGTCCCAAACAGGCATGACCAGTAAAAACGTCTTTATTTTTTCCTTTTTTTTCTTTTAACGTTCCACTAGCCTACTGTCCCACAGAGATTTGTTCCAGTACATCCTTTGGCAAGTTCACTACTGGTGCTATTTAGCTGTTTAAAGCATTTGCAGTACTTATGCACTATTCAGTTAGTTAAACTGTTTTAGTGTGGTCGCTGAACACTGGGCATAAAAGCTAAAGAGATGTCTTTCCCTTGTCATAAAAAAAAACAACAACAACAAAACCCCAAAACTGAGTCCTATGTATTTAAAAGCTCAACAGCAATGTCGCAGCTCAGAAACTTTGAATCTCATTAATTCATGACTATTAATAAACTTTGCTGTGTTCAGTTTCATGTCTTTCTAGCCAACTAAAAATCAAAAGAGTGGAGCTGCCAATGATGTGGCTACCTTAGGGCTGTTGGCACTAACTGCTGGTGGAAAATGGCGCTATGATTTAAAGAAAAAAAAAGAAGAAGAAAATAACAATAATAATAAAACATTTGAAGCTGAGAGTCTTGATTCAAGTTCAAGTCATAATGTGCCTGTCTGTGACTTGGACAGTATTGTCTTCTTTTAAGTGTTTGATTTTCATAACTATTCACAGAAACTTCCCTGTCCATGTCAAAAAAAAAAAAAAAAAAACAAACAATCCGAGTGTTTTTATGTATAACAATTTCATTAGAAAAAGCAACCAGATGTGCAGGACTAAATGGCCAAACGTTCATTTAGTGAGTAACTCTTCTCAGCTGCTGCTTTTATTACTGTTTTCATTATTTAGCTTTTATGCATTTGATTTTTATTTGGAAAAACAGATTTTCGGTTTGTTGAATTTTACAGCTCAGCTTGAGAGGACATCACATTTACAGTTTTAGTTGAGCAGAGAAAAAAATAGTCCCCATATAACGATTATGATAATTATTATAATACTAACCATTTAATAACTATATAAAATTCTACAGAGAAAATCCTATTTTTTTACTTGAAGTATTTACTTGTATATATATATATATATATTCAAGTAAAAAAAAATATATATATATGTATATATATATATGTATATATATATATATATATATACACATATATATACACATATACATATATATATATATATATATATATATATATATATATATATATATATATATATATATGTGTGTGTGTGTGTGTGTGTGTGTGTGTGTGTGTGTGTTTGTAGCATTATAAATACATAGGGTAGTTTTATATATTCTTATTTCTATTTTTTAAATTATTTTATTTTTTTGTTGTTCGGTGGTACAGTGATCTTACAAATTCATGTCTTAAGTATGAATGTGCACATGCTGATCCGGCTAAAACCTTGTGAATGTCAGTGACCTACCTCGTCCCAAGAACAGGACAGCTTTTTACAGAAACTACTTATTTCCAATAAACAATTTCTGACGAGTGGTTTTGAAGACTATTTTTCAGCGTAATGGGAGATGTGACCTTGGAAGGAGCTGAATCGACCCATCTCCAGTTAATCAAACCAAGCATCAACCACTCCAGATTAAGGCTCATGTGGAACTAACAATCGTTGCAGTTCCTCGACTGGCCACTAAAGGTTGGTTGCAAAAGCAAGATGATTTCTATTATTAAAATGTTCAACTTTAGACCAGAAATAAACACATTTGCAGCATGGTTCAAAAAACTGTTTTGCTCTCATTCATTTGAATTCACACTGATGACAACTCTGGTGCTGGAGGGCTTTTTTTTTTGTTTGTTTTGTTTTGTTTTTTGTTTTGTTTTGTAACATGCCAGGAAAATTTATATAAAGCAATAAATTTATTTCTGACAGTTGGATCAGCCAATGGTTAGCCACTATCACTTTCTCCTGCGTTATTGAAGCAACCAAGCATTTGTTTTTACCCAGCATCATCTAAATGTGACAGTAATCTTTTTATATCACCGGTGATATAAAAACGGTATATTCTGAAATTAAGGTCTGCCAGCAGCCCTGGAGATATTTTGGTGGGGATTCAGTGAAGGAGCTGATAGCTAAAGCTAATTTTGATATAACATACAGAGGATTGTGTCCCGTCAACATGCTGCACCCTGAATGAAGAAAAAGAGGCTTCAAAACCATACTTCAGAAACCAGTGGGTCACATGACGTAATGCTTCATCCATTGCTTATTATAGTCTATCACTGAAACACCTCAGTTACCACACGATAGATATCTTAGCTTAGTCTATATCACATTAACCTGGAACGCTCACTAATATTACCATATCTTGAATATGTCCATTCATCCTCATTTTGAATGTTGCTACTGAAACAAGATTTGAAATATGGACTGTCAGAGCTGAAGCATGAACTGGCCGATGCTCCAGCCAAGTTGCACTGACACTACGGCAGGTGTGAGTCACTTGCTGGATAACTATCTAACCATGGACCAGCTAAGTGGCTCAGCTGAAGCAGAAGGCAGCAGTAATGGTTGGACTGCATGTGAGGCTTGGACCCTTCCAGGTCTAGGTGCAGTTCCTGTTGCCTATGAGGCAGCCTATTGAGCAGGCAATCAAATCCCAGACCCTTCCAGTTCAGCTTTCACAAAGTATATTAGACACTTTATTTACATGAACCAAGAAGGAGGTGATGTGGCAACTTTTTTTGTTTGTCGTTATTATTTTGACTGTATACACAATGGAGCTTCTTTCTCATTTTATCTTCTGTCTCTGGTTATGTTTAAATAAAAAAGGGAAACATCTTTTGACTTTTATCTATCCTCCCTAACATTATTTCTCAAATATCAAAAAGGAACTATCTTTATCACTGATGGACTTGCTCCTTAAACCTTACAATATACTGGTTGGACCATGTAGTTCTCTCATTGTAGCAAAAACCTTTGTACAAAATTTGCAAGGGGGTTTTTGCACGATTTTAAAATCATCATCACAACCATAAGACAATTCATTTTGCCATGTTTCAGTCTGTGTTTATGACCAAGATAATGAATTGGTGCAATCAGCATCCCCAAATGGCAGCTGTTACACATTTTCTAGGTGTAAGAAATGTCAACAATTTGAGCTCCAAAATAGATGATGTTATGACATAAAAATTTTATTTAATTGAAAAAATACAGAAGTAATTTGTAGAAGAAATAACAAAAAAAAATGTTACTGCTGTTGGTTTTAACCATAGTTTGCATGATGCCTTTCTGTCCAATTTGGTTTTAAGCTTTCTTGTTCATCAGTCACCTGACAACCACTTCTATGAAGGACTTCAAGGACTGTCATTTCACAAATCATCCAGCAGATCAAGTCCACTGAAAAATACAAAATAACTAAAGCCAAATAGCAAAAATCCTTAAACTAGGGTAGTTAAGTTAAGGTAGATGTTGCTTAGGGTTCTAGTACATCAGTACAGTTTTAAGGTAATGGAGGCAAAACCATGTATGTGTGTGTGTATGTGTGTGTGTATGTGTGTGTGTGTGTGTGTTTCGTTTTTTACCTACCTCATTAAGACCATTAGTCTGCACATGAACCAAAGCATGAACTTAATGACACAGAAGGACAATTTTTCAAGGGTTCTAGGTAGGTTTAGAGCTAAAATGTGATTAATGGCCAGATCAAGGTTAGGTCTGAAGGGTAATAGTTTAGATTAGGCTGTAAACAATGAAAGGAAGTCAATGCAATGCCCTAATATGGATAGCTGTTTAAAATTGTGTGTGTACAAGTGGTACGTGTTTGTGTGTCTGTAGTTGCATATATGTAATGAGCCTTATGTTTGTGGCTGTTTCCTCACTAAATGTGTGAAAGAGACTGAAAATGTGCCCACATCTCTGTTTGTTGACAGCTGTTTGATGTGATATTTCCAGCTCTGCTTTGTGAAAGCATAGCACTCTGTAACTTGGATGATAATTGAAGTGCACATGGCCTCCTTCATAGAAGCCTTTGTGTGTGTCTGTGTGTAACATTCAACAATAGATATAATTACTTCAAAATATGTCAGCACTCTTGAATCATTACTTATGAAAATTACATCCCTGAACATGTTTCATGCATTAATGCACACAAACACACACTCATTTGTTTTACAATCACATTCAGACTGAAACAGTTGTGAGCTGAGAAGAGGAGGGGGTGTTTGAAAAGCTGCTTCAGACACTTGCATTTCAAATAATTTTAATGCATCCCACTGAAGAGTCCTCATCATGGGCGCAGCTGTCAAGCACACATACATGCATATCACACACTCACCCTCAGAGCTTTCCTTGAAATGGGTATTGTGAGAGTATCCATGAAGGATGTGGAGCAAAGGTACTGCTGGACAAACACTGATAGCCTTGACCTAAAAAATGACAAGAAAAGGGAAATAACTAGAGAAAATCAGTTCTATCACTGAGTTAAGCCTCGGTCACAAAGGTTCCTATAAATGTTGGGTACATGTGAAGCTCCCAGTTCGTACAAAATTGTAGACATTTGTGGAGGGGGGCATAGTTACCTACAACTTTGTAGGATCTTGGTATTTAATTCACAAGAGAAAACTGATGCATGCTTGAGAAAATGAGTTGATTTTCTGCTGCATGCTGCCCGTAGAGTTTATATGATCCTGAAGAGTGCCTCAGAACCTACCGACGGTATACTTATGGCCATCTCACGACAATTGTTGTCAGAAAGTGGCCGTTCAGGACCCTTCTCCTCAACTCATGACAATCTCAGCTTGTTGGTGGGAAGATCCTACAGCTTTCAGCATATTTGTCAGGCTATATAAGTGGCGGCTTTCCAATATCTCCAGACATCTGTGTCATGATCGTTTCATATGCTGGAATATTTGTGAAAACATTTGTAATTTTCTAGATGGCAATCATGGCAAGAAGACCGCAGCTTCAGGAAGAAAACAAAGATGACCTAGTGGTTGTAGCAGCTGCTTTCGTTCAACTTTAGCCATCTTCGTTCAAAAGGTGTTCATAGGAACACCTTTTGGGGGCTTTAAGAGTCCCCCTAGAACAACTTCATGTGTTCTTGAGCCATACTTACATGAACATGGAGCATTGTTCCCTTAGGTTGTTCCCAAGATATTCATCCATCAGCCCTCCGACGTGACTTTTTGTGGCACATTTGTAGAAAATCTTGGACATGACCATTGACCTGGCCACGAACTTAGGAGCAGGCTACAAATACTGGATTCCTATAAAGCTGCCTCAAGGAGGCTGCAGGAAATGGTCCAAAAATTGTTCGTAGAGTGTTCCCAGCCATTGGTACGGGTCATTGTGACCAAGGCTTTACTAGAGGTTCAACCCAAACCAGCCACATTCAATGAACCCTCCATACCTCAGGTAGAATCAGAAATACAGTTCTTGTATTCTATCTGCATAGTTGTATTAAGCAACCAGATAGGAGATCAATGACTTGACCTAGTTACCAAATTATGGATTCTTTGATGAAATTAATCACATTATTTCAAGGGAAAGAAGAAGATCATTGTGTTGTGAGAAAACTTGCTCTGCAGATAATGTGCATGTTCCATTTTTTTCTCTTTCAGTGCAGTTGGTATTTCTGAAAGAAGCCAAGGAGAGCATTAACGTAAAACAGATATATACAAGAATCACAAAGACTTGCAAAAATTTGTTTTATTGTCCATTAAGGCAGTTGGTCACAGTCCAACTCAGCTGTATGGAGCATCAGCAACCTGGGACAAAAGCACTGATTCATCCTAACATCAGAAAAAACAACAATATTTATCATGCCTTCTCACCTCAGAGAATCCAAAAAAAGTGGGATAGATAATACACATCTATTTCAAGGCAAAGCGCAGGTCGAAGACGTCATTACTCTAAGGCTGCAGGAGACACTGACAATGAACACAATGTTTTCAAAATGTTAATATTCTTGTTGACAGGAGTTCTGGGCTTCAGACCGCTTCAAGGTTAGTAATAGAGCATGCAGTTGAAAAACACACTCACAAAAACACAGAGGACTCTTTTGAACTTAGAGAAAGGATAGATATTTTTCATGAAAGTCACACAAGGAAAAAAAATCTAGGTGAAGAGATACTTAGTAAAGAATGAGTGTTTTTGTATCCATTGTCATTACGCAATGACGCCACAATAAAATACAAAAGGGTCATGTCTGTGACCTTCTCCTCATACATCAAGGAGTAAATCTCTGAAAACTGTTTGTTCACACTAATCCCACCTTGTGGAACTGTGAAGTCAGCAAGGTTGTGCACATAACCACTCAAATACATACTTTCACACAGAAAGTTGTGCATCTATTATTTTAGAGGACGTTACATGGATGTGCTCACACTTGCTGGAAACTTAACCTTGAAGAAGCTACTTAACCTCACAATATAAACGTGTTAATAGATTTAGCCCTGACATCATGTTAATACAAGTAAATACACACTAATAGGGAAGTCTGGCCTTATTTATTTATACCTTCCAACTAGAGTTTCAGGTAAAGCTTTGACATTTTGCCCGGTGTCCTTCTTCGGGGTCGTTCCGGGTGTCTGCTCTGCAGCTGTGGACATGTCTGGACCCTGCCTGTCTCTGAGGCTCTGCTGCAGGGTCTCCTGACTGGGGATGCACGTGCTGACTTCCTGGGCCCCTGGGGTTCTCCCCGGGCCCTCCCGATGGGCTGGGGCCTCCGACCTTCCACCCTACACATCACATCTCTCTGTTTTTAATTGCACCTACATGCACAAACTTTAAGTTTTTAATTGGGAAAAAAGAGGGGGAGTTATGAAAATAAATAAATAAATAAATTTAATAATAATAATAATAATAATAATAAATAAGTATAATAAAAAATGTAATAAATAAATTATTTTTTTTAAAAATTATAATAAAACCCACCTCTATGCAACCAGGGTGGAGGAGGGATGGCTCAGCGATGGAGGGGTGTTTGGGCCCTGCTTGGCCAGGTGGGGTCCCGGGGGGTCCTCAGAGAGCTCCGGGTGGTGGGTGCGTGTGTTCGCAGTTCGGGGGATGCCCGTGGCGGGGTCTTCGGGGGCTTGTGCAGGGGCCCTGACACGCCTCTGGTGGTGGACTTGACGCAAGAGGAGAAAAAAAAAGGTAAAGCTTTAACATCAAACTTTAGTCCCTCAGCAAGATTTTTTACATTTTTATTTATTTATTTATTTTATGATTTTGCCTAAGTTGTTACTAAAAAGAGACACTCGCATCATGACCACATTACATGACTTAATGAGCTAGTGTTCCTCTTTATTGACGCCAGCTGTTTACACTTTTCTGTCACACTTTCCGTGTATTTTATCCCCCCCTCTCTCTGCCTGACTGCACGGTGTAATCCCATCCAGGACAGAGGAATGCTTCGATATTGTTCTGGTGTCTGAGTCTGTATATACACACTCATCACACTGTAAAAGCAAAGGACAGGGGCTCAGACATATCCACACAAAGTGAGGCTGTGCTAATATAAGCACACAAAGAGTGGGGGCCATGTGGAAAACCACAAGAGAGGACTGATGACAAAGAGATGTTACACCTCTTCGTCCCTCCTCCTCATCTCACAGCTCTCCTCCCCTCCCCCATTGTTCATTCGCAGACATCAAGGTCGGACCGTGTTACAAATGAAGCATTGCTCCAACCCACTCCTATCCACTCTACACACTCAATAACACACACACGCACGCACACACACACACACTGATGAATGCCTGGTGCTGTAACTCGCTTCTTGCTGTGACATCATTAATACAACATACTGCCCACAGTGACATCATTAATAAGAGCTGGGGTGCTGACTCTTCTTTAATGGCTCTCTAAATATGACAGGCTTGACATATTGTCCATGTGGTGGTTTTGTGTTGGCGTGTGTGAGGGTGTCTACATGTCAAGCAGAGAGGCCTCCACATACAGCGTTGGCTGATTTACACTGCAGGTTACTGTTTGCATGGTGCAAGCAAATGTCATCCAGAGCAGGCTCCCTGTATTTTTTCAGCAATTACGAACACAGTTTCTGTCCCAACCTGTCACAGTCCCACGCACACTCACACGCAAACACACAATCACAGGCTGTGCAAGTTCCCTCTGCGCTGAGCTGAAGATGGATTGTGAATAATTAGGGAGATAATTGCCCAGGAGGGGAGAAAAAGAAGATCAATGACTGATCTCTGAGAAGGTGGTAAGTGTTCTCCAGTGAGAGGGGAAGGGTGAAAGTTGAAGGGCAAATATACGTGTGCACTAGTTGTTCTACACTACCCACTTGAGTCGTGTTGAAAAATTTTCCACGCGCACTCAGAGCTTGAGACAAAGTTCTGTTTAAGAAACCAAAACGTGTAGAGAAATATAAGCAATGACGGTGATGTCATGGAAGCATAAAACAATTTGGAAGTCGCATGCACATAAAAGACAACACAACAACTGAAGGTTATTTCATCCTGTGTCTTTGTTCCACCTGAAGTCAGTAGAAACAGGCTTCCTTTTCTTTGTTTGGCAGAGAAGAGAGATGGGATAGAAAATTCAAAGACATACAGAAAGAAGGGGAGTATGGCAGGTCAGACTGCACCTGCTAAGCAACGGATATATTGTCATGGCAAAGCTTCTTCCGCCTCCTCCCGTCTCCCTCTGTCTGGCACACACAAACAGACACACACATCTCTGACAAAAGCTTGATCAGAGCCTCCTGCTTCCTCTTCTACTTCTTCCATATTTTCATCTCTCTCACACTCCCGCTGTTTTCCTTCAGCACTACTCATCTTCACGTCTTCCTTCCTACCTCCCCCTTCCTCCTTCAGACAAAGGTGAGCACATGCCAGACTGACAATCAGGCCGAAGCTTGGAGCATGCATGTAATTAGCACTGACATACACGCCGAGTCGCCTCCCGTGGTAGCCGAACAATGAGCCCTTGCTGACATTCATCTCCATTATATTTATCTACTGTCAGGCCAGAGAACCACAGTCTGCCCTGCTATCTGAAACACCTTTTCTTCTCATCCTCTCTCTATCATACATTTACATTTTAGACACACTGCCATATTTGTAGCCAATGATTCGAAAATTATTAATTTACTGACTACTCTCCCGGCATAGGCAAACAACTGAGACTGAACAATTGTCTTTACTATTTCTAGAAGTTAGTCAGCAGTGCATGTTGTTAATGGTTATTGTAAAACATGTAGCAGATGCAGAGGATGGAGCAGCCAAACAGAGCAGGAAGAGAGGATGATAAGAGATATGTATTAAAGACAGCAGGGGCAGCTGTGGGTGTAATGCTGCTCCAGATAGGCAATCGTAGGTTGAAGCCTGGACTCGTCAGATACATCTCCATATGAAAAGAGCTCTGTGCCTCTCTAAACACTATGTATGCATTCATAATGCAGCTCAAACACAGAACTGGGAATTCACCCCACCGCTTTATGTGAGGATGTGATCGGATGTAAGCAGGTGCTCAGAGGACAAATAATAATCAATGTGAATTCGACTAACTCTGTCTCCACCTGGAACATTTCTACTACCACAAGCATTACGTTATTTTTTATGCCATTTCAAACTGATAACAAAGGAGCTGTGAAAACTGGGTGTCCATCCTTGTAATTACACACTAACGTGATATTAAGTAGTGGCATTATGATGTCTACATTTAGTTCTTCACAAAATGCCCCCCTAAATGTGTTCAAATCATAATGGGAGAATCCCCAGCAGTGCAGGTCTGTGCATCTTCGTGTCTCCTAGCCTGTCAGTTGATTCGTGATCTCAGACTCGGACAGTGCAGCTTACAGTAAAGCTGGCAGCTGACGGACATAGCAAGTCAAAAACATGAAATATGTTACATCTCAGCACCTCATGACCACCGACATACCAGAGGGAAGGATAGTAAAACTGAATGGTCAGTTTACTGCGGAGTCCTGCATTTGTCTGTTTGTGTTTCCTCTGAAGTATAAAAGTATTAATCTCACAAATGGGCAATGTAAGCCGACCACTTCACACACAATAACTTAGCTGGCTTGGTTAGTTTTGTGCAACACTTACACTGACAGCCAGACCTATGTCCACCACACATGCACAAAGAAACAAGCACCTTGGTAAAATCTTAATTTGTGCCAGATATAATTTTCTGTCCTTTAATAATGCGAGATTCCATGCTAATGCTGTACTGATGAAAAATAGTGTCATGCAGTTTTAATGACAGGAAAGCTATACTTGCAAATGTGTATGCTCCCTCCACCCCGCCCCAACCAAAAAAAAAGAGTATTTCCTGAGGCATTGCATTTCAGATGCTGAAATGTTTCCTACAAAGTGACATATTAAACAGTGCCAGCAGTATCAGTGGAAACTCTATCAAACTTGATGGGAAAATGGCTTTTTCAGCACAGTCATATAATGTTCACAGGCAACTGTGTGCACACGCTGCAGCTAAAAAATGGTAACCACATACTGTGACAAAAATGAGAAATAACACCATTATGCCTTCTCAGCAGAACACAGAGCCCCATAATGGAATAATCTGCTAAACACATTAACTAAACATTATACTGTCACAAGGTGGTTGATATACTATTAACAACTTGCACTATTACTGAACTGCAGGAGCAACGTGATCCTCAGTGAGTTCTGCTGCCAGGGAGGTAAAATCCTTCAAGGGTTTCCAAACACATACACCTCCAAATATATAGACACAAGGGAGAAATTTAGTGGCTGCTCATGTTTTTGCCTTTTTCTGTCCATAAACAGATCTGACAGAACAACAGAACACAACAGTCTTGTAAATTCAGTTATCCCCTATCCATAGAGGAAATGACCTAGACCAGGCCATCTGTGAGTGGAAGTGTGTTAAAAAAAAAACAGAGTGTGTATGTGTGTTTGTATGTGTATGTGTGTGTGTACGTTTTAGCAAGTGAGAGGGAACAGAATAGGGTAAGGGTAAGAGTTTACCGTTGATGCTCATGTGTTATTCATGAGAGTAAAGGGAATTTGTGGAATAAAAGCTCTTTCAAACATTAAGCAAAAAGAGAGGACGACAACGTAAGGAAGACCAGGGGGAGCAGCGGTGAGGCCGAAAGTACAACTTCACTTAGCTTTTTGCTGTTTTATCTCTGTCCCGCCATCTTTCAGCCCCATCTTTTGTTTCCATTCTGAGGCTGTCAGACAGAAGACAGCAACGTAAAGGAGTGAAAGAGTCCCATCCAAGAAGAGAAGGGCAAGGGAAGAAAGGGAAGCAGATTGGGGATGGTGGGGGTGACGAGATGGTGTGTGTGTGTGTGTGTGTGTGTGTGTGTGTGTGTGTGTGTGTGTGTGTGTGTGTGTGTGTGTGTGTGTG
>JAOWBL010000024.1:6133293-6148040 GCA_028564865.1 Zenarchopterus dispar | reverse complement strand
ACTAGAGCACATCACATGTTTTAATATCAGGTACTCAATATGATAATGTTACTTTTGTTTCTTTGTTACCCCTCTGCCATTATCTATAAATCAAGTAAAAACATAGATTCTGGGAATCAATAAAGGATGAGGCTATATATATTTTAGGCTCATGTATATTACTAAAACATTACATGCACTTTATTTTTCATGTCCATGTAATAGCAGGCAAAGAGCCAGCTTCTTTGATACACTTTGAATACATGAGATATGGAGATTACTTCAGTCAGTGCTGTGAAGATCCTTTTCATCACTTTGACCTACTCCCCTCTCACTTTCATCTTACACTAATGATGAGCTCATTAATTTCTAATCAAAGGAGTCCGATTCACTCCAAGTCCATTGACAATAATCAAGTGTCTAAATACAGAACTGATGGGGTCATCACATTTCAAACAATACATCTGCAGATCAGTGATCATTTCCATAAAGACAGAAGTTGGAGGCGAGTCAGTTCCATGACATGTCTCACATCTGTGCAGATGAGAAGGAGATGAACAGAGGGAGGGAAGGAAAAAACCTGTGAGATAATGACAGACATGAACACTGCATTTTTTGGAAGTTCAGCAAAAAGTTCCTTCACCACATCTGGACAGAAGACACTATCTTACTGTTTGAGTGTGTGTGGATGTGTGTGCACACACATGCATCCAGATAATTCCACGGGAAGGCAGAGCTATGCTCCAGCCAAGCTCAACTAACACACCGTTGGTCATTCTGGTATGCTCTTGTGTATAACCATCCAGCCTCAAAGAAGAAGACAACCATGCCTGTGTGTCAAAGACTGCATAACAAGAAATATGCCCTAAAACTTGAGCTTTCCAGCTGCTATGAGTCAGATCTGTCACTCTGTCAGAAAGATCAATCAATCACATTTCTACCTAGACCTACTGTAGCTGCAGAACATTAAAAGAAAGCTTATAACAAATTGAGTTATGAGATGGTATGATGATTTAATCTAGATCAGACATGACCTTTTATTACTAGTAGCCAATCAAGTTAGAGTGTTGTCATGTGCTTCAATTTGCTTTCAGCAGGAAACGAGAGATAAATATGGTGGAAAAAAGTTAAGATAAGTATAGTATCTATAGAGGATCTTTATAATAATACTTAAAGAGCCCAAAATTATCAACAAGTTTATGAAAAGCTGCTTAACAAGAGTCAAAATTCCTGGAAAATCCTATGCAAAGTATTGATAAAATTAGAGTTGTTGTCATTTATTAGGCCTTTCAAGATATTTGAAATTACTTTAAACACAGTATGCACAAAAAGATAGAATTAGCATGGGCAGTGGGGGTCGTGTCCCCACCAATACCCAGCGATAGATAAACTGTCCCTCCCAATGATGTTGAGTCCCCCCTATACTGAATGTTCAGCTACCTCACAGATAGACCACAGTTTGTCAGGTTGAAGGACACCATGTCTGGCATTGTGGTCAGCAGCATGAATGCCACCTACGGTACTGTGCTGGATGCTCTTCTTCTCACCTTGTACACCTCAGACTTCTGCTACAACTCTGAGATGCCACATACAGAAGTTTGCAGATGACACAGCCATCATGGGGCGTATGAGGGATGACAGAGAAGAAGAGTACAGGTATCTGGTGAAGGAGTTTGTCATCTGATGCAACACAAACCATCTACAGCTCAACATTGGTGTCATTGACTTTGGGAAATCCAGACAACATCCTACCGGTCCGTGGTCACCAGCATCCTCTTTTATGCTGTGGTGTGCTGGGGGGAAGTACAACCAAGAAGGACTCCTCCAGGCTGCATAAACTGATCAGACAGGCTGGTTCTTTGGTTGGGATGAAGCTGGACTACCTGTTAATGGTAGCAGAGAAAATGGACAAACTACTGGCCATCGTGGATGATGCCGGCCATCCTCTGAAAAATGTCATCAGTGCACAAAGAAACCCGTTCAGTGACAAACCACTAGTCCCCAAGACCAGAACATCAAGGTTCAGAAACTAATCTGTTCCACGTGCCATCACCCTGTATCACCCCACACTTGGGGAGAGGGGGAGGAAGAGGGAGGAAGAACATGGTCTCTAAACTCACTGTAGAAAAACAGCCCACTGTAAAAGTGTAAATATGATCCCTGTCAGTTCTCATACAGACCCTCAGAGTAGCATGTATAACTTCTGTAAAAACTATGTCAGAAAAACCGCAGTGTTGTGCAAGAAAATGATTAGTTTTCAGAGCCTCTTATATTGACATGAATAATTTTGGTGACATACAGGAACTTTTCATTCAGATGGCACTGGCGTGTTACCATTTTACTAATTTGTGAGCCATTATTTTCATTTAACATTACAAAATTCATTATTTAACATTGTTATATTCATAATGACAAAAGCAAATATACCCCCTTGAACATGCAAAAATTAAAATAAAGCAACACTGTGAAATGTCTCAACGTTTTGTCCGTGTCTTTTAATTAAAGGCCTGACACTGTTCCAAAAAATATATCTACTGATATCATTTTAAAGACAAAACAAAAGCAACACCAGTGTTGAGGACAAAAGAGCAGCTCAGGAGAATCAGACGTCTGGTATTACAGTGCCATCTAGCGTCAACATAAAAATTAAACATTGTCTGCAATTATGGAACTATATTTATGTTTTGTTTCTTCACAAAGAAAAATAAATATAATTTCTTATTTTCAAAAACGGGGTGATGTTATGCCAAAAAAAAAAATTAGAGAATTATTTAAGTTGTTTAAATCCTCCACTAGACATATTTCTTTCCTACATTATTATGTCAGGTTTTCAATTTTGCACATAATGGAGTAAACATTAGTACATTCTCAGATGTCATGTAGAACTGTAGTGGTAGTGTTGCCTCATTCATTTATGGGGGTTTGTCACTCTTGGAGATGTATGTTCTGCCAGTTAAGTCTGAAATTCAGGTGCTGGAACTGTTCATGCACACAACTCACACAGTAACTCAAGTTCACCAGGAATAAGTGATCATACAGCTAATTCTGTCATTACATTAATTAAAGGTTTCCATATTGTGATCCATCATTTCATAGCATTGACTGACTCTTGGAGTTTAGAGCTTTATAATGACACTTTGTCATTGCACACTTAACTTACATTTTATTTTTTTGTTTGCTTGTTTGGTTGGTTGTTGTTTTTTGTTTTGTTTTGTTTTTTTGTTCTTTTGTAGTTCTATATAAGGTCTTAAACGCAAAAGGACATTTATCTTATTAAAAGTAATGTATTTTTTTATTTTTTTCTTTCATGACAATTAAGCAAACTAGCCATTTGCCTATTATATCAAAAAAATATATATATAGCTGAATAACAAAGTGGAGTGCAAATGAACATAGAAAGACAAATAAACCAATAATTACAATTATTTATATGGCTAGTTATCATTTTACAAATTATTAAAAATCATGACAGCCCTCGTAACAGGTACAAATACAAGTACAAATCTCTTTGATGCAGTGGGGATGACTTACTGGTTGGGAATAAATACTCTAAAGACTTGTTGAACACTTAAAGTGAGTGACTCACAACGGTCATATGTTCACTGCACACTTCTCCCTTTGTTGTGGGCAATAAAATTCTAATATATGGTAATAAATCCACAAATAAAGAACCCAATTTTAGGTGTGTGATGGAGTGCGTGTTGCCCTGTGGCAGACAAACAGGCTCTGTGCTGCTACTGAAATACACACACACACACACTGTTTAGACTACCTGCCCCTGGAATGCACAGAATCCAGCTGCTATGGCAACAGAAACCGGCCAGTAAATCTCTTTAACACCTTCTGTCTGTGTCTCACTTTCGTGTTCGCTCTTTCATACAAACAAACAGGTGACCTTCAGATTTTACACAAATGATGTGGTGTTCCCAGTAGCTACTCTTTGTTTCTGACACAACAAAGAGTACTTGAGTACACTTTAGGGAAATCTTGTTTTCTGTAACAGTTAACAGATACAATAAAACAATACAAATATCAATGGAGCAATAAACCAGTGACTAAATAAATAATGACATGCAGAAATAAAATATCATACACCAATACACTCACATATTGCAAATAATTTATTACTTCATAACAGGTATGACAGAATATTAAAAATGACCTCATTCTGGCACCCAGTGAACCATGACAATGTTACGGTCTTACAATGATATCAGAAACTGGATAGATTTATTCAGACGAATGTCTGTATGACTTTACATTTATTACTTCGAAACCCCCACCCACCCAACCACACACACACACACACACACACATCAGACCTGTAAATATCAAAGACATAGACTATATGAGGCTCCTCACTTCCTAAGGGTGACTATACTTAATGACGATGATATTAAGTTTGACATTGGATCCATCCAGTAAATCACCTGACAGACATTTCTCACCACTGACATTTCGACTTGTCACAACAACAAGCACGGGAGTATTAATGATGGCACATTAAATGGCACAGTGGGTGATATTGAGCCAGCACGAAGTACTTCTCCAAATAAAATTTGTTATCAATACAGCTATCTTGTCCCTAATGTGACAAACCAAATGGGTCAATGTCACCAAAATATTGCAAACACTGATGTGAAAAAAAAAACATAAAGTACTGTGGAATGGCTTTAAGCTGGTGTGGAGAAATGCTTCAAAGTAAGAGCGCTTTCACAATTTGCTGTTATCACATTTTAAAAAATGCAAAATAAAAAAAATAAAAAAATCAGACACTGGTGTGAACACCCTTTACCTTCAAAACAGCTTCTTTGTACATTTGTGCAGTTTTTTAAGGAAGTCACTTGTTCGGTTTTTGCAGAAATCTTGATAACCAATCACAGATCTTCTGTGGATGTAGGCTGCCTCAAACTTTTTTGTCACATCATGCAATTTCATACGGACTAGCTAATGTTGTGATCAGAGATAGCTTCTAATGACATGGGCTGTATGTTTGGGGTTGTTTTCCTTCACTCCCAGAATAAATTTAGGGCCAATCATATGTCTCCCTGATTGTTGTGCATGATGAATAAGTATCTGCCTGTACTTTTCAATACTGAGGAAAATATAAATCCTGATTAAATTCATGTAAGTAACCTCCACAATGCTTCACTGTCCACACTGTTAGTCCAGACAACCTGCTTCCATTTTCCTGTTTCTTCTGTCCTTTTTTCATGTGCAGCTGAGTTGTTTAGTCTTGTTACATGTCAAAGATAGTTAAGAATCAAATTTTATCTCAGTTTAAAAAAAGCCTAAAGAAATGGACATGAGATGAACTCAAGACCACATTGTCCCTAATATATCATGTTACCTCTGTAATAAGCTATAAAAGTAAGCTCTTACTTTACTTGTTGCTTTTTAATAAACCATCTTACTTTTTTTCTTTTGAGAAGTGTGTATAATAATTGTGTTACTATTCATATCCTTGTTATCTCATTAACACATGGGGCCAAATGCTGAGCTGAAGTTTAAATTTTAACCTTGTGTTAAATCCCCACGAGTTAGAAATTGTGACGTTTTAAACCACATTATAGTGTTTTCTCGAACATGTTACTTCAACCACTAGAGGTCTCTGTTCTTGTTCATTTACTTAAACCTGATCCAGTTTTGACCAACAGGAGTACAACAGATTTCTTTAACACAAGATGAAAAATAACATTAATGAAATAAGAAAATTAAATAATAAAATTACTACAGCCTATGTACTAATTTTATTAATATTTATCCACATCTATGCAAGTGCAGGCTGCTGCCTCTGAGTTAAGACCAAGAGAAAAATACATATTATAATGGATTATTTAGCATGATCCTTACACAGCATGGAAACATAGACACATACAAAAATGATGACATTAATAATACCTGGATGTTTTTTTTTAGCTTGAAGTGGAATTACTGTCAATGTTCTGAGTGTTTTCTATTTCCATCTGAACATCGATCAGGAACAGTGATATGTCCTGGATTACCCAGTCCAGCTCCTGCTCAGGGTGTATTTGTTCACTGAGTGCTTTTCATGCATCAGTCTTTATGCACTTTCATTATGCTTTTGAGTTTTTGGAGCTGCTGAGTCTGAGCTCAGGGAACCAGCTGTTAAACTTGTCTGTCAGGGTGCACCTTGTAATCTTGCATTTAAACGTCAGTCATGGTGTCCTTTTGTGTAGCCTGGATACTCTGGAGGACAGCAATCAAGCCTCAAAGCAAAAATAACCTGTGCGCTCTCGCCACCTTCAGCAATGAGTTTCCTTCCAAGCTTTACACACACATATATAGATATGTATGTGTGTGTGTGTCCAGTTGCTCTATGCACTTGTCATTTCTACAACTATCAGTTAGATTGACAAGGTTTTTTTTTTTAAACTGATGATCAGTTGTTTTTATATACATAACGAGATTTTAAATCTAGGTTAATCTAATAAGAAAACTTAAAAGTTCAAATATATTATTTAATCTAATGTGTTTTTGTAACTGTTTTTAAATTATATTCATTGTTACATTTTTTTGTAAGCTAAATATTGGGTAATGAGTTTATTTAGTAGTGTATTGTACTATTTATTGGTACTGCTACATGAATTTTGATTTTATGAGATACCACTGATGAAGTGGTGTCCCGTCATTTTTGAGCCGCAATGACTCCACATTTTGACATTCAGAATCACGCTGTTCCTGTGCTCATTTACATGCATGTTAATGCAAAATGATAAACATGTCTGTCTGCTGCAAATTACCCCTGCCTCTGCACTAACTTTGACCAACCTTTTAGCAAAAATAAAACTTCCCGGATGTTACGTAAAAGACATACTTAATTTATTTGTTAACCTACAGTGATACTTTTTGTATTATTTTATTATAATAAAATAATACGAAAAGCGACACATAATTATGTGTCGCTGGAGAAAAGGAAAAATAGAAAAAATAAAAGTTGAGTGACGTCAGTTCCGTTCCTCTAACTTCCGGTTTGCACGTGTGTTTACTATTAACTGGACAGCTAAGCGCGGTATCGCTGAGCTTTTTTGTAGTAACAGTGTGTTCTCAATAACTTTTTTCTTTACACTGGCTGAAATATGGGAAAGCTGAATGTGGTGATACTGAGGTATTTATCTCGAGATGACTTCCGAGTCCTCACTGCTGTAAGTATCGCTCAGTTAGCCTGTGCTAGGCTAACATCGGACCTCATGTCACAACTGTCTCAGCTTGAGACGATGTTACGATAATGGTTTTCTCATGCCTTTTTTTATGGACAGTCATGACAGTCGTGATCTGGATTGGTGATATTGAACAGTACAAGTGCATTATTTCACGCCACGCACCTGGTAAAGGGTTTTGCTGTTTATGATATTCAGATACAGAAGTTTGATGTACTTTGGATTCAGTATTGGGAGCCATTGTTATTTTTCCTATGTCCTTCTTTGACATTAAATGATAGATTTATTGTCAAAAAAATGCTTGCACACCTCTTTCAACCATAGGGGTTACTATTGTTATTCGTATTCATGTAGGGGTATGTGTATTGTATTAGTGTCCAACTCTGCTGTGTTATTAACCTCTGTCCAACAATTAGATGCTCAGAAAATAGCTTAATATCTCATAAAGTTTTATTTTAAAAAATATATGTTTTAGCTCTGTGAACTTACTTCAAGCATTGAAAGCAGTCATGACTGCAGCTATGTACTTGTACTTTAATTATATCTCTGGACATCATATGAGAAAATGGTAGGTAACAAATGGGACTTGAGTAATGCCGAACTACTAACAAAAGAGAGAAACCTATACTTGTGAATATTACAGTGATCAGTAAGACTGTCGGTGACCTGATTTAATCTGAATAAATGGCAGCTGGGCAAAAAACATAGGGGGTTATAACAATAAACAAACTAGTTTGTGACAATGCGAAAGAAAATGTCAGTTCATCTTTGTGGCAGTCACACCACTTTCACTGCAGACACATTTAATTTCCCAGTTTTTAAAAATAATTTTCCTATAATAATTGTCGCTTATTTCTGTAAATGTTCTTTCAAACAGATTGAGATGGGGATGAAGAACCACGAGATTGTTCCAGTAAGTCTTTTGTCCTCCATTGCTAGCCTTAAACATGGCGGCTGCAACAAGATCCTCAGAGAACTTGTAAAACACAAACTTGTGGTCTATGAACGCTCCAAGAGTAAGAAAACGCACAGACACACTCATTTTATCTTACATGTTGTGATGAAGACAGTTGCTTGTAGATTATTTGTCTGGTGTGCCTGTTGATTACAGCTGTCCAGGGCTACAGGTTGAATTATGGAGGATATGACTACTTGGCTCTAAAAACCTTGTGCTCCAGAGAAGTGATATTGTCGGTTGGCAACCAGATGGGTGTGGGCAAAGAGTCAGGTAAGAAAAGAAATCATGATTATTTCACCATTTATGCTTACGAAAACTTTATTTTTTATTAGTGACATGAGTATGTTTGGGTTTTTTTAAATTTGTTTATTGTGGAGTTTTTTTCTTTCTTTTATTTTAATTATTGTGATGTGCATGTACACACATAAATATATGTGTATATTGTATGCTTTTATATTGCTCACATATTCTTATTTCATTAGAATAAACTAACAAAATTTGCAATTCAAGTGACATCTGTTCATTTTTTTTAAATCCTCTTACCTGCCTCATCCTAAATTAAACTATCCTCACTTAAATGAGAACGTATTCTTTATCAAACTTGCAATCTTCACTGCGAAGCTCTGTCTTCTTTCTATTTAACTATCTACAAATGCTTCTTGTCACCTTCTGTAGATATATATATCGTGGCAAGTCCAAATGGTGAACAGTATGCTCTGAAGCTGCACAGGCTGGGTCGTACATCCTTCAGGAACTTAAAAAACAAGAGGGATTACCACAAGCACAGAAAGAACATGTCTTGGCTCTACCTCTCGCGCCTCTCTGCCATGAAAGAATTTGCCTACATGAAGGTGATGGGCTCAATCATTAAGCATGCATGTTAATTGGATTAAAAAAAGAAACCATCAGCAGAATTCAGAAAAATGTCAACCAGAAATACAATTTTTTGTTCTTGGTTTTAATGTTTTGGGGGGTTTTTTGTTTTGGGTTTTTTTTGTTTTTTTTTTGACTCATAATATGTTCTTACTTTTTCCAGGCATTGTATGATCGAGGCTTTCCAGTTCCCAAACCTGTGGACTATAACAGACATGCTGTCGTGATGGAGCTCATAAATGGATATCCTCTGTACGTAAATAGGCCATTCGTGATTCTGGCTTTGCAGAAAACAATAATGGCACAGTCTGTTGTGTTTTCTTACATAATTTTGACATATTGTCCCACTTTTGCAGGTGTCAGGTTCACGAGTTGCAGGATCCATCTGCTCTGTACAGTGAGTTCATGGACCTCATAGTCAAACTGGCCAATCATGGCCTGATTCATGGAGACTTTAACGAATTCAACCTTATGCTGGATGACCAGGACCATATAACTATGATTGACTTCCCTCAGATGGTCTCTACATCACACCCTAACGCTGAATGGTGCGTCTGTCTGAAAAAAAGAATTAACTTTAATCATGAATATGAATGTAACTATGTTCATAAGTTCAATTTGTTCACCTTTGTTACCTCTGTTTGCAGGTATTTTGACCGTGATGTCAAATGTATCAGGGACTTCTTTGCAAAGAGATTTAATTACGAAAGTGAGCTATTTCCAGCCTTCAAGGACATAAGGTAATGGCTGATTTCCATCAAGTAAAATTACATTGAGCAGAGAATATAGTTTATTTGAAGTCAGTTTTTACAAGAATTTTTGTCCTGTTTAATTCCTACAGGCGGTCTTACTCTCTAGATGTTGAAGTGTCTGCCAGTGGCTTCACCAAAGATCTGGAGAGAGATGGAGAATTGTTAAACCCAGCTGGACCTGATGAAGAGGAGGAGGAAGAAGCTGATGATGAGACAACAGATGAAGAGCCAGAAATAGAAGAAGAGAGTATCAACGTGGAGGAATATAAACATGCCATGTTGGAACTGGAGGGATTGAAAATCAGTGAAATGGATACAAACATACAAGATCAAGAGGATGAAAAGAGAGAGAAAACAAAAGAAAAAGAAGTGACTGAGACAATACCCACAGCTAGAATTGATGAAGAAACAGGAAAGGAGTTAGAGGAAGAGTTGAAGGAAGCAGAGGATGACTGTCCAGAGTTGACAGACTTATCTGCTTTGAACAAAGAGTTCAAACCTTTCAGGTAAACGCAGTGAAAATATGACATTGTAAGACTTAAAAGATTAAGTTATTGTAAAATAAGGTTGTGCTGATAAAATTACATGACCGCTTCATAAATCTCAGTTGCATTGTGCAGAGATGAGCAATATTTGTATTCAGTTTAGTTAGTTGTTGGAAAAAATCCAATTACTCCACACTAGAAACGGGTGTTTTTCTCCTGCAGAGACCCAGACAGCCTTCAACACATTGCAGAACATAGTAGGAGGAGAACAGACAGTGAAGCCACAATGGGGAGCACAGGGAGCTGCTCTACCATCCCTCCAGTAAGTATAGACTCACTTTGCTGTCTGCAGATGCAATAAAGAGAGCAGGGGGCATTGGGAAAACACAGGAATGGACTGTAGATGTTGCTAAAGGTCCTCCATGTGGTTCTGGAGCTTGTAAAACAATGAGACTTAATAAACTGAGAGCGTCTGCGTGGTATTGTGTCTGGAAGACATACAGTGAACGCATTAATCTGTAGCATATTCTCTTGTTGTTTGTCCTGCAGGAGGTAGTCCGTCAGAAGGTGCGGAGGCAGCTCACCAAACAGCAGAAGGCAGCACAGAGGAGACGTCTGCAGAAAGGAGAAGCCAACTTGATTACCAAATCCAGGAGAGAGAACCAAAATGCCATTAAGTCTAGCATAGAAGGTGCCCACTTCTGGGGATAAAAAGGACTGCAGTAATGGACAGAAAGAAAACATGTCAACATACTTTTTGTCGACTAATGGTTCCTCTGCTGCTTTATAGGAAGAACTGTAAATGTTATTGTGGATGGAAAAAGAAATGCAGCAGAACTGTGTTGTGCTGTCAGAGAGAAATCAAAGAAGAGTGACAAATTAAAGTAACATATTTTCTTTTTTCCTTTTTGTCACTTCCAAATCCTCTTAGTCAAACACGACAACAGGATATTTTCTAATAAAGTATTAAATTCTTCTTTTGAATCTACATACTGTAAATGTTCCCCATTTATTTTATGACGTGGTGTGATATATAATTAAAACATGCATGACAGTTGATGTTTGGTTTTATCTCTTTGTATATTGACAGCAACAAGAAAGAAATGTGTAAAAACATTTTATTCATTGTAAAGAGATGAAAGGCTAACAATGCTTGCTCGTCAGATGGAGCTCAGTACTTGAAGAGTTTCAAGTATTGCTTATAAAGACAGGTTGTGGTTTAACTTGCTATTGTTAAAGCCAATGCTTAGTTTGGGTATATGCCTGGCAAAGTATTCACAGAGACCTTTTGTTTGTTCAAAACTCAAGTGGCCATCTTTTAGACTTAACACAATCTCATGAAAGTATTGCCTCTTCTGGGTGTGCATGGTCGTAGATGCAAGAGAAAGATTTTCAGCATAAGAGTAAGAAACACTGAAGAAAAAGAACAAAAGAACTTGGTAGCTAGGAAACCACTTTTACTCAGAATTTTGCTAATTTATGTGTAAGAGGCTTTTAGAAAGGGAGTGAATTGAGACTTGAACAATGGCCATTCATATCAAAGAGGGTGAATGGATTTCAGACCCTGGTCTCAATGGGTTCAAATTTGAGTGTGAAGCCTAAAATAACCCCTCTCACCCACATGTTTCAGACACCACAGAACAAGAAAATTGTCCCTGTGATACTACATACGAATATGTAAAAGAAGCTTGGAGCTCATGTTTTCCTTTTCTCCACCAAAAGGATTTTGCCTCCCAGATCACTTGGCAACTTTGTGCAGGTCTTAAACTGTCGGGCTCTTTTCAGGGATTAGCCAGCTGCAGAGCCAGGAGGGAGGGGCTCAGCATTCCAGCCCTGCACCTCTGTGTGTGTTCGTGTGCAGATGGAGTCAGAGGCCCTCTAAGCTAATTGGCACAGAGAGTGACAAAGGTGGTCTGCTTCAAAAGAGAAACCCTGGTGAGATGTTCACACAGAAAAGGAGGAGGGAAGTCCGGAGGTTTAGGGGTGGTGGGGGAACCACCATCGGTTGAGTTTTCTTTACAATGTCCCTATCTAGAGCTGGGCTGGGAGTGGTAGCTGCTGATTTTTAGACTTATATTTTGGAAATCTTTTTAAATGAGTAAACATGGACTGATTGTGCTTGAGGCAGCAGTGGATCTGAACTCAAGATGAAGATGAGTTACATAAAAGTGGAGGAGTGCATCATGTCTTACTTATCACAGAGTGAGAATGCCACCAGCCTGAATGACTGTAAGTAGCTTTAAAGTTTAGTTTCTACAGGAAATAGTCAAAGCTTTGTTTTTGATATGAGTCAGTAAGTGTGCAGTAGCTACAGCTGTTTTGACAACAAACCTGATAATGATACCCTGATTACTTGTAACTGCATACCTACATACCACAAACAAGCGTGAGTTAAGTTATTCCTGCATCCACAAATGTAACTACAGTGAATTATGTTGCACAAAGTGAAGGACACTGGGAATGTCAAAGTCAGTTTTAAGAGCAGGACACTTTAAAGTTTTGTAAAATGAATAAGTTACATTGTTTCCTTTCAGTGTCCAGTTCTACTTGGATAAACATTGTCTGGGTATGTTGGTACACTGTGTACACACGTCTGGCTGGTTTATTTACATTAACAACTATGCACAGCCCTGTACTTGGTTCGTTTACTTGTATTATCAGAATGTTTTATGAATTAGGTTAAAGTAAAGGCTGTTGAATAGATTTGACCTGCTATAAATGTATGACATTTATGCCTCAACAGAATCACAAATGTTACTGAATGTTTTAACACTGTGACATTTGCATGTTTGCAGTGAATGTGGTGGCCATTCTGCATAACTTCTGGGAACAGAAGCAGACAGCTCAGTTAAATGACTCCTCTAGTGAATCCGACAGCTTTGGTGAGAAGACAGTCAGCCAGGCAGAAAGCCTGCTGTTGTACGAGTCTGCAACTTTGCCTGGTCCCCCATACATCTGCTATGTCACACTTCCTGGAGGAAGCTGCTTTGGAAACTACAAGGTGTGTCTTTTGTCATCACTGCTGTCACTATAGGTGCATATCACTAATACTGGGCACATTTATAGGGTTATTTTGCCTTCTTTGATATGCAATCAAACACTTAAAAGACAATTTGAGACTAAAATTATACCTTAAAGGCAAACCTTCAAACATTAGTGTTTTTGTTTGTTAGAGAATTTAACACTGGCAAACCTCTTCAAATCAAATCAAATCAAATGTTATTTATATAGCACTTTTCATACAATAAAATGTAGCACAAAGTGCTTTAACAGTAAAAATAAAACCAGTCCCACCCATCCACACACACACACCTACCAACCCTGATCACTATCAATGATAAAATACAATCAAAGGTTAAAATAAATAATATGTCAAATATTATTGGGCACAGAAGAACCAGTGAGGGAACGCTATCCCACTATCACAGGGAACCATCTGCATCAGGAGGTGGCTGCCAAACCCCGGAGCCAGACTGGATGGTGGGGGCCACAACCCACCCCCAGGTGGCATAGAGTACCAAACACCACCACTGTTGGATGGATGTATGGACCCCATCACAGTCCAGGGATGAGTGGACCTTGGGCCATTGCCATGACAACCGGAGTCAACAGCATCTCCAATGTAGAGGGCTCCCACTGAGACAAAAAGTAAAAGTAAAAATAAAAATTATATATATAAGGTAGAAATAAAAATTACTTTTTAATAAATCGTAATAGAAAACGGCAAATAAATAAATGGTATATCTGCAATAAATAACAATAAAATGTGTTTAAAAAAACAGAGCTAAAAAGAAAATCTAAAATGGGAAGTCTAAAACAGGAATAAAACAAACAGTTAAAGGCCAGATTAAAAAGTTAGGTCTTGAGCCTGCTTTTAAAAATGTTAACAGTCTCTGCAGCTCTCAGGTTCTCCGACAGGCTGATCAATATATGTGGGGAGTAGTGTTAGAAGGCAGCCTCACTATTGGTTCTGGTATTAATGGGAATTTTAAGAAGGCCAGTGCCGGAGGACCTGAGGGTCCGCGAGGGTTTGTAAGGTGAAAGCAAATCAGTAAGATAAGATGGTGTAAGACCATTATGACTTTTTAAACCGATAAGAAGTATCTTAAAATCAATCCTGAAAGACACGGGGAGCCAATGCAGTGATTTTAAAACAGGGGTAATGTAAGCCTGTTTTCTGATCCTTGTCAACACATGAACAGCTGAGTTCTGAAGAAGCCTAAGATGTGAAATGGTTTTGTTGGGAAGACCAGAAGGCAGAGCATTACAGTCATCAATGCGACTTGAGATAAAAGCATGCATCAGCATCTCTGTGTTGGCCTGAGAGGGAAACGGGCGGACTCTGGCTTTAGATGATAAAAACCTGTTTTAACCACATTCTTAACATGTGGAATGAAACTAAGCTCAGAGTCAAGAATGACACCCAGGTTCTTCACTTGATCGGATGTCTTTAAAGATAGTGCATGTAATTTTGACAAATGTCTCTCTCTCTTGGCCTTGAGACAGGTAACTAAAACTT
>JAOWBL010000024.1:6106526-6133193 GCA_028564865.1 Zenarchopterus dispar | reverse complement strand
GGATGTCTTTAAAGATAGTGCATGTAATTTTGACAAATGTCTCTCTCTCTTGGCCTTGAGACAGGTAACTAAAACTTTGGTTTTACCCTGATTGAGTTGCAGGAAGTTTTCTGCCATCCATAATTTAATATCTAAAATACAATTAAAAGGATCATCAATTGCCTGTGTGTCATCAGGGGACATAGCAATGTATATCATCAGCATAGCTGTGAAAATTAATATCATGTCTCCTAATGACATCCCCAAGTGGAAGCATATATAAATTAAAAAGAATTGGGCGTAAAATTGAGCCTTGGGGCACAGCACATTTGATTTCATGGATCCCTGAAGAGCATGTGTCTGTATTTATCGGAAATCTTCTATCTGTGAGGTAGGATTTGAACCAGTTAAGGGCAGTGTCAGAGAGGCCAGCCAGGTGCCTACGTCTGTTTATGAGGATTAGTTGGTCTACTGTATCAAAGGCTGCACTTAGAACCAGTAGAACCAGGACTAAAATCTTGTGTGTGTTGCACCTAAAATCACTGAATGGTAAGTTGGATACTGGTCTATAGTTGTCAAAAACATCAGGATTCAGATTGCTTTCTTCAGAAGGGGTCTCACCACAGCTGTTTTAAAGGCAGAAGGAAAGACACCTGTCTGAAGAGAGCAATTCACAATATTTAAAAACTCACCATCAAAGAATTCATAAAAAGTTTTTAAAAGCAGAGTGGTAATTTGATCTAAAAGGTAAATCGTGGGATTGACTTTGGAGAAGACTCTACCAAGCATCTTGGCATCAACCAGGACAAAACTGTCCAGTGTTCTCTCGGGTAAAAGCACACCTGTAGTTTCAGTTAAAACAGTTTTTTGGTCAAGTAAAATGTTGATTCTAATAAGGTTAGTTTTGCTTCTGATGTGGTCTGCAAATTCTTTGCATACAAGGTCATTTGTACAAAAGTCTGTGTTTATTAAAAATGTTTATTAAAATTAAACTGTCAATAGTAGAAAATAGGACTCTGGCATTATTTTTATTTTCAGTAATTAGTTTTACAAAATAATTGTTTCTTGCCTGTTTAACCTTGGTGTTATATGTTTTGAGTTGTCCTTGTAGAATCTGATAATTTATTGACAGCTTGAGCTGTCTAATGTCCTTGTTTCTCCATGGGAAGGTGGGCTTAGTTTTTACCATATTTGTCTTTAAAGGAGCTAATAAGTCCACGCTTGACTTACGTTTTCTGTTCAAACTTTCAAGGATAAAATAACAGGAAGCAGGTAAAATAACTGGAGGAGTCTTGTAATACACTTCAATAAAATTTGCAGCCACTTCAGGTGTTAGGTAACATTTCCTCACAGTTTGCACTGAGGTCTTCCTTTGCATAAAACCAGTGATGTTAAAAACTTGAAGCATCCAATCTCAAGGTCTTCACAGACTTCCCATTTAAGAGAGAATAATATTTAAAAGATCATGAAATTAAATCTGCCACTGCAAAAAAAGCACTTGAGAAAACCTAAAAGAGCTTGAACACAAAGTTGTGCAGGAGAAACTTCCAGCAGATGGGGCAAGTAGTTCAAAATGGGTCCTGGAAACACTGAGAGACCATCTCTATTGCTAAAATATAAATGCACCCAAACATTAGTAAAGAGGGTCAATCATTTTATAATTATGACTGACTTTCTTTGTTGTCTTTGTTTGGTAACGTTTCCCATTTTATAAGAGATATATTATTTAAAAAAGAAGAATGTACATCTGTGTGATGCCACTAGTTATGAACAGCACTTTATCATCAGTAAACTATGAACTAACACAGTTAGTATAAATATTCCTTACAAATTGATATTTTTCTCACTAAAACCATTTTCAAAGTGTGCCAGCTTGCATTATATTATATTTTACATGGTACATAATGTTTAGAAGCCACACTTATGGGCTATATAGTGGGATTTATTACAGAGTTACACACTTTAAAAACATGTTTTGCTTTGCCGTTGCTCAGTTTAAACCATGTGATGTTTCTCAATGGAGTCTTTGTGACCCAGACAGCAACCCTGGAACAGAGAGCATCATGTGATTGATTATCTGTGAATGCCTCTGATGTATTATTCTCAACCGTGATTTGAGGTCTGATCCCATGATTAGCTGTAGTGAAGTGTAAAATCATCTAAAAATGTGAGAGAAAGTGGCCACCCATATCCTCTGACCTTGAAATTTCTGCTTGAAGTGACAAAACTTCTTACCTTATTCTACTTGTGCATTAACCCTTTAATGGCCTCCTCATTTCCTTGTCCTCAGGTGTGTGATACTCAAGCAGAGGCTCGAAGGGATGCAGCTCGCGTGGCTCTGATGAATTCACTCATAAATGAGCTGCCATGTCGACGCATCAGCCCTGAGTTCATCACTCAGAGTTTGCATCTGGCAGCCAGGGATAGTTCTGTAAGCACAAGTCACTGCAAATTTTTTTTTTTTGTCTCAAGATTGATCCTGACTTGGGTAGCTGTCTGTGTTAAGGTCTCTATAGATGATGCAGGTGATTCAAGCACCAGCATAGGAATCTACAGTTTGATGCTACACTCCTACATGGGAAGAACGATGCTGGAGTTCCAGGTAAAACAGAAAACCATTATGCAAAACTGTTTTTGTTTTTTTTTTTAGCTGCGCTCATAAATCATTAGATGTCATGTGGTTAAAGTGGGAAAGATCTGCTTAGTTCAAAGAATGCAGTGTTATTACTATACATGATTACTATTATCCAACACCCCAAAATGTTATAATTTTCTTAATTGGTCATCATTAAGTCAAAAAGTGGATGCTAATTCTGCCTTTTACTTGAATTATTACATCCTTACTGTCTTTTCTACCACAATATCTACCCCAACTGTTAGGATATTGTAGCCTGAAATATGTAATATTTCTACCCTTGTGAAAATACATAAATGTCTGCAGACAAGGGGTTATTACTTGGGCAAAATGGGCTCATTATCATTCTTTTAGTATAACTCAGATGGAGAGATGGATAGCCTCAAGCAAATCAAACACTTCCATTACAAAAATACTGAAATATACTCTAACAAAACATGTTTCATTGCAGAATGTAACAAAAGAAAAAAACTAAACAGACCAGCAGGTCCACAGTGGACTTCAACACCAGGCATATGTAATGGTTTCCATATGAGTGTCATTGGTTCAGTGTGAGTTAACGTGTCAGCTTTAACTGTCACTAATATTTACATCACTAACTCCTAACACATCCAGGCTGCTGACACAGGTGGGGTTTAATAAAACAGAGGGTGAAACCTGCATTAAATCTAACACATGTGACATCTTACCAAAGCCATGCATGGTTAAAGAAATTCTTACCTTGTTCAAACAAACACTAATCTGGAGTTTGGGTTTCATTTCTCAGTCCATTACACAATCTCACCCTCATTTCTCTGTAGGAGATGATGACAATATTCCAGCTGTTGCACTGGAATGGCACACTGAAGACTCTAAGGGAGAGACACTGCTCTCAACAGGTACAAGCCTTGCAACCACATATCTCCCTTGTAGATCACCAAAATAAACTAGCATCTTTGCTTCTACCTAGTGATAAGTTCCCTTTTTTCCTGCCATATCAGAGTGTGATTGCCTATTACTCTCAGCGAGGACTTGATGAGTGCATGCGTAGCAGTATGGCTCTGGATTGGCTTGGACGAGAGCAGAGGTCACCTGGACTTCTCGGACTGGAACTGCAAGTGGCACAAAGGGAGCTGGTGCTGGCCCGACGTAGAGGCATAGAGTTACGCTTCTACAAAGAAAAAACAGAGATACTTAGCCTGGCTTTGAGCCAAGCATACATTCCCCACACACCTGAAGTGTTCAACCAGGCACCCAGTCACACAGGCCAGTATGAACAACATCCTTTAGACACACTTTACAACCAGGACACAGACATCCAGATATCCCCACCCTGCTGTCTTTCACCAGCTCTACATAACACTATTCAAACTTCTGGCACAGATTCCAACTGTCATTCATTTTGTTCACTGCAGACATTTATGCCTTTAAGTAACTCTGACTAAATTGAATAGGACTGTAAATGATGTATTTCCCATAACTCTGCCAGTGAATGTTTTCAACTGATATGTCTGATTGTAACTGATCTATTTGTTATAGAGAACAAAAATTGTCAGATAAATTGATGGTCATTATCTGTTAACATTCCTAGGTTAAATAGTCACAAAATGTATAGATTTGTGTAAATGTGCATATTATATTCTTTAAAAATATTAACAGAATAACTTCAAATGTAGTTTATGACATCGAACCCATAAAACCATGACTATTTGTCAACCACCTGAACAAATTTCACTGTCCTGCATTTTTTTAAGGTCAGCTCTGTTGTCATTTTTTATACATGTCATTGTAAAAAAAAAAAAAAAAAAAAAAAAACCTCTGGCCTATAACTTATACAAGAATATCTTGTTACATCAGTATTGTTTCTGATGTTGCTGATGCTCCCATTCCAGAAACAGAATTTAGCTGCCATGGAAATCAAGACCCATGACCCTATCACTGGATTCAGCAGGTATAGAAAATGGATGGATGGATGGAAATCAAGACACTGATGGTCTATGAGGTTGTGTTACTGGATGTGTACAATGGAACTTTTGTGACAGAAAGTCAGACATGAATGTAGCTTGAATGCTTTAGAAAATGGATGAAAATTGCATTTTGTTTAGTATGTAAAGGGTAGGAGATGAATTCAGTTCTAGGATCAGCATTTGCTTCATCAAATGTATCAAAGTCAAGTGTATTGGATGGTCTTTGGTTTGTCTTTAATGAGAAATAAATTCAATGTAAAGGGTAAATATCGAGTTTTATTATTGCAATAACATTTCAAATCAGCTTTTTCTTTCAGACACATGTATTTCTGACAAGCTTTTGTATTTGTAGTTCATCCTTATTTTTTATTTCATATTCTTATATGTTCAAGAAATGAAAGCTTAATTACACATAAAACTGTTATTTTACATTAAGCATTTATGAGTTACATCCTGTTATTTCTGTCTTTTGAACAGCCAGAATAATGTTTGACTACTCTGGGATCCCGTAGAGAGGTGGAGTAGTCACGTGATCATCGATCGGTATCGCGCAGTTCCTGGAAGAAACAAAACAAAACAAACATAAGAGCTGCTGACGACGCGATTATCGCATGACACTTGCTTCGACGTGCTGAAATTGTATTTCGATAAAGTAAACAGTTTGTGGAAAACACTTCAGGAGGAAACGTTTCTGATAAGTAAAAATCGGCCATTCGTTAGCCTAGCTTAGCTGAGTGGAGCATTTTCAACATGGACTGGTTTTGTTTTTACGGAAATGTAAGCTCTGGATACACAATGTTTAGTCAAACAGAGGCATTGGCAACTGCCTTGCTATCACCCATCAGCGAATTTTCTTAACGTGAAGTGCAGCGGTGTCTTATTTACAGTGAGTGGGAATTTTTATTTCGACATCACAGCCACCCTCCAGTTGCTAATCGCAAGCAGGACCTCCCCAGGCACTCGTGTTTATCTAGAAAACATAGGATGACCTTCTGTTTTCAATTGATCAGCACTTCGCAGTTGATCGTTGTTTTTTTTTTCAGCAAAAGATCATTCGGTCGGTCATGTGTCGCTGTGATCTGAGCTGATGTGACCAGAGTTTTAAAATGGAGGCTGTGAGACCAAAGAAGAGCAAATCAAAAACCAGCGGAAAATCTCAGGTGATTGAACCAAATACTCAACATCCATTTTCATGTCTACTCGTATCTTTCGTTCACAGGTTATGTGGGTGGCAAATTTCACGACTGTAAATGTAAACTAGAACATTTTTCCACTCATTACAGGGTTAACACACAATTGCTAATACAAATATCTACTGTTCACGCTAACACACCTTAACCCAGGGGTAGGGAATCCTGGTCCTCCAGAGCCGGTGTCCTGCATGTTTTATATGTTTCCCTGCTTCAACACACCTGATTCTAATTAATGGTCGGTAACAGGTTGTCATCAAGGTCTGAACACCTCTGTTAATGTCAAAGTCATTTGTGTCATGGTGTGAAGAAGCAGGGAAACATCTAAAACATACAGAGGACCAGGATTCCCTACCCCTGCCTTAACCCTTTAGAAACTAATAATATAAAGAAGCTATAAAGGAGGATGATTAAAACATCCCAAAAAGGAAATAATTCTGAAATTCAAAAAGCAGACATTGGTTACTTTATATGTTTATATATGACAGAGCATATCACAAACACTGAGTATTGAGTGTTTTAATTTGACACCATTCATATATGTTATGTGTTGGACTGTCACATTATCTATTTTTGCTTCAACAGCATATTGTCCTTGTAATTATGGTGATAACTACTGTTACTGGGATTCATCCCATTGGTGTAATAAAAATGCATACTTTCAAAGACCTCTTAACTATTAATTCTGGAGAAAATTAAATCTTTGTTAATTTAGAAAGGCATTGAAAAATATTGAAATATCCTCAATAAATAAAATGTACAATAGTTTGTCATGACATAATGTGTCTTTATGTTATTTATAGTAGCAAGGCCAGCTTTGTGTAGAAAATTATTGCACATTTGAGATACTAGTCAGAAAGGGAAAAAGCAGTTGTATCTCTATTTGTTCATTTTTGTTCATTTATGTTTTCAGTCAGTGAGGAAGCAAAAGCCAGCAGAGGAGGACAAAAGGCTCATAGCTCCCTCAGCTGTTTGTGATGAGGCCCCAAGCTCTGGCTTCACTGACATCCCCCTCAGTCTGCCTGCACTTCCTCTTGAGGAGCTAAAGGAAGAGCAGCAGGCCTCCGTTCAAAGCTCTGAGAACAAAGCACAGCCACTGCAACCACCCTCAGAGAAGCAACAGACCTCGTCAACACAGACTTCATGCACATCAGGGTTAACTAAGACTCTACAGTCAAGTCTGAATTTGTCAGCAGTGACACCACAAGTTGCAGTGCACCCAACAGAGTCTAGCAAGAACCAAGAGGATGGTGAGGTGGAACCTCAGGGGACTAAAATCATGGTTGCACCACAAACCATCGAGTTGGAAAAAGGCATGCAGCTGTGGAATCAGCCGTTTATTGCACCTCAGTTTGAGGTCCCAAGTGCCCCTGCATTGTACCCATCTCTCCCTACACTTGAGGAGAGTTCTGTGCTACAGTTCTGTGGTCAAACTGTGAAGAATGGTACAAAAGAACCTGCTGTCTTAGCACTTCCTGAACAGGAATCTTCTCCTCAGAGTTTGCAGCCTCTGGAGTATGTTGCTGATCTTTCAACGAGTAAACTGTACCCAGCATTACCTAAAACAGCTCCAGAGATGCAGGTAATGTCATTCAGCATGAGATAACGTTCAGAGGGGCCACTGTGAACCCACACTAACTAATGTATGATTATGAGTATTAAAATATTATTATATAATGGTAATATGCATCTTCCACTGACAACATTCCACTACTTAAGATGTTTAATCAGAGTAAAATAAATGTTACTTGTTCACCTCCATAAGAATTAATTCTGAGTATTTCCTAGTTATACTCCTTACTGCAGCCTGACAAGTTCACACCTCCTGTTATTCCTCTGCAGGCATTCACACTGGAACAGCTGAGTGTCTGGGAGCCAGGTGGTGGGTTGCAATCATGGCTAGATAGTGTTGAGGTCTGTGCTGCCCAGTTCTGTGCTCTGGCCCGCCAGGAGAACCATGAACTGACTGAACTGCTGCAGAACTACTGGCGCTGCCGCAGACAGCTGACTCAGTCCCACACACAGTTGCATACACAATCTTCTGAGTGCAAGAGCACACAGAATCGCCTATGGACCTTCAGAGATGAACAGCTCACACTACAAGTGTGTTGTTTTGTTTTTTTAACTACATAAAATATACAATACCAAAAGCTTCCACTAGAATGGTTTATATATGTTTTGTTCTGTTTTTCCTGTAGGGTGTGTGTGCAGACCAGTCTAAGGTATGTGGATACCATCGTTTCCAGCAGGCAGAGTTTAGTCAGACTGTTTTGACTGAGCTACGGAAACTGCTTGACGCCTGCAGTGAGCTCCTCCATCAGAAGGTGGTGCTGCATGCATACACTGCTCTGCTGTCACGGCTCCAAGTGGAATCATACTTGCATTGCCTTCTCAAAGGTGGGATCTTTTAAAACAAAACTTGCCTCTTCTAAGCACACTTCCATTCACTGTTTATAAAGTGCGTACACTTGTTTGCTTTTGTTTTCAGATTGTTCTGGCAGCCAAACACAGCCTTGTTCTCTCCAACCTTTGAAAGAGGCAATAGGTGTCTTGTTTAGCTTCACGCGTAGAGTCCTTGATGACACACAGTTCCAGACAGATATCCACCTCTGGCTTGAGAGATTGGTACACACACAAATAACTTTTCAGTTTTACACTTGAGATGCTACTTGTTGAGGTAGTGTGGTCCTGGGATTCTCCATGTATTGTTGGGCTTTTCTACACCAGGTTGCCGTCCTGATGCATGTTGGCAGGTCAGGAGAGCACCTTTACCTGCTGTGCCATCTTTTATCCTGTCCTGCTGGGGTGGGAAAGTGGGCTGCACCCTTCCTTCAAGTAAGTGAAAGACATGCATCTTTCTTTTTTTCTTTTTTTTTTTAAATTGTAATTTCAGTGACTGCACTGATAGTTGACCAGAATTTGCTTTTATTATCTTTACTAGATTCAAGTTTGGGGGAACACTTCTGGAGTGCAACATTTTATGCAAGCACTATCCATTTTAATGTCACCTGCCAGGTAAAAGTAGGACCCTTGGTAGCAGTTTTTAACCCTCTGGCTGAAAACTGCACTACTGACAAATGTAGCATTTGATATCTATATCTATGACAATCCAGCTCACCCTTAGAGGCTTTAATTATATTACCGCTTCAACTTGTGGCTCCTCTGTTTTGACTCAGACACCGTGCAGAGTTCCTGGGTCACATGAAGCCATGTGAGAGCCAGAGCTCTTCATCTTCAGGACCTGATTCTGGCAACTGGACCCTTGTTGATGAAGGAGGAGAGGAGGTAAGAAGAGAGATGGATTAGCTGAATTTTTAGAGCAAAAGAACCAAAATGACATCTGCACTGACAAAAGCTTATTTATATGTTGGAACATTTAACTTTTACATCCTGTCTTTATATTGAAATAATTATTCTTTTTTGCATGCTGTTTGCATGGAAGCATATAGATGTTATTGTGTTTGAAAGAGCATTGAATTTGTTTTCTTTTACCTGCTTTGATGCAGTTAAATGTACAGACCCCTTGTCATTGTACAAAACATGTCACTTAGGGATTGTAGAAATGTAAACTATTAATTTAAAAAAACAGTGTTGAGATCTGCTTTGTTAGTACAACAGTTGCTGCTGCCAGGGCTAATGTGTTGCCTGAGAACCATGTTCTTTTTAAAGGGTTAATGAGCGTTTTAATTTTCAAAGCCTTTTATGTGAATTGTTTCAGCATTCACACTGGGTATTGGTATGTTATATGGAAGGAAGTAGTCACTAGTTTTCATCTTGGCTTATAAACAGTTCTTAGATAAAGGTCTTTTAAAGACATGTTGCAGACAAATGCAATACCTATAGTCAATGAACGTTTAACTGCATTTCCCTGCTGTTGTCTGTGTTTAGGATGAGGACCCAGACAGTAGTTGGCTTCTGCTCTGTGAAGAAGATCTGATCTCACTGCTGACCCAGTTCCCGTTCCAACAGCTTTACTCACATATGCTGGGGATGAGCAAGCAGGGTGAGAAAGTTTGTCTGTCGTGTGTTTGTATCCTTCATTACATGAGCTGACATACCACTCTGTGTCCAGGTGTGTATGAACCCCAGGTCTGCTCCAGTCAGAAGATGATGCGCATTTTTGCCTTTGCTTCTTCACTCATTGAAATTCTCGCCCTTGGCCTGCAAACATATAATAGAGCACGATACAGACAGCTAGTCAAACGGATAGGACACATCATACGGTTAGTGCAAAACTGATGTAGGAAAAAGCCATAAGCTCTGTGTTCTTGTATCAGCTCATAAAGGGAGAAACTGAAATAACTGACATGTTTATTTTCTCTTCTTTTCCTCAGGATGACAGTGTGCTATGTCAGCGATCACTGGGCCCAGTATGTGAGCGTGGCTAATACTGGTGGATCTTCCTCTCATCTACACTCTCTGCCTCTTGACAAACTGCAGCTGGAATATGACCATCTCTTCCTCAGAGCTGTTTTACATGTGCTCAGGAACAAAAGGTCAGAAGTCAGTCTCAAGTTTTCATATTATTTGGAAGTGAACTAATCTTCAGGATTTTTGTTTATATGATCTGTTTCTCCCTCCTCTTAGGTTGGGCATTTGGCTGTTTATGTCTGAGATGCCATATGGGACTCTGTCTAGCTCTATGTTGTGGAAAGTCCTTTACGTTATGCAGTGTGCAGAGACAGCAGGACTAGAAACACTCAGCACTGCCAGTGATACACAATCCTACATCCAAGCTCTCAGAGGTATCATTACACACACTTAGCCCAAACAAAATATAGTCCAATTTTCCCAACCCAAAAGACTAACTGCTATATGCATTATATTAATGCGTAAATCAAGCTATGCATTCTCTTTTTCTCATACAGAATGTTTAATGCTTTTGGCATATTTTGCTCTGTTGGGGTTTTAAAACCAAGTGCATATGAGTTATCATGTCATTCCTCTCAGTCTGGGGTTGGCATCTTGATTTTTCTCACTCTGTTACAGACCCAAAGCACCAGGAGAGATTTGAGCAGTGGCTGTGTGAGGTAAACAGCTCTGATGGCATCTCCCTCCTCACAGCACTAGCACAAATGGGAACACCAACTCAGAGCTCTGACCCTGCATTCATCACTACTATAACCCTGCTGATTTACCAGGTACGGGAAGGAAATTAAGAGAGAATGTCAGAAGAAGTTAAGTCAAGAAAAAAACAAAGGATCATATAGAGGTTGAAGATAATTATGTGTTTCTGCAGAGCAAGCGTTATTCTTTCCCTTTTCTTGATTTTTCTCAGGTGTCTTATGTGAGTGTGTCGACCAGAGAAACTTACTCCAAGGTGGGGAGAGAGTTGCTGGCTGCCATAGCGACAGTCCATCCTTACGTTATGTCTGTGCTCCTAGAAAGACTGAGAGAGACCATACAGTCTGTAGGAATGGTTGGTGCCACTTTCTCATAATTGCAATTTTTAACTATAAGATTTGTTAGATGCTGGGGACACAAGTTTTTGTTTTGTGTGTCTTAGATGGCCCTGTATTTGTGTAAAGAGCTGCCTCTGAATCTGTGGCAACCACTGCCAGAGGAAATTTGTGTGATTGGAGCCTGGTTGCTCCAGCATCCCCTGTCTGCAGTGGAGAACCGGCTGGCCTGTGTCATCCTGGAGGGTCTCAACTGGGGCTACACACAGGTAAAAATGGATGCTATTTTTTCTTTTCATACTCTTGACATGATAGTTGTGACTTTGGGAATGCTTACTCTGTTTTGTTTTGTTTTGTAGGATGGCTCTTTAGCTCTGTCATCACGCCTCCACAAAGAGGTAGCTCTGCTGGTTGCTGAAGCCTATCAGAAGTACCTAACAGACAAGCCCTATAGTGGCCTCCTGTCTGAGGGAATCAAACAGGTATAAAAACCTTTCTCACAGAATCTCACCTTCAACCACTTCTATTGAACTTATTTATAAATTCAATTGAACTTTTTTCTCTCTTTATTTCTCTTTTTAGGTATCTTATCTTGCCAGTGTCCTTCGTTTGGGTGTATCTCCCGAGGCATCCTTTAGTCAGTGGGCTTGGCAGCTGTTGCTAAGGCTGAAGCTCCATGGCAATGCCCAGAACCCTAAAGGAGCCTGGGACGTGCCTGCTTTAGCATCCAGCCCCCATGTAGAGCTTACCCATGCACCGAGCATGCACTCTGTTCTCAGGGCTGTAAAAGCAGGCCTGTCAATTGGATCCTATCTGTCCATTGCCATGACAACAGTTGGACATAGGTTTGTTTTTACTTGTTCAAGTTAGATAATGTGTTTTTCACTTCAGGATTTGAAGTAAGTAGAATTCTCATATATTTATTTATTTATTTTTCAGTCTGGAAAACTTTTGTACAGATGGTGTTGAATTGTTAAAAAGTCTGATTCAGTCTCGCCACCTGTTAGCTGCTGTACATTTGCTGGATAATGTCCTACCACCCACCTACCATCTCAGTTTTTACCTGCTCAACAACTCCCAGTAAGCAAGATGCAACCTTCATGTATCGAGTAGAAACTATTATTATATCTCCCAAACCAATTTATGTCACAACATCTTTGCAACTTTTCCTTAATTTTAGGTTCGTGAGCTGTATCCAGTTGTTCTTGCAGTATGACAGCGTGTGTCCTCAAGGTGTGACACAGCAGGTCACACATCGAGTGGCACCACTCCTTATTGGAACTACCTATGGAGACAATGTCCGTCTGCTCAACAGCGTAATTCAGGTACATGATCAAAACTCAATGTGCAATCTGTACATCTCAACCTATCATAATTATTATTTGTATTTTAAAAAGAAAACATTTGAAGCATTTCAGTTTTAAGCACTGCAGAGAAAATGTAGGGGACAGACTTTGTTTCTGGAAAAATGCCACTTGGTATGTGTAATATAAGCTACATTCTCTTCCAACTGAAAACAAGTGGATTTGTATTTAAGAAAACACAGGAATTTAGGATAAAACTTTTTACACACCCAGGAGCTGGTTAAAGTCATTTAAGCAAGTTCACACAACATCTCCAACACAGAACTACTACAGATATTTTTAATTTATTTCTCAGAGTCACATAGTGGAAAGCTCAAGGCCTGGTCGTGTGGGAGCTGCAGCAGTGCTGGAGTTTTGGGTGGGAATTCTGACTCAGCAGAACTTGTGGTACAGAGATAAAACAGTTCTGTTCCTCATGGATCAGATCTGCTGTGCTGCCTTCACTCACCACCAGGAGGAATGTGTGCAAAAACTCCTGTACCAGCAGCATAAGGTATTTACAATGCTCTTAGGGACTATTGTGTGTCTGTCAGGTGCAATCTTAAATTTAGCTCCTTAAACTGCCTTTTGTCAGTCTCTATTTAAACTGTTCTCATCCTTAAGAATGCCTTGGGTTACCATGGAGACCGGAGTGTGCTGTCCTCTCTAGTTGGGTGGATTGCTGGTCATGCCACACCGTCCTTCATAGAGGGCCAGTCTCTGAGTGCAGAGGTACGGGTCATTAAATCATCAAGTGCCCTTCAACAGAATGGTGTAACTCTCAGTTCTGACAGGCTTGCTGTTGTTTATGTTGTTTATAGGTTTGGTTTGCCTGGCTGGTGCTCAATGTGGAGGGCATGTTTGAGGAAGAGTCTCAGCTGAGACGCTGTGTCGAGCATGAGCTTCTGTCAGAGCACATTTCCCCAGATCAAGCTTTAAAGGTAGACAAAAGAGTTTGGCATGAAATGCAGAAAATTTTACATTTTGCATCTGTTTGGAGATTAACTTCATGACATTTAAAGAAATATGTTGACTGGCAATTTTAAATATCACCGTGCATAGGTAAGGTGGTAAAAGTTTAGTGGTATGGTTTCTTGCACATCCATGACCTTGGGTGTTTCTGTGTCTGAGCCAGAGAGCACAACAGAGGCTGAAGCTGCCAGTAGCACCATCTCTGCAGCGTCTGCAGGTGTATCGCTGGGCAAGTCAGGCCATAGCCACGCCACCTGATCACCCCCTTCTTCCCCTTATCTGGCAGAAGTTCCTACAGCTCTACCTCAGACAGCCTGGACCTGAGTATGGGTAAGATGCGCCCTTTTGTAATTGTGATGGAAATATTAGCCTTGGCCACTCTGTGACCTACATCATGAGTACAGTTTGTGCAAGTTCATATCTATGTCCTTGGTCTGTTGTTCTGAAAATTCATATTTTGTCTGTGGTCTGTTGTTTTGCACAAATGCAAGACCTTGCTATGAAGGTCAGCACGACATGAAAAATGTTTAGTTTAGTCTTGAAGCTTCTTTCCCCAGGGTTAAATCACTATGTGTTCTGTATTACTGTGTTATTTATGCATTGAAGTTCCTGATGTATGGTTTGACCTGTTTGCATGCAATTGTCATGTTAAATCCGCTGAACCTGGACCATCTCTCAAGTCTTTATTCTTCATTAAGTTAGGATTCTCAGTCTGACCCAAATAGTCACCCTGTGGTTAAAACACATAGTACAGAGGTATTAGTAGGTTTTTTCCACAACAGTAATCATAATCCCTATCCAGAGAAACTGAATAAAAACAAAAATATGCTTGCCTGTTTTACTCAACAGGCTCGCTGCAGGGGGGTGTATCGGCCGTAAGTTCTTCCAGTCCTCTACTCAAACCACTTTACTCAGAGATCTGAGGCAGAGAATACAAGAGGTGTCTGACTTCCACCACGCTGCCAGCCAGGCGCTCAGGGTGCCCCCACCTAACACACCTTCATCAGACTCGCAGGGCGATGAAAGCCCTAGTAATCCCCAACAACCATACCTCACTTCTCCTCAGCTGCACACAGAATTAGTCAGGTAGGTCACTGATGCTGAATACTTGTGTTAAAAAACAGTTTTTCATGTTACTTGAAAGATGATTCTGGTATTTTAACATGATCTAAGGTTGATATTTTTTTTCTTCTTTCTCCTACAGGTTGTTTGGTGTGTTTGCTTTATGGATGGATGATGAGACTCTGCAGAACCAGGAAGTGTATCTCCCATCTCTCCCTCCAGAGTATGAACCTCACAGACTGGCACAGGTCATGCAGCGGCAGCAGGTCAGTGTTTCCTCTTGTTTGTGTTTTTTTTTCTGTGTATTTTGAAAATAAAGAAAAAAAAATAAGACAAATGTTATCAGGTGCATTTCATCCAGTAGTGCTTAGAGCTTAAATGTCCCAGGATTTTTGTTTGTTTGCTTTTTTTAAAAAAAAATCTAAGGTGCAGATTAGATCATCAAATTAAGTCCACTTAAATGTGTAGCCCCTTCCCAAAATTCATTTTCAGGAAGTCAGAGGTGACAAGCTAAACATCTGACAATCTACAAAACAGTTTGTTGCTACATCTTATTAATATTGCAGATTAAAATTCAGGTTGTTTATATTTTTATTCGTTCCTAAGGCCATAATCACTGTTAAGTAATGAGAGATTAACATTTCATTGCTTTCTTGTTACAATCTGAGCTTTGTTTCCTCATTAATCCTGTAGGAAACTCAACCAACAGAGAGCCAGAAACAAACACTGAGCAAACTCAATAAAGCCAAGGATTTTAGGTGATCTTCCCCACATCCTGTGGTACCAGCCAGTAGTGTAGAAGGGCCAAAAAAGGAATTGCAAAAAAAAAAAAAAAACAAATCCTTGGTCTTGAAAAAGTTTTCAGTGGTCGAAATGCAGTTGTATTTCTCTCTTCAATTTAACTGTGTGTTATCATGTTTTCCTACAGGAACTGTGGCTGGAGTATGTGGACAAGGAGCGTGTCCATTATGATGAGAGAGAGGTCTTATCTCTGTGGGAGAAGGCACAGAGTGAGCCAACTTTCTTGCAGACCCAGAACCCAGGCTTCACTGACTACACCAGTCTCAGCACCGGTACTAAACCATAACTATTATTCTACATCAGTACAGATGCATGCTGGTGAAGAGAAAGGTAGAACATATTAAAAACTAATGAATAATCACAAATGTGAATAACTTCATATACCTTCATATACACTATGTAATTGTGAAAATAGTTTATTTACTGTTTGTGTCTCAAAATAAATCTGTTTAATATTGTGTTTTGTTCTTTTCTATATTCAGCAAGGGAGCGTATCCTGTCCAACCTGCAAAAACATCCAGTTCCCCGTCCACCTCCTGAGCTACAGCAGCTGAAAGCTCCAGTTGCCGTGGTTCCAGTCACCTGTCTCACTGACCCGAAAGCAGCTGCTGAACTGTTACAGCAGGACCTCCGGGTTTTGGAAGACCAGGCCAGGTATATGAATTTAAGATAACTTCCAAATAAACAATGTCATAATTTCAGCAGTTTGTTCACCACATCCCACATGCTACTTTTACAATATTTAATCTTGATATTAGGATTGCAGTTGCATGGGAAGCCCAGCAGGTGGCAATGGAGCAGGAACTGCTGGAGAACCTTCCTTTACTGTTCAAGAACCAACCTGAGCAAGTCAGTATGGCTCTGGAGTGTAAAGGAAAGGGAGGACAGCCATGCCAGGGACCAGCAAACATCACTGTCACAGTACGGCAGTTCACACTGTATGCAAGGCATGTTTTAGCATTTAACCATGGTTTATGAGTTAGTGTGTATATGTTTGTACCTGTAGTGTGAGCGTGTCCAGAGGCAGGAGGCAGTACACAATCAGATTACATCGCTGCGCAGGGACATCAAGAAGCTTCAGACTGACACTATGGCTCCTCCACCTCAAACCCTGGCCCAGGCCGCTGTCCACACGGAGAACTTTATTACGTTAGTAAATTCATTTTTCCCATCTGAAGACAGAACAATGACGATAAATAAAATATTTGCTCCATATTGTGGAAATAAAAGAGAACAAAAAAAGTAATTTCATTACAACAGGGTTGTTTTAACATGTTTGTGCTGAATTTTCTGTTCTCAGAGCTCTAGTGAATCAGTACAAAGCACAAAAGTCTCTGGCAGTGCTGCAAGTTGGTGTGACAGCCTTTTATGAGGTGGTTTCTTTTGTGTGTGAGGACACGCTGCGACATCCCCCGACACGACAGTATCTCTCATCGTGTGTAGAGATACTTGGACAGGTGCATAGCACACACACACAGACACAATGAAACGGTGTTTGGTGAAATGACAAGTGTGAATACAGACAACCTTTTATTACGAAAACATTGCATTGTACAACAACAGGCAGAGGGCCAGATTTACTATCTAGAGCAACTTAGCATTTGATTTCAAATCATAAACAACACTGATGGGAGTTTGCCTTTCACCATGTGGCCCTACAGCTGTGCTGAACCTCTGCTAGAACAGATGCAGCCAGTTGATTTCAGCTGTGAACATGAGCTGCCGTTAGCAGCACTGAGATAAGTACTGACGTGCAAACACATAGGTATGTTAGTAATCCGGATCCAATTACATCCAAGCAACACAAACACATATCAGGTTCATACAAATCACAGATAGATATAGTTATAGATATATACACACCTCAATCTATCTGTCTGTCTTTCTGCCTGTCTATATCTGTGTGTGAACTTCATTACCTATTCAGATAAAATATTTGACTACACTCAGATTCTTTTGTTTATTAGACTGTTCAACTGTAATCAGCTTTATTGAGATTTTTTTTTTTAAATAGTTTTGGGTCAGACAGCACAGATAAGAAAGCTAACTATTTAAGGGGGGAAAAAACCCATTAATTTTATTGTCCAGTACTGGAATTCCTGTTAATATCTGCTATTCTGGAAAATGAGCCATTTATTAAATCCAAATGCACCAAGTTTGGACTTGTTTGAACTTTATCATTTGAACCGATGTAATAAGCTAAAGACTTTGAATTGGAACCTTACTTCTCAGAATTACACAAGAATACAAGTACAGACAAGTATTGATATTGGGAAGCATCACCTGTAATCAGAAACCTGTTTGTGTGCCACAGTGGCGGGCACAAGCAGGGCCAGGACTAAAGTTACTATCAGTGTCCAGCAACTTACCGCACCCACAGTAAATACAGACAGCCTTTTTTTTTTTTTTTTGGGCAACTGTCCATATGCACATATCACCACAGTTTCTTGCTTGTCATCAAATCCATAATAACACCACTCTTCATTCTTCAAATATCTGCCTCTCATCAGTTAGCAGAACCTGCAGTTGTATAGATGCTATTACATGTTATTCCAAGTATGTTTATTCAAGTGTGACATCTGGACACATGGGGACATGGGGAAAAACCAAACTGACATTTCTGATCAGTAGTTTGTGACTGGATGACAAGAAATTTTTTAAGACTTTTTTTTTAAGTTTGTAATGTAAACTTGCTTCATGGTATTCATAACAGTTGGGAGTGAATTTAACTGCCTTCTCCTCATTTTTTTGTGTGCAGATTTTTATCCAAGGAAATGCAGAAGAGTGTGGTCGTGTCCTAAAAACCATCCTGGAGCATAGGCGTCTATGTCCGCTCATTTCCCCTTTTTTCACACCCAACGCAGCACCCAATCAGCTTGTCTTCCTCTATCAAGATGTGGTGACATCCCTACACCTTGACAGTGCTGATGTCATCTTCATGCTACTCACTAAAGTAAGTGCACATAAAAATACTATTAAGTGAAGAAACTGCATCACTTTATAGACTTTAACCTCTGGTGCATCCTTTTATGCAGTTTGACCTGTCCCAGTGGCTGATTGAAGCCAATCCTGTGTTTTCGGAGAGAACTCGTTTGCTGGAGTTGGTCCATGGAGCTCTCTGTGTCTGTGGCCAAGACCCAGAGTCTGAACTTCTCATGCCGTTTCACCTCTTCACTAAACACTGGAGCTGGCTATTACTGCACCATTTCCCAGACCATTACAGCGATTGCCTGCGTCTGCTCATGACCAGTAAGTTGGTTTGTTCCATCCATCCATTTTCTTCTGCTTATCGGAGATTGGGTTGTGGGGGCAGTAGCCTAAGCAGGGAGACCCAGACTTCCCTCTCCCCAGCCACTTCGTCCAGCTCATCTGGGAGGATCCTAAGGCATTCTCAGGCCAGCTGAGAGACATAGTCCCTCCAACATGTCCTGGGTCTTCCCCAGGCTCTCCTCCCAGTGGGACATGCCTGGAAAACCTCACTAGGAAGGCATCCAGGAGGCATCCTCACCAGATGCCCGAGCCACCTCATCTGGCTCCTCTCAATGCGGAGGAGCAGCGGCTCTACTCTGAAGCCCTCCCAGATGACCGAGCTTCTCACCCTATCTCTAAGGGAGAGCCCGGACACCCTATGGAGGAAACTCATTTCTGCTCCTTGTGTCCGTGAACTCATTCTTTCTGTTACTACCCACAGCTCATGACCATAGGAGAGTATAAGAACGTAGACTGACAGGTAAATTGAGAGCTTCGCCTTTCAGCTCAACTCCTTCTGTACCACAACATACCGACAAAAACTCTGCCTCACTGCAGACCCTCCACCAATCCCCTTATCTGGAGGGAGTCCCCAGCATGTGCACTCTCCAGCACCAATTTCCTGCTCCATCCTTCCCTCACTCGTGAGCAAGCCCCCCAGGTTCCTTGAACTCCTCCACTTGAGGCAGTACCTGATCCCCGACTCAGAGAGGGAACTCTACCCTTTTCCGACTGAGGACCATGGTCTCGGATTTAGAGGTGCTGATTCCCATCCCAGCTGCTTCACATTTGGCTGCAAACTGCTCCAATGAGAGTTGAAGGTCCTGGTCTGAAAGAACCACATTATGTACAAAAATCAGAGACCCGATTCTGAGGTCACCAAACTGAGGAGTGCGATCCCTCTATAATTGGAATACACCCTTCTGTCCCCCTTTTTAAAGAGGGTGACCACCACCCCAATCTGTCAATCCAAGAGCATTGTCCACAGTGTCCATGCGATGTTGTACAAGCGTGTCAGCCAAGACAGCCCCAAAACATCTACGGCCTTAAGGAACTCAGGGCTGTCTCATCCACCCCTTCTTGCAACCTTCTTCTCAACCACCTCGATGACCTCAGGCTCAGAGATAGGAGAGCCCACCTCCAAGCTCAATGCTCTGCTTCCTCATAGGAAGGTCTGTTGGTGGGATTAAGGAGGTCTTCAAAGAATTCCCCCCATTGAATAACACCCCCCAGGATGTGACTGAAGCTCTGTCAGAGATTGGAGTTGAAGCTCTCTCTGACAGGGGGCTCCACCAGTAGTTCTCAGCAGACCTTCATAATATGTTTGGGTCTGCCAGGTCTTACAGGCATCCTTCCCAACATCAGAGCCAACTCACCACCAGGTGGTGATCGGTTAACAGCTCCACTTCTCTCCTCACTGAGTGTCCAAGGACATGTGGCCGCAAATCTGATGATACAACAAAGAAGTTGATCATTGATCTGAAACCTAGGGTGTTTGGGTGCCAAGTGCACATTTGAACACCTTATGCTTGTACATGTTTGTAATGGACAGTCCACGACTAGCACAGAAGTCCAAAAAACAAAACACCACATGGGTTCACATCAGAGGGACCGTCTATTTTTGTTTTTGTTATCTAAAAAAATATTATACCTTTTATCACCAGCTGATATAATTTCCTAAAAATCTTAAGTTTGTTTTACAATGACAGTTTTCAACCAACATCACCCATTAGAGTCATTATTTTCAGTGCAGTTATAAAATCTTATACAAAGTACTGTTAAAGAATTATAACTTCCTAAGTTATATGAACCACATATCTGCTAGTGTGACTTTGCTCTTAAAGCAAAGCACAAACTAAAAGAGAGAGCTTCTGTTTCCCCCTTCAGAGATGCAGGAAATCCAGCAAAATTTGATCTTAGAGTTGAGTGGAAATAAATGTGAGGAGGCTGGAATATTTATACGTGTGAAAGAATACCTCCTACTCATCTTTTTTCCAGCATAATATTAAACTGATTAATAAATAAGATTATCATTCTCTCAATCTAAAGAATCAGACCTGAAATAAAGTAATTCATTAAGATAAGACAACTCGAAAGTGGACCCCTGATTCTTCCAGTCACTAAGGATCTAGTATATTCCGTTTAAATGTTTGTTTGTTTCTTCAATAAAATCGTGTTTCACTCTCATCAGGTTCGTCCAACCAGTTGCTGAATCCAGAGTGCTGGAAAGTGACCCTGCAAGTGCTTGGCTGCTTACCTCCAGCCCGCAGCACTAAAAGCAAAGCTGAACAGTCAGTTGGTACTGCAACTGGACCCCCAGTCTCTCCTCATAGATCCCCCATCAGCCTCTCTCCGCAGCAGGTAATTAATGCCAGTATTTAGTAAAACAGATAATATGAATATATTAAGATGCTTGCCTTTTAACCCAGTCTTGCTCTGATATTTTATGGCTTGCTAACAGGTGGATGAGACAGTCAACTGGCTGAGTGACTACTTCTTGCGAAGTCGTCTCACTAAACCAGACCTCCGCAGCTTTGGCCTCTACTCCGCCTGGGCTCCCTACATCAATTATGTTGTTTCCTTCTGGGAACATTTGACTGGTTGCCTCATAAATGTGCAGCTCAGCAACTGTGCCAGAGAGCCAGTGGGCAGCAGCAAAATATTGAAAGGTAACTCCACATTGTTAGATAGCAGGGAAGAAACTATGTGTAATCCTGTGTCATTATGAAAGAGATCTGTTTTTCCTTCTCTTAGCTCTGCAGGATCTACACAGTAAGCTTGTGAAGTTATTTAAGCCGTGGATCTTTCCTCTGGACACTGGTGATAGCAGGTAAGTGTCGTCTAACCTCCAAAGAGACTCCAAAAAGGGCAAAAAAAAAAAAAAAAAAGTGAAAAAAATCACTAGTTGGGAACAGGCTTCTTTTTCATTTTAATTTATTTCTAAATACCTTAATTGATTTACTGTGTAAAGGACACTATACTGTGTTTTAAACAAATACATCACTCCTCAGAATGAAGAAAATCCATTAATACAACATGAAGTAAATTAAAAAGGACAAAGACAAAGAAAATGAAAATATCAATATCAATATCTGTGTCTCAGTAACAGCAAGTGTTACCCCTGGCTGGAGACGGATGCAAGTGCTGCAGGATTCTTGGTTAAACTTTATGCTCAGCTGGTTGACACGCTTCATCAAAAATTCAGAGGTACGTTTTTTTATGCTTCTTTGTTTTAGTCTTACTAACAATGTAAATCCATAAACAATCTCTTTACAACAGACATTTTTTACATGATTATGTTACAGATCGTCTTTTACCTGGTCAGAGAGGTGCTCTGTGGCTGTGTATGATGCAGTACTGTGAGAGCTGCACCTCTCCCCGCACACCTGAGTATCTGTTATACCTGTATCACACACACCTCCGCAGCCTGCCCTGGAGACATCTGCACCCTGACACTCAGCTGATGGAGCAGCTCTTCAGTGTGAGATCCTCTGCCCTCTTACTATTGATCCATGACCCTTACTGATTCAAGCATACATGATACAGGAGATCTTGTTAATCTGAGACCCTGGTCCAGCTTCTATTCTTAGCATGAGCTATCCTGATTTTACTCCCAACAGTCTATTCCTGGAAGAGAGGGGTCGCTCAACTCCCACAACCAATATCTACAAACTTCTTTATATAATTGGAGTGCTTTACTGAAATAATATGCAATATTATTATGTTCGTTATCATCTTTATTTTTGAAGACCAGTCATGTTTACTCATCAGTGAGTGATCAGGCATACCCCAAAAATTGACAGAGGTAGAAATTTTAGTAGGAATGGGAAAAATTTAAAAAAAAAAAAAAAAAAAAAGGAGCCAGCCATCTGCCTGTCTCACAACCCATGCAGAAATATAGTTTTTTATTTATTGTAATTTTGTCAGTTATGCATCATTTATTGAACATCTGACTACAGGGTTATGCACATCAAAGAAAAAAAAGAAGAAAAATTTTGAAGATAAGCATAAGGACTCAGGATAAAGACCCTGTAATTATCGAGCAATAACTTTAGCCACAAATTTTACATTAAATAACAGATAAGCATAATGGAATTGACATTTTGAGTACAATCCATTAACAGCCAAGAGGTTTTTGGTGCTTTGAGACACATTTTCACTTGATGTTTTTACCATTTTGCACCTTTGTTTACCAACAGGTGGAGAGAGGAAGTCCCAAAAGCTGTTTCCTCTTTATGGGCGAACTCTTATGTGAAGTCAACTGGGTCAGTGTCTTAAGTCACTGCTTACAAACACTTCCCATCTCAGCAACATATCCAGCTCTTCCACACACGGATACACAGAAGGAGTCACACACCATGCTGGTCTATCTCCTGTACATGCTTGTTTTTCTGGCAAAGGAGGAGCAACTCCTGAGTCAACAGGTGAGGTCAGACCACTTTGAAATGAGATCATAGTAAAATGTTTCACAGCTTTATTGATGTATTTCTTGCTTTTCTTTTCTTTTCCAGGACTCTCCTCTTCTCAGTCTGCTGGTCCAGTCTAACTCTCTGCCCTGGCACCAACTCGACCTATCCTCATACCAGGGCATTCTGGGATATGTTGGCACCCACTACCCTCCCTCTCTGCTTCTCAATGCTGACTCTGCTCTTCAATTGTTGCTGAAATCACTCCGTAGCGCTGCAGGGTTTCACCCCTGTTCCAGTGAAGCTCCACACCAGGTGTGAAAGTGCAGTCCTCTTTGTTTTCTCATTTAAAAACTCGGATATGCACTGTAAAACATAAGCCTCAGCAACTGGCTCTTGTAACTTTTAGTACTGCAAATGTCATTGGAAACGTATGGTGTGGCACTAAAATATAAAGTCCAGGTTCAAATAAATACAGAAAGGGAACAACTTTTGAAAACTTGACCATTGCTATAAGCTGGTAAAGGCATGAAAAAATTCCTTACCTACTTGCAGTATTTACTTTGTGTCTCAATCTAAACAATGGTTTAATCTTGTGCAGAAAATAGACTTCTTGTTGGCGAATAATGATAACTCATGAATCCTTCATATCTGCATTTATGGTGACCCGGGCATGCATGTCTTTTTTTTCTTTGGAGGTGGGTGGCTTGGAACATAATATTGATTCAAGCAATTCAGCTTTCGTCACTAGATCTGTATTGCTTAACTAACAAAAATAGCACTAATACTTATGTATCATACTTGTTTTCAATGTAGAGTGGTTCTGGAAAAATGTTATAGACCAAGTTACCAAAAGCTCCAAATTATACTGTGTACTTTAAGATGTTTAAGATTTCTGTTTACTTTCAGAATCTTTCTGTTAAACATATTATATGTGCTTCTAATTATTGTTAAGTTATGCATCCCAAGCTTTGGATAATAAATTAGTTTTAGCACAAAACATAAAACATACTGTAGTTTTCGGAGATGAATGCTTTTGTTAGATAAAATACTGATATATTTTACTTCACAATTATCTCTTCACTAAAGTTTGTCAGCAGTTTCTTTGTTAGTGTAATCTGTTATTGAAAAGAAAAGTTATATTGCTCCGTTTGGATTAATAAATAACAGAATGCTTAAAAAGCTACTCACCTTCTGATACTACCTGAAAAGTACTTTGACTCCCCAGGGTTTACTCTTTTATACATAGAGAGAGTCTATTTTGTCAACATTTCACATCATACCGTATCAGTTCATCAAGATATACACTATGGATATTTTCATCAATCTACTGTATTTCGCTATGGACCTTAGTCAAAATATATATATTTAAAAAACAAAAATAACTAGATTCTCTTTGCCTCTTCTTCTATCAGGAGGAGACTCTCAAAGCTGGGGCTTATGTGCGCTGGTGTGTGCAGTCACTGGTGACACTGGAACAAGGAGGTGGCATCAACCTGAACAGTCTGGAGGCTCAGCTGGAGACTCTCCTGGAGAGCATAGTCACATTCAACCCACCAGGTAAATTGTCTTTAAAGACAAAGATCAACAGTGATCGTTTTTTTCAGCACCTCAGCTTTATCATTTCCACTTTTTCCCCTGGGTTACCATGATATAGGAGCTGAAGTGGTTGCCTTAGAACTGGAAGTGTCCTTGGACAAGAAATTGAGCCTTCACATAGCTTGATGTGTAATTGCAGGCACACAAGTGCTGCATGCTATATATATAGAGAGTGCATTTATGTAATACATTGCAGCATATTCGTGAATGACAATCACTCTGGGAAGCATTAGACAAGCTTCAAAGATGCCATTTAACTATGTACCATTTACTGTTTCCTCTGCAGACGTAGGCTTGGAGCAGAGGCACATGGCTTTCTGCAGTCTCTTCAGTGATGTGCTGGCTTTGCTCAATGGAGTGGGCGTCTCGACAGGCGAGGCACTTGCCGCTTATGTCATTACCTGGCTGGACAGGAAGGGAAGGGGCTTTCCAATTCTGCCCCTTCTCACGGCCTGCTCCCGTTGTCTCGCATCTGTTCGACACATGACACGAATCATGGAGGCGTGCATCATAGCATACTTTAGCCATGGTAAGCAACAGCTTTTTTTGTTTAATTCAGTGCGACATATAAACTTGTAGAGTCACATATACATTTTGTTTCCTTTTAATTTGCTAGTAATCCCTTTTCGCCCTAAAGTACAGCAGTCTTTAAAGCATATGCCAGTATAATAGAGGTGTAAGGTGTCATTATGTGCACTCTCCCTGTCTGTGTTCATTTCAGCCGAGGAGGAATCTGTTGGTTGGGGTCCTGTGTTGGCATCGCTGCAGGTCCCTGAGCTCACAGTCGATGACTTCCTCTCTGAGAGCCAATCAGGAGGTAGCTTCCTCACACTCTATGCCTTCATCTTGCAACGGCTTAACACTGAATACACAGCAGCCAATGAAAAGAGGACCCTGGCCCTTATAAACACATGGACGACCCAGGTCTTCCCCAGGTTCGGCCCTCATTCATCAAGACAGCTTGTGTGTTCTGTGATCTGCAAACATATGTGTTAATACTGAGATTTTTATTTGCGCTCAGTGGACCAGGTGATGAAGCCAAGCTTTTTCTTTGGTGGCACAAAGCACTGAGCATATCTGTGGAGCAGCTGCAGCCGCAGGCATGCCTAACTGAGTTGTCAGGAGTCGTCATGGGTCTGATGAGGTTACAAACCAGGCTTCTTCAGCTGGGAGAAGAGAGACTGAACTCTGGTCTGCTAGGAGCTATTGGCCTTGGCAAGAGGTCTCCTGTTTCCAATAGGTAAGCGCACATTCATTTTATTAGCAAATAAAGACCAGAAGCAGTTGATTTAGGAGAGAGAATGCAAAATAGTGAATTACCAGTGATCAGAAACCAGCTTTTTCTACACCTACCTCTAGGTTCAGAGTGGTGGTACGCAGTCTGGCAGCATTCCTGTCTGTCCAAGTACCATCAGAGACAGAGATAAGACTCCAGCCTACCACTGATTTGCAGCTCTCTGCAAAAGCACAACAAGTATGTTGTGTACCTTTCAAAAAAAAAAAAATACTTTTTTTCTTGTCTGAATTGACCTCTTAAAAAAAACTTGGATTTCTTATTTTTTTTCTCTTTGAATGCAGACTTTAGGGATATTGGAAGCCATGCCTAGCAGTAAGCAGTATGCTGAGTTAGAGGACTCTGTGAATAAGGCTGTCCAGTTCATCCGCTACCCAGGACACTGTCTCAAAGATGGACCCCGACTGCTGGCGCTGGTCGTTAATCTTCTATACCCGGACCTCAGATACCTACACATCATTCGTTGACTTGGACTTAACCTGGCAAAGGGTGTTACACTCCTTTTGGGGAATAACAGTGACAACCCAGATGTGCTGTGCGCAGGCAAAATCTTGACTGGAGCACACTTTTTTCACAAGTTTTCAAGTGGTGACATTGTACCAAATCGCCTTTTGTTCTTTTATCAAAAAGGGCTTTGCATGAGAAAAACTAACGTTGTGAAAAATGCTTTTTGAATGATGACGGCTCATCAACCAGTTAGAAATCTAAGAAACTTTATGTGCTCATTTTGGACAAGTTTAGCACTTTACTTTTTTCTTCTATGCTCATTTATGCCTTGTTGCTTTTTAAACA
>JAOWBL010000024.1:6086676-6103194 GCA_028564865.1 Zenarchopterus dispar | reverse complement strand
CTGGTTCTAGTCTGGGTCTGGGACTAGCCTGGCTCTGGTTCTTGTCTGGTTCTAGTCTGGCTCTGGTTCTAGTCTGGTTCTTGTCTGGCTCTGGTTCTAGTCTGGGTCTGACTCTGGTTCTAGTCTGGCTCTGGTTCTTGTCTGGCTCTGGGACTAGCCTGGCTCTGGTTCTAGTCTGGCTCTGGTTCTAGTCTGGGTCTGGGACTAGTCTGGTTCTAGTCTGGCTCTGGTTCTAGTCTGGGTCTGGGACTAGTCTGGTTCTAGTCTGGGTCTGGGACTAGTCTGGTTCTAGTCTGGCTCTGGTTCTTGTCTGGTTCTAGTCTGGCTCTGGTTCTTGTCTGGTTCTAGTCTGGTTCTAGTCTGGCTCTGGTTCTAGTCTGGGTCTGGGACTAGCCTGGCTCTGGTTCTTGTCTGGTTCTAGTCTGGCTCTGGTTCTTGTCTGGTTCTTGTCTGGCTCTGGTTCTAGTCTGGGTCTGACTCTGGTTCTAGTCTGGCTCTGGTTCTAGTCTGGCTCTGGTTCTAGTCTGGCTCTGGGACTAGTCTGGTTCTAGTCTGGCTCTGGTTTTAGTCTGGGTCTGGGACTAGTCTGGTTCTAGTCTGGCTCTGGTTTTAGTCTGGGTCTGGGACTAGTCTGGTTCTAGTCTGGGTCTGGGACTAGTCTGGTTCTAGTCTGGCTCTGGTTCTAGTCTGGTTCTAGTCTGGCTCTGGTTCTCCATGTGCTCCATTATGTTAATCATAGCCTATATCCGAACCCCGTTTTAAGTCGGTCCTGGATAATAAAAGTTCTACCTGGAGACGAACCAGATAATTCACTACGGAACAAATCGAACAACTAACAGGTGTACCGTTTTAGACAGTCCGGTTTTACTCTGACATTATAACCCATGCTGGGATGTGGACCGGGTCAAAGCGCTGGATGGGCAGTCGTCCGAGGTTTTCCAGTGACGGACTTGAGTGTTTGGTCACCGGTTATTTCAGATCCTGATCCTCCCGGCGTCCTGACGTCAGTTCATAAGGACCCAGCAGAGCCGGGGAGGCAGACAGAGAGCAGGGCTGAGCGAGGGGAGGAAAACCGAGGCAGGAGCAAAGACGGGAGAAGCCGGACCATGCTGATCTGAACCGTCGCTGATCGTACAGGATTCCGGTAGGATTTTGCTTCCCGTCTTTTCTCGCCGAATTCGGTGGTCTTGGCGTGGACTTGCGTGTACAGCATGCATGCGTCGGGGAAACCGGTTTGGCTGGCGTTCATTGTGGTCCAAATTGGGTTTAAATCGGCTTGGATTCGTTTGCTTCATTTATTCTATAAATTATAATAGCGGTCTTTGGGGCGTCGGGGTAAAGCATAAACGGCGTTTTTTTAATGGGGTTTTAGACGTAAACCGGCATCCATTTCTTATTTGTTGTCCTTTCCTGGTCAAACTGGAAACCACTGTGTCCTGTTCAGAGGCTCCGCAGTGTCTCAGTGGAGGGGGTTTCTTCTGCCTCACAGGTTGTGGGCTGAACAAGGGGAGGAAAACCGAGGTGGCAGAGATGGAGACAGATCCTCACTGTGATCTGCAATCAGTTTCATTTATAAAATCACAAATAACTAAACACAAGTGCGTTTTTAGACATTGTCATGTCGCCTTCCGGGCAGAGTTGGTAAGGAGAAGCCCCGTGATGAAGCAGATGGGGATTCCTCTGTGCTCACTCCCTGAATAAAGCAGCTCTGCAACCACATCCCCCTAGATTACAGTTAGTAAAACCAGCACCCCATGTTCCAGATATATCACCTAGACTTTCCCCTCCTTCACTTATACTTGTAGAGTTTACAGTGAAACCCCAGACGTTTCTTCTTAAATGTGTGTCACACTAGTGTCTTGGCTTGAGCAGCACCTGTCTCGGAGGAGCATCATGAGATTCCTAAAGTACCTTTTGTGTTTCACCAGTGACTGACCAAAGCCTGAATTGAAGAGGGGGCTCTGGTTGCAAAAAGTGCAAGAATGGGGAAGGACTACTACAAGACGTTGGGGATCCCCAAGGGCTCGAACGAGGAGGAGATCAAGAAGGCCTACCGGCGCATGGCACTCCGTTACCACCCTGACAAGAACAAAGACGCCAACGCCGAGGAGAAGTTCAAGGAGATTGCAGAAGCCTATGAGGTACTCAGCGATCCCAAGAAGAGGGTCGTCTATGATCAGCTGGGAGAGGAAGGTGAGGAGGAGGAGGTGGAGGTGTGGGGGTCTTATCTGAGTTTGATCCTGTCTGTCTGTCTGATTGTTGATTGAAAATATTCAGAGTTCAGGCAGAGCAACTCTGAGAGCTGCCAGTGAAGCCTTGTACACGTAGGTTAGTGAGGAAGAAACTGTTAGACTGGGAGCACAGAGATAAGTTGAATATCGCTGTGGTGGGTTTCAGTCACTGAAGTGATAAACTTGTGCCCTCCATATTCTTGCTTTTATGCTCAGGAATGTGTGGAATTGCCAGTTATTGTATTGATTGTCAACAAGACTTAACCAACTCTAATAAACTACGGTCTACCTCAGCTGCTGGTGTGGTGTGTGTGTGTGTGTGTGTGTGTGTGTGTGTGTGTGTGTGTGTGTGTGTGTGTGTGTGTGTGTGTGTGTGTGTTGACTGACACAGATGGCCTAAGATCATAACGTGGTTGAGATATGAATAGCAGCAACTGCTGTGGTTTCCATGTGTGTGTGTGTGTGTGTGTGTGTGTGTGTGTGTGTGTGTGTGTGTGTGTGTGTGTGTGTGTGTTGGTTTCTTGGATGACTTGGTGGTTGCTGAGCTCCTCTACCACCAGCACTGTTGGAAGATCAGTGATGCTGTGGGATTTTTCCCACCCACGTGGATTCCACTGTTCCCTCTGCTGTTACGTGCACGCTGTGTTTTCTGAACAAGGTCCTGTGTCTGGCGCATTAGTTTGTTTTAATGTGTGTTAATGTTTGCCTTGAACTGGTGGTGTGGCCATGTTTATATGTAGTCTAACACTTTCCCTCAATTTTTCTCACAGGTTTGAAGACGGGAGGAAGCAGTTCCTCGGGTGCTCCTGGCAGCTCAACATACCACTACACTTTCCATGGAGACCCCCACGCTACTTTTGCCTCCTTCTTCGGTGGCTCCAACCCCTTTGACATGTTTTTTGGCTCCAACCGTGCCCACAGCCGGTCCAATGGATTCTCCTTCCACAATGAACACAGCAACGACACAGAGCAGGACATGGATGTGGACGAGGATGACCCCTTTGCACATTTTGGGAGGCATTTTGGTTTTCCCGGAGGGATGAACAATGGCTTTCCAGGGGAGGGTCGCAGGAGGCGAGGGCCACCATCAGAGCGGTTGGGGGCCAATCGCAAGCAACAGGACCCTCCAGTGGTCCACGAGCTGAAGGTCTCGCTGGAAGAGATTTTCCACGGTTGCACCAAGCGCATGAAGATCACCCGCCGTAGGCTGAACCCAGATGGCCGGAGCATGAGGACGGAGGACAAGATCCTGAACATTGTCATCAAGAAGGGCTGGAAGGAGGGGACGAAGATTACTTTTCCAAAGGAGGGGGACGAGACCCCTGAGAACATTCCTGCTGACATAGCCTTTGTGCTTAAAGACAAAGGGCATGCCCACTTCAAGAGGGACGGTTCCAATATCATTTATAACTGCAAGATAAGTCTAAAAGAGGTGGGCCTATCTCTTTTGATCTAATTTCTTTTTAGTCCTTCTTTCTATTTATTTATTCTATTTCAGTTTTGCCCGAAGATTAGTGGTTAAAATTTTCAAAAATTTGCAAGTTTGACTCCCAGAAGGAAATCTCAGTAATTCTTGGCTTCAAACTGGACAAAATTGGCTCAGATAGAGAAGTTTGTTCTTAAATTAAAGGAAGAATAATATCCTGGGTGGGTGGTTATGATAGCATGTATGTGCAGTTGTTGCTGGAGGGCAGGATCAGTAGAAGCAGAGTCTCTGTCGTTGTGGTGTGAGAGAAGCAGCAGGAATGTGGTGTCCTTGTGTCACAGCCGTGGAGCCGCTATCCTCACTTGTTCTGTGCTGCAGTATGAAATCATATACGTAAACGCACAAGCTAACACACAAAGACCCAGTGCTACACAGTCATAAACATTCACACAAGTGCACACATCTGCGTCTTCAAGCATGTTTGCAAACACTCTCAGTTTAAGATGGATTGTAGTGTAACGGTGGTGACAATCCAGGCCATTATTATTGTGACTGTCAGGACATTTAATTAGCCTCTCCCACATCACAAGGGCAACGGGTGCAGAACTGCATTAATGTTTTATTAACACTGTCGCACTGGCCTTCCCTCCACATGGTCCACCTAATGGCAAGAGTCCTTGGTGTCAGTGGGGTTGTTTGTACTCATTTCAAGAAAGTAATGAATTTGTTTCTTTGTTTGTTTGTTTCTTTGTTTGTTTGTTTTGTAAAAGCCAAGCAGGAGTCTGGCAAATCGCCACAGAATTAAATCACTTCAAAGCACCAGTATCTCCACACACAGCAAAAACCGTGCAGGCTAAAACATTTCGTAGTTTGTTGAGTCATATTAAGCAGGAGATGGCGGTTAATCAAGCCTACACAATTCTTGAGTCTGCACTGCAGAAGTCCAGTTGTTAAAACTCCTCTCCCCTGACCACAGTCAGATAAGAGACTTAAGTCTGGTGCAGCTAAAGACAAGATGTGAAGAGAAGTGGAGATGTAGCTGGGGTGGGCTGAGTAACAGGGGGAATATTAGGGAAGTGGGTCAGATGATTCAGTTTCCACAGTAAATAGGAGCTCATATTGCACCTCTTCTTTCTGTTTTGCTTCCTCTGGAGATGTGGTGCTCAATGCTGCAATGAAAATCCACCAAACTAGACTAGACATATCTCATAAATGTGGCATGTAGTGATGGCACACTAATGCACAGAGATTCTGTGCATTAGTCAAAATTGTGCTGAGTCTAAATTTAAAACCTTAAAGTAGAAAGCTAAGATATATGGGAGATGTGATTGTTTTTGTTATACTTTGTTGGATGATGCTCAATTTTGTTTTTCTGCATGAAGCAAGCTTCAACGTGCACCTTTGTTTAGTGCTGCCAGGCCTCGTTCACCATGAATTGAAAACTCTAGGAGACATTATGTGTTGATTGTGACATTAATGAAAAATTATTATGGATTGTAGCTCAGTTTTTATATGCAAATTCCCCTAAAATTAAATAATAAAACTGTGTATGACTAGGCTTCATAGGGCATTAAACACTGCAGTCTGATCATGTCCACTGAGCCTGAGCGTTTCCAGAACCTCTCAATGACGCTCTCAGTTCAGAGGTAAAACCAACATCCAATGACAAGTATGTGCTAATTGTAGCTGCTGGACTCTAAAAGCAAAGTCGACAGCTTTTATAAGCGCTACCTTTGCCACCAAGTGGATGACTGCAGATGTAGATATTGAATCTCCAAAAGTGAGGCATCGTGTGCATTTTTAGCAGCTATTGTGTTTTTAATCCTGTCACATCACTGAGTATTAACAGCCAGCTTTCGAAATAAGCTTGGCAGACAAGCCCACGATCTTGTGGGGGCACTTTGGCTTGTGAGGATACTTTTAACACACCTTAGAGGAAAAAGGGAGAAAAAAAAAGAAAACTTTTTAAGGTTAAGCAAGTAACAATGCATTACTATTTGAATGTAACCCTGAGACAGAATGCAAGTTGAGAGAGATCTTACAAATATAGCAAAAAGGATGTTTGTATGTTTGTTTGTTTGTCTGTCTCCATGACATTGTTGTCTGAGTTGACTTATGCAATCCGTGGGCCCTCTGATCAGCTGGCAGTGTGTCGAGTGTCATGGTAACCTGTCTCTGTGTGTAAGACTACGCTAGTCAATGGAAGTGTTCGCAACAAGAAGATGAGCCACTGATTTCTAACACAGTCATAAGATAAGTCACACCGCAATGTATGTAGGTGGTAAAAGGGCTCTGATGTCATGGCTGGAAAACTTTGTCCTCTCTAGCAGCTGCTTTGCTTAACTGAACTTCAGCGGTCCACATTTACACCCCTGTTTGTTTAAAAAGCCCACCAGACGAGACAAGAAAATCCACCAACAGTTTTAATAGAAGCTTGCTAAGTAATGACACGGATGTGGTCTTAGAGGTTCAGCATGTGCAAATGCAGGTGAAAGCACTGTTACATCATGACAGGCTGATGAGCTTGAAATTACTGTCATTAGAGTCAATATCTTTTAGGGAAAAAAAAGTATCTGCTATACTGGCTACTAAAGTAATTGTATTGCGTAACATATAGCTTTAATAATTTCATCCAAGATATGGTTATATGTACAGCTTCACACCACCACATCCTAAACAATAATATACATTAACCAAGCCTCTGATGGTCTCTTGGTATTTTGCGTACTTAATTGTCAACTGCTGTTTGGTCTGTTTTTCGATTTGTGCACAACTTTAGGCTGAAACTTTATGATTAAGTGAATTTAACAGGAGAAGTCGACATAACCATAAAGTCTGTCTGAAAGAGTATGTCACTGCAATTAATATCATAACTGAACAAGCTGCAGTCAAGAAACTTTATAGACTTGGTAAATTGGATAACAAGGAAATGTTAGTGCAAAGATTGGTTATGTGCTACTCATGTGTAGTTATTTGGGGGGCAATTTATGTCCCTTTCACACATGTTGTCTGAGATCTTATGACTAATATGGCTGAAGTGACCTCATAACAAAATTGTTCCTCGTGATAAATGTTATTTGCGATTGCAATGATGTATTATTCAGTTGGTTATGTCCCTTTTTCTTAAACATTGCTTTTAGGATGTCCTGTAATGACAACATGACTCTTCTTGAAAGTTTGACACAACTTTCAGTTAGAACAAATGTTTAATGACTGGTCAAAATTGCATCACTATCGTTGAGATCAAGGTGTACCCTCATGATACTATTAAAAGTTTTCATGAGGTTCTTTGTCAAAACCAATCAACACAGAGATTTTGACATCTCAACATGAGTTAATATTGCATTATTAATAACAGCTCTGGCTGAAAGAAACTTCATTATGAGATTAAAACCTTTATGCCTATGACACAGTCATGTTAGTCTTATGCACATGCATTCAAATCAAGAGTTTCCTGAATACAAATTCAAACATCTCTGGTGAATGAGTGGTTTATACTGGGCCACCATTAAATTAAGTCATTTGATGTATGCCATATAAAATCAACATCTGGCTCAAAATTTAATTGAAATGTGTGGTTCCCAAACCTTTTGACTTATTTAACCCTTTACTTGTCAGATAGTAACACATACATGATTCGAAGTTATAATGCTCAGAAAAATGTATATCTGCCTTACACTAGCATAGTTATTGGATTTAAGCATCTCTTCTGTAATGCATAATAACAAAATGAAATTGATATTTAGCGATTGCCATTTGCGGGGGAGTTCGGCTGTTTGTTTACAGGTCTCAAGCAACTACAGATGATGAACAGTATTTCAAATTATTTAAAAGCAGTGCATGACAAAGACAGCCCTTATCAGCAAAGAAGTAACACAGTAAAGGGTACAAGTACCAGGGCGACAACATTTGGTACTTGTCATTCTTTAAACCACCTCCCAATGATTTCCATTTTTGTATCACTGGTTTTGAGGTCTTTTTTATTTATTTATTTAATCACATTTCTTTTCTGTTAAAAGAGGTCTATAAGAGTTCTCCATTTATCTTTCTTCACACCTTTATGGTGTTCAATGACTTCATTATGTGTACATAATAACATAAGAAAAGTCTGCTATTCACCAGGATATTCCAGTTACTGAGTTGTGAGTTTAAAAGCTTGTTTATAAAAAGCTCAAATGTGGTGAATAATACTCAGTGAAAAGGCTGCAAAACCATTATAACCTCTGGTCTGTGTGTAGTTTGGTGCTCTCTGACTGTTTCGATAAGAAGCTGAGGCTACTGCTCATGATTTTAAACATCATTTTGTGTTAAGACTTTGTTTTTAGGGATGGAGTTCAGTCATGGTAAGGTTTAGGGTAAGAGAGTTAGACTAAGCTGTGCATTGTGTCAACGGAGCATTCCCGTGAAGATATTGAGGTGAACCTATGTATATGTATGTGTGATTGTGCATGTGCATAAGTTTGTGTGTGTGAGAGTGTATCAGCATTGCACAGGGGACTAATTTTAGCAACAGTCTCACATCCAAGGCTAATGAAGTGAGGCAGGAATCGGCTGAGCTCGTAAATAGTTGAAGGGCTTGTCAGATACACACACACACACACACACACAGAGTCAGAGGTGAAAACCTTTCCACTGCCAAGTTAATTTTTCTAAGTTTCTGTTTCAAAGGTTGTTCTGTGGACCACACTGTTGTAGTTTATGTTAAACGATTTGCTTAACCTGCTCCTTTTCCTCTCCACATGAACATGCATACCACACAGAAAATACAAAAAGCTTGCTTCATGATGACAAACGGGGAGAAGATAAACTCCAGTTTCACATCATGGAAACATTAAGTCACTGAGACATTCATGGCTTTGGAATTTCTTTCCCTCTGAGGATATTAACCCCCTCTATATCCTCTCTCTTCTAGGCATTGTGTGGATGCACTGTTAGCATTCCCACGCTGGAAAACCACGTCATCTCGCTCCCATGTCATGACATCATCAAGCCAGGGACGGTGAAGCGACTCAGAGGGGAAGGCCTTCCTTTCCCAAAGAATCCGTCACAGCGTGGTGACCTCATTGTGGAGTTTTCTGTCCATTTTCCTGACAGGATCCCCCCTCAGTCTAGAGAGATTATCAGACAACACCTCCCTCAGTCCTAGGAAAACACACCTCTCACCCCTCCGCTGTCACCACACACTACAGACTAAACCTAGAAAAACTATCCAAGACACTCTCTCACCTACTCTTGTCATCTAGCAGTTAGTTGGTTAACCTTCTCATGCCCCCATGTCAATGCACGCAGTGTTGCGCAGATGCTGTGGTTCGGTGAGACTTCACAGCAGGAGGATAATGAATGCCGACAGGTCTGACAGTTTTAGGATTTAATTTATTCACGTTTGTATTTGTCCACTGACTTAAGTGCATAAACAAGCACCTGAACAGTGGAGTGGTGCTGAAAGTAGGCTAAGCACAACTGTGGGGCTTTTAGCGAATCTCCTTTTCTTAACTGCTTTTTATGAAATTATCTGGAGTTTTATAAACTAATAAGCTCTCAAATCCTTGTCTTTTTGTGATAGGATGAAGTGTGAGGTATTTTTTAAAGGAAACACTTTTCCAGGATTTTATTTCCTTATATTTTAAAAATAGGATTGTTTATTATTATTACCATGAGTGTGCCAGCAGCTCGAGGCAGTTCAGTGCAAATCCTGGTTTTAACATATCTTCTCACTTTCCAATGCCTGCTTTTCTTTTCATTGTGCTTTAAACTTTTAGGACGTCTATTATTATCTATGTCCTTTCAAGTATAAATTGGCATTTACAGTGCCACAGCATATTTAAAGTCTTCATTGCATTTCAATTAACATTAGCATAGTTCCAGCTACATTGGAAAAATCTTGGAATGACAATCACATACTGTAATAGTAAGTTTGGATTTACATAATCTGCTTGTAATATGGGTGCTTTCCTTTCCGAGCTATGAATTGAATGGCCTCGCTCAATATCTAAGGGGCATATAGGTGCCTTAGCCCAGTGTTGCACTGCATATGTGAAGACAAACACAACTAAGTCGCACTGTAAAACAAGCAAACAGCCATGCTGAGAGCACAACAAATGATCCCCTCTCCGGTGTTAGATATGACCATTAGGAACCGATAACTGAAGAAACTTAATAAGTAAGCAATGTAAATCTGTAATGTACTGTATGTAATCTAGAATATTTTTTAGGGGTGAGATTTGATACAAGACTGAGGAATTTGTCAGTGCTTTCCATGTGAAGTGCCAAACAAGTGCAGGTTGTGTTTCTCAGAGGGACACAGGCATGGCTTTATTCTTTAAAAGTAAAGTTCCCGCTGATAAACCCAACCTTGATGTGTATATTCTGCTTTCCCTTGTGGCGTTTGAAGGCCATGTCACGGTGCTAATGTGAGCGGTGCCAAAAATAAACTACACGAGTGTGTGCTTTTTTTTTTGGTTTCATGGAATTTCTGTGACTCGATAACTGCTTCTAGCTTCTCTGAACTTTACTCATTAGAGGTCCCTGTTTAGGAAACTAGTTTTCTGACTTTGCCACAGCTGTTTTCTGTCTCAGCTGCAGGCGGCTCTTAAACTTTGTCAGTTCTTCCTACTTGTTTAAACTCAATGATAAAATGTACGTATGAGCATGGATTCTGCAGACAGTCCGTTCACATATATGATTTGTGTGCAGAAATGTTTGAAAGCATCGTGGTTGTTAAACAAGCTTGTATGTTGTAAAAGAAACTGACTAAACTATGAGATTGCAGGAGAGACTGAATGACTAGTCTGAGTGTGTGATCGTCTGTCCTGCCTCTCGAAGCCTCAGAGGACACGGAAGTGTGGCTGCAACCTGGGTTCACACATGCTGCTGCTGAAAGATTCACTGCTTATCTGCATCTGACAAGTCAGTATTTATTAACTTTTCAAAAATGGAACAAATAAACAAAAATGTGTTAACTTTGTGTCATGTGAGTTTTTTCTGTAAGAGCCACCAGAAACACACTGAATATGATTTTGGTGTGATGCATGTTTTATTTTTTATCACAAGTCTTGATCATAGTCGCAGCTTAACTCGATAACTCATTTGCAAACAGGGTCGCGAATGCTTTGTGTCCTGTTTTATATGATGACTCTCCGAGTATCTGAAACAGCTAATTACATGTGCGACACTCAGAAATCACGTACCTGAACTGAGCAGCAGTGTGGATGTGAACACTAGTGGAAAAAACAATTGGAAAGTCACTAGTGGAAAGAAAAAAATATTTACAACAGATTCTAATAAGGCACATTAACTGTATTATTTTTTTTGTCATTGCAATACAATTTATACATAAAGTTTAGCTACATCTATACAATTTGTATTATTTGGGCAACATAAGAATCAAGATGCCTTAAGAATGTGAGATCTGTCTGAAGCTGAACAAAGCAAAATTATCCAATTATTTTACTCAAGATATGTTCTGGCATTTAACACAAATATTTTAAATCATGTTTAATTACCTTTCTCAAATGTCCCCATTTTTTGACTTTTGACCACTGGGATGGTCAGAACTGCAAGATGAGAATAAAAGCAACTGCAAAATTATTAAAAAAGGTCAAAATTGTTGAAAAGAAATTGTATTTTGACAAAATTTAAAAAGCTGAACTTGTGTAGTTGTTTTTGAACAAATGTAGACAAATATGTCCTGGGAGACACTGGCTTGTGTGTTTAACTGTGAGCATGCTGGAGTTTGGACATTTTCCATCAATGCAAGTTACAGATAAACAAATGGAGATGGACTTTGACCTCAAGCTGACAAAATCCAGATGGACACACGAGATTGAGGTGATCACAGAACATCCATCAGAGAGATCCAAGGTACGAACAGAAATCCTGTCTCACAAAGACACGTTATCTGTCTAAGCTTTAAAGTTGTCAGTGTTTGAAAATCAGTGAATTATGTGCTCAGGACCAGAAGGCAGTCAGATCAGAAGATCTGTGTTATGAGGCTCGGATCATGTGAAACAGCTGTGGTTGATAAGCAACATCTGTGTATCACATGATATTGTAGTTACTGAATCATGTAAATGCTGCTCGAGAATACTGAACTATGACTAATGTTATATAGTTTGGTGCAGTTGCGTTCACAAAGGGTTTTTTTTTAAAAACAAAACATCAAACTCTAATAAGTAGGTCATCAAACTTTTGTTTCTGCCTACAAATGTAAGAGTCTTCTCCACATGTAGAACATACTGTACAAACAAAAAACACAAAACCTGCTGCAGGGGAGAGTTAATGAATCCAGATGTGAAAGATAATGAGTAACAGAGTATTAGTACTTAGCCACGATGACTGGATGTCCACTGTGCCCACTTCCACAGAAGTCTAAAAGAGGAGGGTCTTCTTGTTCTTCTATCGTTGTCTTTTCTTTCAGCAGGTCCACAGAGGTGAAACATGAGCACTTTTGTGACCCTCTCATCAGGGCAGAGGATGCCCATGATTGGACTTGGAACATGGAAGAGCCCTCCAGGACAGGTAGAACTAAAAGTACTCGTGGAGGTTTTGTTGATTAAGCCCAACCATATTTTTGGATTGTGTTAAATCCTAAAGAAAGTATTTGGTGTACCCATGCATTTTCAGGTGAAACAGGCAGTGCTGACAGCTTTAGATTGTGGGTACAGACACATCGACTGTGCAGCTGCTTACGGTAATGAACAGGAGGTTGGAGAGGCTCTGGCTCTCAGGGTTGGTGAAGGCAAGGTGAGAAGCTCTGGTTGTACTTCATTTATGTCAATTTGGATTTTTTTTTTCCATAGCTTTGAAATAGAAAATCATAACTCAAGGTCCATATAATTCATTTTATAGGAAGTTTCAGCGTATAAATAGATTGCTCTGGTCAGGTGTTGCACTGCTTTTCAGCTCAAAAGAAAAAAAAATGACAGAACTATTTCATGCTCCAAATGCTTGTTCCCAAACTATTCTAACCTTCGACATAGACTAAGGTTGTAATAATATGTTCTCAAATTGAAATTAAATATACTGTGCCAAATATGCCATGTGATGGGGTTAAAGCTCTGGAAAATATTTAGATTAATGTAAGACTAATTTACATAGTTAAATATTCATGAATTTTCTAACAAATGACCGGGATAAATCTATTCATTTTTCTGTTGAGCAAGAACATTTTCCATGAACGATTAACCTTATGGATTGAGGCTGAGTTTAAGATTAACACAAAGGTAAAGGTTAGAGTGCAGCTTCAGTCAAAACAAACATACGTGAACAAAATATTTGAGTGCACATAGCAGAATTTCAATTGTCCAAAGTGGTTTCCAGAATTTGTCAGCTTTTGTATATGAGTTGTTCTTTTCACCCCAAGGATCTCCACCGTGACGAGGTGTTTGTGACCTCCAAGCTGTGGAACACTAAACATGACCCAGAGGATGTTGAAGAGGCATGCCGAACAAGTCTGGCCCACCTGGGTCTCTCCTACCTGGATCTTTACCTCATGCACTGGCCCATGGCCTTTCAGTGAGCGACGATGTATTCAGTCAGAAAATTCTGTAGATGAAAGTTATATCTGACTTCACTGAAACGGTACGTGATTGTTTCAGGAGGGGGAAGGAGCTGATGCCTCGGAGAAACGACGGAAGCATTTGTTACTCTGACACACACTACAGACACACCTGGAGAGCCATGGAGAGCCTTGTAGACAAAGGTCTCGTCAAGGCTATAGGACTATCCAACTTCAACGCCAGGCAGACTGATGACATCATCAGCATGGCCAAACACAAACCTGTAGTCAACCAGGTGAACCGTTTAAAGAGAACATCTTTTAAACTAAAAAGTTGATGTAATTTATACGATGGAATCCAAATAAGAAAACTGTAACCAATAATTATATTGTGTCACAGGTGGAATGCCACCCTTATTTGTCTCAAGTGGATCTCCTGTCCCACTGTCAGTACGTGTTATGCCTGCTTAGCATAGTCAAAAGTGTTCATTTTCTCTGAGATTTAAGCCATCAAAATAACAATATGAAACAAACCACGTACACCTCTGTCCCAGGTCGGTGACGGTTTGTCTAACAGCTTACAGTCCTCTGGGCAGCGGAGACAGACCCTGGGCATCTGCTGATGAGCCTAGTCTTTTGGAAGATCCTCGATTGGGAGCCATCGCCCAGAGATACCACAAATCACCTGCACAAGTGATACTGAGGTAAGATGAGAAACCTCAAAGTAACCAGCAAACAAGACACTGATCTATGGATTACTCCAACGTGAACTGAAAGTAAAACTCTGTCATATGGCAGCACAGGTGGCACATTCAGAGAGGAGTGGTCTGCATTCCTAAAAGCGTGACACCCTCGAGGATCCAGCAGAACTTGGACGTGTTTGACTTTTCCTTGTCACAAGCAGACATGGAGCTGATCAGCTCCTTCAACCGCAGCATGCGCTTCATCGTTCCAACAGTTGAGGTGAGGGAGTGACTTTAAAAAGCCTCAAAACTTACTCTTCCTCAACCACTGAAAAGCATGTGAGGTTTTAATTTTAATCACTAAAGACAACATGTTTCATTTCAGTTAGCATGATGTCTTAGCAGTGAAGTGATCCACACTGGGTCAGATTTGTTACAAACTGTAGCTTCATAACAAATGTGCATATATATGAAAATTTCTTTCCCCCCCATACAGAAGGATGGCAAAAGAGTGTGGAGAGACGCAGAGCACCCTCACTTCCCCTTCCATGACCTTTACTGAGTCTAGAGAGAAAAAAGTCATCTCAATCTCCTTTCTTTCAAACTGACTACATTTGTGTAGTGCTGAAACTTTGTGAACATTATGTCAAAGGAATAAAAAAAAAGGATCTGTTTATGTATAAGTGTTAAAGATACATGTATCATCTGTACATAGTACTATCATGTAACAGATACATATCTACGCCCTACCCCCTGCCTAGACATAGACACTTAACTGTACTCACAGGTTCACACATCCCACAACCATGCCACTACATACACAAATTATACAAGTGGTCAGGAATGCTCCTCCCCTTTCATCTGTCCTCTTCTGTTTGTATCCATTTGTCCTACATTGTCTTTTTTATTATTCTAATGCTACATGTTAACTTTTTTTTTTTTTTAATTTCAAGTTTTCTGACAGATGGTGACACTATGTGGTCAATATGAAAACTACATCAGCCCAACGACAAGATGAAAAGAGAAAACCCTTATCTTTAACATAAAGAAAAAACTAATAAAGCAAGGGAGAGGAGCAGGAACAGGCTCCTTTAACAAATCCTGTCTACAAGCTCAGACAATCACACCACTTTTTGCTGTCAGTATCTAATGTCAAGTGTCTGCACAAAGTCTTCCTAAAGCATATACAAATTTGTATGTCCAAAAATCAATAAAACCAAAGAGACTGTGGTAACACCCCCATTTGATGAAATTTTATTTTCAACAACATAACCTTGACAAATCTGAAATACATTATATGCTACTGTTTATTTTAAAAAAGAAAAAAGTAATCAGCAATGTTTTATTTTCTTTCCAACTCAAGCATATAATCCCGTCAATATAGCCTTTTATGGTTGTGATATACTGAAATGAGATCACTCAAAATGTCACCTCCCACCCCTCTCAACACAAGGAAAAAAAAAAACAAAAAAAATTAGAAAAACAAAACAAAACAAACAAAAAAAAAACCTATTTGCATCAGTCACTCACCTTTTTCCAACATCCCATTACCCAACCCATAAAATTAGGGTAAATCAAGTGGCTACATGCTTTCTCCAAGGGAAAAAAAAAAGTCATACAAAAAGAAAAAAAAAAGAAAAACACATGAAAGAAGCACAAAGTCCTAAAAATGTGGAATCTGGTGAGAATTTGTACAGGTGTGATCCCAGGACTGACCACTGAGGGGCAGTATACTTTATCCATAAAGATCGTCATCGTTGTCTTCATTGAACACTGGTCCACTGCCAGTTCCACCTGCACCATGACTTTGACCACTGCCACCTGCAGCACTGGAAGGAAACCTGAAAGACGGGAACAAACGTCACTATTTTTTTTTTTTTTTAACCCAACATTTAACCATTTCAAATATTTTACTCATATTTATTCAGCAGATTGAAGATGTTTTAACTTTTGATTTGACTAAAGATTCTGATAAACCTGCTCATTTTTAAAACAACTCCACAATAGCCAAATCACACCATAAGTACCAAAACTGCTTGGAAGAAAGAAAGAGAGAAAAGAAAACAAACAAAACCTTCCACTCTTGTGCAGTCACACTTCAAAGCTCAAATACACAGCTACAAATATCATTTTAATATGAAATGTCAAAAGACATACCTAAAGCTGCCAAAGCCACGGCTCTGCTGCAGTGTCTGAGCAAACATCTCGTATTTGCGAATGTCATTGTCGCTGACAGAGCGACGAGCAAATCGCATTGCTTCTTCAAAGTGGTCCTTTCTGATCTCTGGCACAGGATCATCCTCTTCCACCTCCTATGAAAGTGGGGATGAAGATTGGAGAGTCAGGGTGGGAAATGAGAGCATCATCAAAATGATCAAAGTCAGCAGTGAGCAATGTTTAAGGATGAATAAACAGACAGAACAAGTACTGACCATAGCTGACGGGTTGGTCTGTCTCTCTCGCTCTCTGCGGATCTCATTCTCGATGCTCTCTCTGATTGCCAATTTACATGCCCGCTGGCAGATTTCTGTAAGATCAGCTCCAGAGAAGCCGTTGGTCATCTTAGCCAGGAAGTCCAAGTCCACATCCTTTTAGACAAAAGCAAGTTTAAACAAGGTTAAAAATGTGTTTCTAAATTTTTAGTTATCCATACAGACATTCAGTTTAAAAAAAATATATATA
>JAOWBL010000024.1:6055153-6069544 GCA_028564865.1 Zenarchopterus dispar | reverse complement strand
AGTCAGGTAAGATGTTCCCTTTAACTGCTTGGTTTGTTCATTCTGCCCATCTTTGGAATAACCAGGGTTGGACAGTCATCTCCTGCCAATACGTTGTCCCCATAGCTCCAAAAAAAAAAAAAAAAAACCCAACCAAACAAAAACACACAGCTGAAAAGCAATACTGCAGCTTTGTTAGATGACACACAGAGGAGAGAGTATAATTAATTTGCACACAGTGGGTGACTGATTTGGGTTTTTGTTTGTTTGCCCCTTTGCATGCCCTCTAATTCTCTGTTGCCTTGATTGTTTTAACATTAGTTTTTAATCAAATAAAAATACTATATATGGCAGGCAGAATGTTTAGGGTTCATGCTTAAACAGGAATTCTTTCCCTGAGATTGTAGATATGAGCAAGGCACTGAGACATCCGCCTACAGTTCAAGTGACAATGAGATTTACACAGTGCTGCTGACCTTTATGGTGCTTCTCCATACATAAAAGGAAGTTATGAAGGCCAAGAAAGGTTTTGATGTATACAAAGGTTTTAAGGCATTATTTTTTTTATTTACATCCTGATCTATAGCGAGTAAAGAGAGCAAGCTAAATGACCTTTTCTGTGTCCAGCTGACTGCAGCAGCAGCTCATTCATGGCTGTAAGAGAGGAGAAGCTGAGTCAGACTGACAAACAGATGGACAGTGTCAAGGTTATTCAGAGCCCCAGTGGTGCAAGCCTACACTTGACCAGAATGCTCAAATCCCTAAAGAAAAAAATATAATAAAATAAAACAATAATAATAAATATGTAATTTATGCACATGGATGGTGAAAAGTCTGATTGTATTTATTTTTTATTTTTTTGGTAGGTGTACATGGGCAATAGGCCTATTAGTTTTGTAATATTACAAAACATCTTCCATCAAATGATTGATGATTTAATTTTAACTTTTATTTTATGATTTATTCATATTCTATTTTAACTTAATGTGTTTTATCCTATTATTAGTGTGCGTTGTCCTTTTAGAGAGAGATACATGTTTTCACTTTATGTTGGTACCATTTCAATAAAGTTCAAATCCAAATTCCAAAAGAGGTTTAAAGGTTCTATTAAAAATACTTTTCTCTTCACTTCCTACTTCCCGCAGTGCGCATGGAGCGTCTATCCGAAGTTGCTAAGTCAAACAAGGATGCCATCCGTGGGAGCCAGGAGGAGATTGCAGAATACCGCCGTCAGCTCCAGAGCCGCACCATTGAGCTAGAGACTCTTCGAGGAACCAAGGAGTCACTAGAGAGGCAGCGAATGGAGAGCGAAGATAGGCACCAGGATGACCTAAACTCACTACAGGCAGGACATCAGCAAAGACATGTGGACAAGCAGAAATGCACACTCACACATACCTTTCTACCTCTAAGTGTGATATTTGAGCTGCAAGACTATGTGTTTTAATTTTGCAGGAAACCATCAACCAGCTTGACAATGAGCTGAAAACCACCAAATGGGAGATGGCCAGTCAGCTGAGAGACTATCAGGAGCTGCTGAATGTGAAGATGGCTCTGGATATTGAGATTGCTGCTTACAGGTTAGTCAGGTTCTAAGAACACACATAATAAAACAACAATATATTGATTTCTTAATGTCAAATACTAATGATATTTTTGCTGACAATGTCTTCATAACAGAAAGTTACTGGAGGGAGAGGAGAATCGCTTTTTGTCAGGTGGCCCTCCATTATCATACCTGGAGAGCAGAATCTCCGGACATGTAAAAGTAAAAGGTGACGAGATCTCTGATACAGTAATCGTGGAGGAACAGACCGATGAGACACAGGTGACAGAAGTGACAGAGGAAGCAGATGAGGAGGAAGAGGAAGAAAACAAAGAAGAAGAAGAAGAAGAAGAGGAGGCTGAGGAAACCAAAGAGGAAGAGGAACAATGTGAGGAAGGAGAAGAAAAGGAGGAAGAAGAGGGAGAGGAAGAGAAGGATGAGAAAGAAGAGGCTAAGGAGGAAGAGCAGGAGGATAAGGAAGAAGGGGAAGAAGAAGATAAAGAAAAGGGTTCATCTCCTCCTCCAAAATCCCCTGAGCCCAAATCTCCTGCTGTTAAATCTCCAGAATCCAAATCACCAGCAGCCAAATCCCCAATGCCCAAATCACCTGCTAAATCTCCTGCAGGAGATGAGTCAAAATCACCTGAATCAAAATCCCCACCTAGTAAATCACCTGAATCTAAATCTCCACCTCCCAAGAGCCCTGAGCCAAAGTCTCCAGAAAAAGAAGCCAGGCCTATTTCTGCCAAAGACACCTCTAAAGAGGAGAAAAAAGAGGAGAAGCCTCAACCTGTCAAGGAGGAAAAAGAGAAAGAGCAACCTGCAAAGGAGAAGAAGCAGGAAACCAAGGAGAAAGAGCCAGAGAAGGTAGATGCACCCAACACAAATAAAGAAAGTAAAGCAGATGAAAAACCAGAAAAGGAGGAAGTTTCAAAACCTGTCACTCCTAGCAAGGACAAACCCGCCCCCAAGTCTGAGCCTAAAGAGAGTGCTCCCCCTGTTAAGGAGGAGAAGCCTTCTGCTCCTAAACAAGAAAAGGCTGAACCTGAAGCAAAGGCAGCACCTAAGTCAGAGCCTGAGAGCAAGACTGAGGAGAAGCAAGAGGAGAAATCTGTGCCTAAAGTAGAGCCAGAGAAGACAGAGAGCAAGAAAGAGGAGAAGAAACCAGAGGAGAAGAAACCAGAGGAGAAGAAACCAGAGGAGAAGTCTGTGCCTAAAGTAGAGCCAGAGAAGACAGAGAGCAAGAAAGAGGAGAAGAAACCAGAGGAGAAGAAGCCAGAGAAGAAACCAGAGGAGAAGAAGCCAGAGGAGAAGAAGCCAGAGGAGAAGCCTGTGCCCAAAGCAGAACCTGAGAAGGCTGACAGCAAGAAAGAGGAAAAGACAGAGGACAAAAAGAAGACAAGTAAAGAAGAAAGTAAAGAGGTGAAGGAGGAAGTAAAGACTGAGAAAGCTGAAAAATCCTCTGGCACTGAGTCAAAGGAGAGCAAAGACGAGAAGGCTAAAAAGTAAGACTTAAATGCTGTGATTCAGCTGTCGTGGAGAGGAAGAGATGCCAAAGAACTATGAGAAAGAGAGGTCAGGCAAAGGCATAAGAAGAGTGGCGAGCAGAAGAAAAAATATGTACTAGAAGGGCAATTTAATGTCCAAAGCAAAGCAGGTAACAGTATGTAAGCAATATTGATTTCTGCAGCAAATAATCCCCTGCTCCCTAAATATGGCCGTTATGTATCCCTGAAGCTTATGATGTATGACTGTAGTGAATGCAGAATGCTCTAAACTATCTGAATGTGACAACTGCCCTTAATGATAACAAGTGCATTTAAACAGAATCCTGATAGGGGCAGCAGGGTCCTGTTGTGCCTATGACGCCTTCAAGGGTAAAGATGTCACAACAATGTCAAGCTAAAGAATGTAACAGACACTGAACATAAAAATGAATATTTAAGGAAACAGAAATGTCTATATTATATTTACAGATACACCAGTATGAAAGACTTGAATTTTGCTTGTTGTGCATCTTAATGCAGCTTCTCCTGACAGGTGAACTGTGGTGTCTCACTCTTTCAGTCTGTGATGCTAGGAGAATGATGACTGTGCTCTGTATAAACTGCTGAGAACATGCAACACGAAACAGGAAATAAAGAGTGAAAAAAATCAAATACAAATGGTTTCATAGTGTCGTGTGAATATGTGTACACTGCAAAATTCTCATTAACCTTTAGCAGAAATATGGCAAGTGTCAGGAACATTCATACAAGGTGTTGAGGCCAAAAGGCAAATGCTGCGAGTTACTGCACTGCAATGCGGTTAGGAGGTGGGGGTGGGGGAGCTGTGCCCACCCTGAGCAGCCACCGCACCCTTGCTCACTTCCAGCAGAGCACGTTCACGTATAAATCCAGAGCAGTGCTGCCTGCCTCAACAAAACAGATTCAGTTTCACCTTATTCCCATACGTCCCTCACTAGAAGAAACAGTGCAATACAGCAGCATTTCAGTAATATTTAGTCACAGGTTATATAACAGATTTAGTGTTGTATTGAGTATTCCCTTTTACAACTTGAAAAAAATCTGAAGTATTAGTGACAACTAATACTGAAGTGATAATAAATATATGTGTGAATTAAATTAATGAAAGAGGTCATCAAATATCAATTAAATAGCAAGTAAAAGTGTAATTATCTCATTAAGAGAACTACTGTCAGCTTATTAAGATACATGCTGGATAAATGCAGGTGTTTTTTCCATGTTCAAAAGCTCTGACTAAAGAGATCAAAGTCAGAGTGAAACATTGTCACATCAAGCAAGGAAAGAGTCACCATGTGTGCAGACAACCTTAATCTTTTTCTAAGATACAAATTACATACACATTTGGACTGACATATTACCCTAAAAAAAAAAATCACTGCTTTTCATAGGTGGCTTCATTCTTGTTATACTGCGCAGCAATCGTCAAAAGGCAAATATATTTCAATAAACTAAAAATGCAGCACTTCTCCTTATGTTCCCCCTTCCTAGATCTTTGTCCTAGCCCCCTCCCACCAGAAAAAAAGCAGGAGTATTTGTACATTTATACATGCTAAAAATAGATCAAAACTTTTGGGACCCTCTGTTGTCAGCAATCTCCAACCATAAGTTTTTCTGATGCCTGTAAACCATGCTGAAGTGATGCAGACGTCTACTTTCCCGTCAGACCACTCGAATTACAACATGCTGAAAGGTTATTATGACATTTTACCAAAGAGGAGCTGAAGAATTATTGTTGCCATCCACCGCTTTAATGGGATCAACTACTGCAATGTAAAACACACGGGAGGAAATTATAAACTATTACTCTCTTCTGATTTTTTTTAAAAACTGTCATTCTTTTAAATTTCTATAATCATACTTTTACTGAAACAGTTAACAGCATTTAAAAATCACTTAAGTTTTCATTATAATTGCACTCACTGCAAAATTTCAGAAGCTTGATGAGGCATCAAGCTATTTGAGAATCAACTATCTGCTTAAAAAATGCAACGACTTTGAAAATACAAACGTGAAGATCCCTGACTGCAAAATCTTTTTTTTTTTTAAACCAGACAGAGAAAGATGTCCTACAGCTCTTTTTACTTGCATAGATTCTTATCCATGTTAAATTGATGACTGCATTGCATCATGTTGGAGTAATAATAAAATTTTAAAAAGAGGCAGGGGACAGTGGTACTTGTGCTCCTCATCATTAATTAAAAGTGATCCTTCATCAGCATATCATACTCTCAGTAAGAATGTTTAACCATTACTAAACCCAGGATGATAAATGATAAGTAAAAGGTTAACGGCACACAATATGCAAAAGATTGCACTCCGTGAGCCTGATTCTAAGTGGAAATGACTCAGCAAACTCCTCCACTGAACTATAATGGCATAATAATCAGCAAGCTGTGACAACACCTATAAATAGAGCAGTACAAAGAGATGCAGGGGTAGAGGGGAGAGTAAAAGGAAATCTTATCATTATTATTAAAAATGGCACAACATGCAAGCAGCACAGCCATAAAAAGACCATGAACAACAATTAATGAAAATACAATGGTTTTGTTTTTTTTTTCATTTTATTTTTAGAAATTTTAGAAAACATACTTTTTGTTTAAAAAGAGTCAAGAAGTTAACCTTGACAACTAAATGTTTTAAAACAATGAAGGATAATTAAAATGACAAATTAACGGTGACTGAAGAAGCCCTGAGGGTGGTTATACTTGAATGGCTTCAGACGATTTGGACCCCTGAATTGAAAGACAAAAAAAGAGAAGAAAAGGTATGGTCAAATACAGTATATTCAAATTACTTTTCATCAAAACAATAACCATGCATAAAACAAAGTACCCAGTTTTTCAATTCTGTGATTTTTACATCACGACGTGTCATGAAAAAAATAAATCAATAAAAACAAACAAACCTTTCCAGTTCTTAAAATTGAGTAAATCCAACAAATACAACAAGAAATGGCAGATTAGATTTGGCTGTTTTTCCCCCTCTCTCTTTAATTAAAATCTAGGGCAAAATGTAAAAAAACAGATTTTTTTTTTTCAGTTTGCAACTCTCGAGTATTTAAGTATTCTCTGGGACAGGATTAATGGAGAAAAAAAAAGACAAATTCAATCATTGCTCAAATTGAGAGACATGACTGTAAAGCCCTGAAATGACCTAGTCAATGTTCAGAGAACAATTCCTGCAAGTTTTTTCTGCTTAAGATACTTTTACAAGCTCTTCAATCCCAAAGTGATGTTTTCTGTTTTCCCACGCCTTTTTTTTTTTTAGATTGGTTTTTGTTAAATAAAATTGGCTTAACAGTAAAACCAGTTGAAGACCAGATCTTTATGTAATTATTTTCTAAATAATAAAACTGTATGATTAAAAAAAACAAAACAAAAAACAATTCTTCCTTATATTGGGTACCTGACAGTGCGCAAGCACATCTTTTCACGGGGGAACTCGCGAGGTCCTTCCACGCCGTCATCCTGCCCTTCTGTCTCCAAATACACATCCAGGCAGACACACAGACGTGCCAGCTGATTGGTGAGAAGCTGGTGTCCAGGACGTGGTCCTTGTAGTTCATTTTTGAACACATTAACTTCACTCTCCATGGCCTGTTAAGTTAGAACAGAGAACTTCTTGACTGCTGCAACATAATTTAAAACTGCACCAGTGTACATATTTTTAAGATATAAATAAATTTAAATTTTCTTACTCTAAGGTTGTCATCAGTTCGTCCGCTACACTCTCCCTTCCAGCTGAGGGAGAGGGAAAACAGAGGAGAGATCTCTGGGTAACGCGGACTCAGCACCACTGCGGCCTGGAGGCGTGCTAAGAAGAAAATAAGAATGTTCAAAACAAATTCAACCCTCAAAATAACACCCAATTCTGTACAATTATTGAATGTACCTGTGCCTCTTTCAACCGCTCCCATAAAATAAAGATCAGTCTCCTTTGCTAGTCCAGCATCAGTTACATGACGTGTATATGGCAGACTCTTCACAAAATAAGAAATTGTTTAGTAAGTTAACCTAAATCATGAGTACTTCTGACAAATACTTCTGAAACAGGAATCTTTTAAAATAATAATAATAATAATTTACCATGTACTCCTGTTGGCTGATTGTAGTCCAGCGTGCTAAACGGGAGATAATCTTGGCAGGAAAGAGGTCCTGACACTCACTGGAGACTGGGAGGATGCTGTGCTCTGAGAAAAGGAGAACAAGTACTCTCAGCTGAAATGAACAATTTGAAATATTCATCATGTAATGTTGTTTAGCAGCATACCTAAAGAGGCAAACTGTTTGTGAAGAGCCAAACGGGATTGGACTCGTGCTCTCAGAAGCTTCATGGTGCTCTCCATGTGGCTGGCACTCAGAGAACTGCCCAGAAGTCCACCCTGAATATATATTCAGATAAACCAGTATTTTAACATTTTAACACTCTACAGTTATGCTCTCCTAGGATACGACTTCATGCCAACACACCTCTATGGAATCACTTGGAAAATGCAGACCTCCAAGATTTTGAACCCACATATATGGATATCCCAGATCTTCCACATAATCACCAAAGGAAACAATCCTAAAGCAAAATTATGGGGTCAGTTTTTGTTCATTTAAATTGTGTGATCCATTACACAACTATTCATTGACTATGATTACTTGGCATCCTTACCCGACTTTGTCAAACTGGTAGCGATTAGCTGGATTTGGAGTTTCCCTCCCTTGATCATTAGGGTAGAGACAACTGAGGAGAGTATCTGCCCTCAGAAGTTCACTGAAAAAGATATTGTATTAGATTTCATCTAGGCTCCTCTCGGACAGAGAATAAAATGCTTATATCACACATACCCTGCGCTGATGGCTGTGGTGAGATCAGTGGTGGTAGAGACCTTGGTCTTAACTGTCATAATGTTCAGATTCATCAGGTAGTAGAAGAAGAGATGGAGGATGCTTCCATCTGTGGAGATAAGAAGGAAAATGCATAGTGATCAGCTAATTCAATGTTATTTAAATGCTCTCTCTATCATCTTTTTATTAATCCTGCCAGCAATATCCCCCTTGGGCTTACTTTACACTGCAGTGTGTTAGAGAGTAATAAAAGGGTGTGGTCACGATGGCAGCTAGCAGCCACAAGGGAGCATGTATTATGCTGATGGTGATCTTTCTTGCTCCAGTCTCTGCAGCACCACTGAACTCAGTGATACACTGTCACAAACACCTGCACTACTCATTTTTTACCTTCATTGCTCTAAAATAGAGAACACTGCAGCTGGCAGCTATAAAGGTAACTGAGTGGAGGGAAGGAACTAGAAAATGAAGTGTTAGTCAAAAGAGAGTATAGTGATGACAGAAAATGCTTACAAGATGTTGTAGGTGCTGGAGACTACCTCTCTCCCTCCCCTCCCTACTCGCATTTTAGGTAGAGTTACGCCTGCAATGCAGATCTCCCCATAATCTGTGATTATATATCTTTGGTTGCCAGCAGAGAGAACACAAGGGTCAAGCTGTGTCATGTCAGAGCAGAGTGGGTCACACTTGCTTTCAGGTACTACTCAGTAAGTATAGAGTTACTTCACAGCACAGCACAGACATGGTCACATTACAAGAAATGAAAGACAAATAAATTGTAAATATTTGGATGCATGCTCTGCAGAAACGGCAAACATTTGTCTGGAGAGAAGTTGCAGACTGAGATGCAGATCACTTTGGATCTGCATGAACTCTGTTTTGGCAATAAGAAATGAATGTCCATCTTTATAGATTAATCACAATAGTAATTAGTGTCATGGATTTGGTTTTTGGTTAGTTCCTGTTTTATTTTGAAAGTCTGTGTTCCTGTGTTTAGTCATAGTTGGACTTCCCTTGCTCCTGTCTTCCCTGATTGTATTTGTGTCTCATTAGTCCTGTTTATATATCTTGCCTTGTGTTTCTCTTCCTCCCTGCTGGTCTTTACTGACTCCTTCCCATGATGATGTTTTTGCTGATGAAGCTATTTTGAGATTTTTTTGTTGGATCTCTTTGTGTTGATCTTTTGTTTCATTAAAGAGTTTTTTGTTTTGCACTCCTGCCACAATCTCTTCTCCATCATGACAAATTAGTGCCCGAAAACCACTTACATAGTGATCTTTCTGCCTGGCTTTGATGGAATTCATCTTTAGTGTGCAAAGGTTGGAGATGAGATATTTTAAGTTAATTACTGTTGACTGATTTACTGAGCTTAAAAAAAGAACCAAATATATATATCCAAATTTATTGCTGATTACGTCTTTCTGTAACTCCAAGTTTGTTTGTTTTTTTTTTTGTTTGTTTGTTTTGTTTTTTTAAAAGGCATATCTTAAATTTTGTGAGGAAAAGGTTAGGGTGTTATGCAAAATTGTCATGTAAATTCATTTTGAATGCTGACAAGATGTTATCAGTGATTAACAACATGGCAGTGTTACATTACTGAGAGATGGGAAATCTAAGACATCCTGGAATCCAAGTAGAAAGAATCATGCAACATTCCTGCACTTGTTTTATTTATTTGTTTTAATGGACTTTCTATAAATTCAGAAGGGTGCATACCTGATAGACAGCAAACTTTTATTTAAGCAAAAGACAACTTTTGTTTAAATAAGTACACTCAACAATCAGCTTCATACCTATGTGGTCTATTTTTGCAACAAGAAGCAAGCTACAATTGTGTTGTTGAATTACAGGCTCCTGACTACCTCCAAGTCTGCTTGCTTGCAACCCTGATCTGCATTTCTTGTTTTACCCTTCTGGTCATTACTAAAATTACATTTTGCACCTTTGTATGTACTTGAGTGTTATTTTGGAATCTTGCCCACGGACCTGGACATTTCCTTTAATTTATGATTTGAAAACACACTCTAATTTGTCCAAGATAGTAAAACTGTCCCCTTAATTCGTCCAGGCTTGTACAAAGCCATCAAGCATTACAACTGAAATACCTTTGCACTTGAGGTCCAAGCATAAGGACAGAGGGTGCCTTTTCAACATTTCTCGTCGTTTATCATCCAGCTGGCCACTTGTTGTTGGCCTTCGTCTCTTCTGTGAAACACAAAAGCCATTAAAATAAACAGATTTTTAAAAGGCAGAATGTGTTTCACACTATTGGACGTGAAATAAATTAGAGGCATAATTTGTATTTACTACAATCAAATATGGCTTACAAGAGGACCACAGTAATGGAGCTAATTCTGTTGTTCTTCTTTTCTGCATCTGAACAACACTGGTACTCTAGCTGGAAAAGAATCATTCAACCTGACACTGAATTGAATCAGAAAACAAATTTAACTGAGAGCTTTTAAATCTATCTGGGAAACCAGTGGCATACACACATCTGTTATAATGAAGCTTCATTCATAGCATTTTAGCCCTTTAAAATTAGTAATTGTGGGGAGAAAAAAATCAAAAGAATGATTTGTAAGCTGCAGAACAGTGAAGAAAAAAAAGAATGTTTCAGATAAATTATCATTATAAAGGTGAAAAGAGCAGAGGCTTCAAGTAAATACAAAAACAAATAATTATACTAAGCCAAGAGACTGAAGAACACAAATCCATTACAAAACTACATTCACATCCTGACAGCAAGTCTTCCCAACAAAAAAAGTGAGCATTGATTGGCTGCTGAATGTGCATGTCCCAGATGGACTCAGGTTACAGTCACCTCACCATTCTTGTCAAATACTTTCCAGAGTCCCCAACTACCACTTTGAATGCATTAATCAAACAATAGCTCTCATTCCCTAACTCACCACACTGCAGTGTGTGACACACAGTTTTAGGAACAGTCCAGTGAAGAGATGGGCATTATAAGACATGGCTGAACCCACTGACCTGTGTACAAATGTGTGTGTGCAAATGTGTGTGTGGTGTGTTTGTGTATGCTGCCTGAAGTAAACTCCTGTGACTCACCGTTTTCTCTTGCTCCTCTTCTGCATCTGAATCGCTCTCATCATCTGGGTGAAACCAAAATACATAAAATGTTTCTGTGTTTTTTTTCCCCCCTTTATAATACAGAGAACACATCTATAACAAATAACAACATGGAAACGAAAAACTGGGAAATGATTTGGTTGACAAATCTTTGGTTTTACATGAGATGTGCACAGACTGCATGATGCAAGATATAATAGCACTCTATTTACCCTGGGAATCATCTGGAGGTTTGGACAGAGCCTTGGCCTCATCTACATCCCCACTGATTGACAAATTCAGGTTCTTGTCTGAAACGGAAACAAAAATGAAACGTTTACAAACACAGCTTATACAATAAGCTATATTTAATCTTGGGGCATGGTATACTGCTCACCACAGGCCTGCCCATATGCATTTGCTTGAACAAACAGGACATAGAGGGGTGGAGGCAGGTGAGGGGCAATCTCTGTCTGTTTCTGAGTCTGTTCAAATGGCATGGACAGGTACTCCTGCACTGGCAGAGATGCCTTTAAAGACAAACCATAGTGTGCAGGTGTTATTTTGTGGCTAAGTTTGTCCTTACTGCAAAATGATGCTTATCATTTTTCTTTATGAAAAAACTAATGAAAAACATATTATCACACTTTACAAATACATCAGTGCACCTAAATGCATCAGTGGCTCCCCCCCAAAAAAATTCAGCAAATGAAACCTCCTACCTGCATGATAGCATTGAGTCCTGGTTGCAAGCTTGTCAGATGCTCCTTCTTCACCTCAATGCTCTTCTGAATTTTCTCCTTTGTTGCTTGTGATTCCTTGTATTTCTCTGCCAACCTGTAGTCAAAAGCAAATGTAAAAAAAAAAAAAAGCTCAGCCCACCACATAAAATGACTCCAACATAATTTAACACAAACTATGGGAGAACTGGTTTGCACCTCTTCCTCTGCTCAAGCTCCCAGTCCAGCCGGGCCAATGTAAGCTGGTGAGGATCATTTTTTGTGAGGTGAGGTCTGGAAATCTCCTGTGGGGCATCCTGGTAAAACTCTTCTTCACTCACCAAGTCTATTTCTTCATGCTTAGACCTGAGACAGAGAAAGACTAGTTAATAACTGCTATGATCACACGTTACTGAAAATCTCCACATACAGCAAAAATGGCAGAACAAAATGTTGCGTACTAACTTGAACTCTAGACACTTGCTGATTTCTTTCTGAAGATGCATGACTTCATAAAGCAGATTTTGTAGCTGAAGATGCAGCACATCCACTTTTTGTTTTGCCTGAGAACAGAAAAAAAATTCAGTGTTGAAGTCAGTTTACAAAAAACACCTGGAGGAACCTGCAAAAAACAATAAATATTTATCAATATGAAATTCTCCAAATCAGGTTTCCAGAAGAATACTTGTTAACTTGAAATAAAATCTATATAAATAAAACAATGTATAAATATATAAATTCCCCTTGCTGACTGTGGCACATACTGCAGCTATGTAGTAGTGAAAGAAAGGGGCTTTCTTAGTCAAAACCGAAGGAACTTGATTTAATGAACTAAATAGAGCTGTGCCAATTTAAGTGCTTATCTCAATCTCTTATAAACAGCATTAAAGTGTTTATGAGAGTTACCTCATGTGTCTGGTCTCTGCCTCTCTTTAGTCGCATGTGTGCTAGGCGGTTGAGTTTTTTCAGGTTCATGAAGTGGATGCAGCTCTGCATACGTCTCTGCTCAATCTCTGCGCACTGAAAAGAAACAACTTGTTGAGACGTCAAAGCTATTTTTGCAGGATCCACACCATTACTATGCTACTGCACACCGAGTAGGTGGAGTGTGAACACCATTTTAAATTATACATCAGCTGTGAAAATGTGAGATGCCAAGCTTAGATTCATAAGCTCCTGCTGAAAATATGCCCAGCAAAACAATATACAGTAGATTATAAAAAGGCAAAAGGTTTATTTAGATAGATACCAAACCAATGATGATGTCTTAAATGGATAAAGAAAATAAATGCCTCTGCTGAAAGTGTTTCATTCCTGCTTGTAAAATAGACAGTAAATGATTGCTGGAAGTTGTTTCAGCCTGTGAAAGATAAATTACATAATAAACACTGATTATCCTCCAGATTGTGTTCTTGTTATAGTGGCACCTCCTCCTGCTGGCAAACATTTTTCTTTCCCCCCCATTCAAGAGGTATAAATTTTTTTTCTGCTCATTATCACCTCTGGCTAGCTCATGCCTTGGCAGCTGGCAAAGAAGAGACCTCACACATAAGCTGCAATATTGCAGTTTTTGAGAGATGATCCACAGTGATGTCATGTGAGAAGGCAAATGCAGCATTATCTCAAATACCACAGTAAACTCTATAGAAGATGAGTGAGATATAGTGTAGGTAGAAACTGATCTTCCAAAGTTTCTGCTTATCGTTTCACTCTTTTTTGCTGAGCTGTAAATTAACTTCCACTCACTTTTCAATATTGCGGATACATTCAAAATCATTTGTATTGACATTAGCACAACAGACAAGCAGCCTCATCTGCCAATTTGAACTTTTCTCAAAAGGAAATCCAGAAATGTGTAAAAGAAACTTTTTTTTTTTAAGTTTTGAGAACATTTCAGAATAAAACTCCTTTGTTAAGTATATCTGTGAAAAGCAATTGCAGAAAAAAAATGCAAGCATATATATCTGATGTTTATGTGTGAAAATAACTTGTTACCATCATGGTAAAGGCACAAAATTAATATGGTCAAATACTGAAAAAAACAAAAAAACAAAAACAAAAAACCTAAACCATATTAAGTTCAACAAATCTTAAATATAAGATCATCATGACAGAAAATTTAATAAAAATCATAAGAATCTAATAAACTATAAGAAGAAGGTGTATACATTGAAAGTGTGATTCTCACCCCCTCCTTGAATCCATTGGCTTTCAGATCCTGGATCTCATTCATGAGCGTAGCCAGACCCTCACATGATTCTTTGTACTGCAAATAGTCTTGCTCAGGGTCTCTGCCATCCAGCTCCACCTCCTCATTATAGACACGATCATCCTAAAGGAGACAAAACAAAACGGATCACGTGTGTTTATGTATGTATGTGTACACACATACATATATATGTATATACATACATATATATACACACACACACACACACATACATATATATATATATATACATATATATATATATATATATATATACACACACATACATATATACATATATATACACATACATATATATACACATACATATACATATATATACACATACATATATATACACATACATATACATATATATATACACACACACACATATACATATATATATATATATATATATATATACACATACATACATACATACATACATACATACATACATACATACATATATATATATATATATATATATATATATATA